>CAJNOJ010000001.1:1680962-1697170 GCA_905250025.1 Adineta ricciae
TGTTTGTTCTGTTTGGGGTGGGGGGGTAGGGAGGGGAGGAGGGGGAAGAGGGGGGGGGGGGGGGGGGGGGGTGGGGGGGGGGGAGCGATGTAAGAGGGTGCTAGGTAATGGAGAAATCTAAAACAGTAGTGATGCGCTGGAGAGAATTAACTAAGTGATCAATTTTTGTTCTCTTTGTTTTAGCTTCATCTGTATCGGACGATATTGCTGCTTCTGCTGTTGCCGGTGATCCAGATGCGGAAGCAAGTGTTTCCGTGGAAGGTGAAGGAGTCGATTGTAAGTACCGAACACAATGGTTTCCCTCTTCCTTTGAGTACGTAAATGTACTTTCTCTTTTGTAGCCGTTCAATGTGGTAATGGTCAAATTACAATTGCAAAAGGTACAATTGCCTGCAAATAGAAATTTGATTGACGAATAATGAATATAATTCAATCGAATTTAATATTTTTTCTTACGAGTCTTTTTTCTTTATTATTAACATCGCTAATTATCAATAAAACCTCAAGATTTTCAAATAGAAAATACGTATCATTTGAATGAATTTTTCGATGAATGAACATGATTATCGAGAAGTAGCTGAATCGAACATACACGAGAGTTACCATTAGTTATGCGCTAAGGATACATTCGAATCCTTCGTTCTGGTTGTGGACACTTATTCACTCTTGTGCTGCTATTATGTTCTATTCGAAAATGGTGGCAGAAGTCCAATTCACGACGAACGAAAATAGCTTTTGCCAAGAATAAACGAGGACGCACACTGTGAATAACCCCTTCTCAAGGTGTCAAGAGTGATTCGCTGGAAATATATATTTTTAGTGCTTTATATTCACTTTACGTATCTGTCCACCTTAATCGATGTGATTAGTAGATTGAAAAAGTAGAAAAACCTATGTTTTATTTCTAAAATGCTTTTCAATTAACTATCTAATCACGAAAAAAATAATTTCTTTTACTAATATACACACAAGGAGGCGTAGGCCACGATATGTAATTTATTTGTCACATTCAAACTTGCAAATTACCTTCTTAGTCTAAGAAATGGAACATTATTTAAATTACCTTCTCTCAACGATCTTCCGTCACGCTAGAAATCTTGTCAGGCAACAGAACAATGCACTATCGATCGATGCTAATGATGATAATTATTACTTTTCCTCCTCTATTGTTTTCCGCCTGCACACAAGTCTGTTATATAGATTAGAGAACTAGAAAAATTCACATCACATGCAAGACTCTAAATAGGAAAAGCTATTATCTTTGCCTTTCAATCTTATAAATAGAACAATAAAATATCAGAAAATTCATTCATATTTGACTATTCTGAAAAGTTCTGTTTAGATACGTATTCATCAGCATGTATTTCTTCACCATTCTAGCTTCCTTGATCTGCCTTCAATTAATCTCGACTGTTACTAGTGGTAGGAATTCGAGATGCTTCTTTTTTTGCTTTCTCACTGTTTCATTTTTGTTTCAAATTCATAACTCAAGACTCAAATGATGCTAGCCGAAGTTCGCAGCCAAATACTTTAATTCAACCTTCAACAGTAATTGATAACGAAGATATAACCAATTATGACAAGGAGGATGACGAGGACTACTTCGTTGTACCGCGAGCTGCAGAATTTTTAAGATTTGGTCGTCAATTTCCATCGACATATTCGTCATTTCTTCGTTTTGGTCGTTCCCAACCTACCTTTCTCCGATTCGGTCGTCCTGATCCCAATGGAGCTGCTTTTCTTCGCTTTGGCCGACAAGCTCCAAGCTCCGCTTCGAGCAACTTTCTTCGATTCGGTCGACAGTTTCAACAAGCAGCTTCGAACAATTTTCTTCGTTTTGGTCGCGAAGCTCAACCAGCAGCATCAAGCAATTTCCTCCGATTCGGTCGTAAAGGTGAATTCTTACGATTTGGTTAAACAACTGACCACGGCAAGCATATGAACACTTTGTTAAAAAATAAAAGCAATACAAACCGAGCCTGAAATCTTGTTTATTCGCGTCTTTTGTCAAATTGAATTGTTTATTATAAAGAATAACTGAAATAGTCTCTCGATGTTCAATGAGAATATAATAAAAAGGAAATATTTGAGCAAAGATAGGCTCAGAACGATGAGACACGATTGAAGTTAACAGTCGACGATTCGTTCGGTTCTACCGATGGCACTGACAAGTCGATTTGATTATTTAACTTTTTATTTTATTCAGATGTTAATAAACTCAACGTCTGCTGTAAATTTTTTACATCGGGATGTTCAGGAGGCAATACTTGACGTCGATATTTCAAAGCTTGCTCATAAAACATTTTCGCTTGAGGAAATTTCATATCTAACTCGTGAATTAATCCAAGATTAAAGTATGCGGAAGCCAAAAGCTCTTTTCGAAATGGACAGGTTTTCTCATCCATGTCCGATACAATAGTTACTGCACGAAATCCATGATCCACTGCATTGGAAAAGACATTTAACCGTTCGTAAGATACTCCCACATTCGAAAATATCGGTGCGAGACATGCATAATCGACGGAAAACCCGTCCGGTGTGGTTTGTCGGGCGAATTCTAAACCGTATTTATATTCGCTAATAGCTTTTCCGTATTCACTCATACAATCGTAAATCACACCCATATTATAATTCATCAGAACCGTACGCAATTGTCGAATTTTTGAAGAGTAGGTTTTTTCAAATAGTTTGCGCGTTGATTTGAATTGATACAGTTTGTGTGTAACGGACGACGCGAGTTCAGGTAAAGTGGACTCTTCAAGCTTATAAGTTAAAGTTAAGTAATGCACTATATCAGTATATTGCTCATCCTTTTCACCAATTAACGTCAGATAGATATGCCAAGACGCAGGATCTTCCGGAAACTGTTCAAGTTTATCAATTCGATATATACTTGTCATGGATATGAGATAGTCATTTTCATGAACAAATTCACTGTCTGCACCAATGTTCGCAAACGGAACATTCGGTTTCGCATCATGCGGAATTGTGATGTTGAGGATTGCATTGATCTGAATGGGATTGATGATAACGGTGTCTGTTGCTGGTGTTGTTGCAGGCGTTGTTGCAGGCGTTGTTGCTGGCGTTGTTGCTGGCGTTGTGGCTGTTGCTGCGGCTGGTGTTGCGGCTGGTGGTGGTGGTGCTTGATATTGCAGAAATGTCAAAGGTATTGCCTTTTCGGTGTTAGCAGAAGTAAATTGATTAATACACATCAGTCCTCCTTCGTTTAGTCTGATTTTTTCAAAATCATCAAATGATAATAATTGATATGAATACAACACTAAATCTTTCGACATTGAAATGCTCTGTTCTTCATGTAAATTTGTCAGTTGCTTGACAAGTTGTTGTATGAACGGACTCATCGTACATAGAGTAAATAGATCATTGATTTGTAGAGCACGATTAACAATAGTTTGAAGGAAACTGTCTCGTGTATACCACCAAACAGGATCATATTGCGTATAGACCTTTTCTAAATCATTGATAAAATGCTGCTGATGTGGACTCGAATATTCAATTCGACAGTAACTAATCATATCTTCAATTTTAATTAAATTCATATTCGATAAAATCAATTTGATTAGAATAGAATGAAGAACCGGTACGTCTTGCCGATCACCCAAAGATAAATCAGGATTTTTCCTGAAAATGTCGAATTGTAATTGTTCTTCGTCAGATATTGATGATTGGGCGGCAAAATATTTTCGCAAATAGTCACATATCTCATCGATTTCGGTATAAACTCCACGAATTTTATTGAATTGTTTCGCCCATTGATCGTATTTTGATTTATTAAAACAGAATATATAAACCGAATGTAATTGATGAAGACCATGAACTAATGGAACAAGTTGAGTACCCATTTGACCAGACACAATCAAGCAAACATTACTCGCATGATAGATAAAATCTTGACATGCATCTAACTCGCTGAAAGTATGGATCAACTGCCGTTTTCTATTCACAATACGTGTCAATTGTATTAAGGTATTCACATCATCGCTAGCATTTGTATCTGAGCCGATCGATGCATCACACCAGACCACAACGAACGGAGGATCAGTTGGGTCATCGACAAGACTTGTCTTCGACGAAGAACCGACAATAGGATGATATTTTGGCAATCGATCTTTACCATGCAGATTACCCATTTTGATTGAAATCTATGTACAAAACATCATCTTATGAATATTGATTTGCATTTCGTACTTACTTTGAGATTCGACAGTGAAGAAAAAAACGTATCGAACTGCTGTCTCGATATGACGTTCTTCTCGACGTGTTAGGAATAGAACGAAAAAGAAAAAGAAATTCCCGACGTAGTACGTAATCATACACGCAAAGAATGATATTAATCTTGTTATTTTTATATTAGTCTCGACATGCTTCAGTAATTTCGTCATTTGTTGATAAAACAGGATGCATCAGTTTTATTTTCTATCCTGCTCTATCTCGAAATATATATACTAACATTTTCAAGACTCGATATAAGAGTTCTTTTATTTCTTTTACAGAACGCTGCAGCTATCAACTCGAGTTTGATTTATCAACTTTCTCTGCTTGAGGCTGCATATGACTGCAGACAACATCAAAGTCCGGTTTTTCAAAGGTCTGAACAATGAATTTTTGTCATAGAATATATTTCTTCATTCCGATAACATAATCAAGAAATATGGCTTCATTTCCGCTTGATATTATGCAAAAATCAATCGAAATCGGGCATGCTCATACTGAAAGCGCTTTGAATGCTCTGAGAGCAAATCCCATGAGAGTTTATATAAATTCGTTCCAGGTTCTACAGCAAGTCGGTGTGTGTAGCTTTACAAACATCTGATCGATGCTTTGTGTGACTAAGGAACATCTGTTATCATGAAATAGAACTCTTCTTCGTTTCTATACATATGTTTATTAATCGCAATTCTATTATAAACAATCTACAAGTGTTAATGAGATAGAACAGCTATAGTAATTTTATCATTCTCTTCACAAAGAGTCGGATGTGATGATAGAAGACCGTTTATTTCTGTATTACCACCTGTTGTTACTATTCTTCGTGTTGAATTTTTGCCGTTAACAATCGACGATTTTCTTTCGCCATTTCGTGAGATTAATGATGATTTTGTTCCAAGGAAATTCCATGTTTTCTGTCGATGTTTCGAAAATGTTTTACAGAAATGGTCCGTTAAAACAATGAAGAACAATGGATTTAAAATGCCTTCAATATGACTAAGTAGAACAACAAGTTGATGTGCATATGTCAGAAAATGTCTTAGTAATGGTCGACGACGTATCGTTTCATCCAGTAGGAAACTTGTGTAAAATTTAAAGATCCAGAACGGTGTATAACAGATGAGAAATGATAAGACAATACATAGGACAAGCTTAACTCCACGTGTACGTTTCTTGACAATATTTAATCGCGTTAATTTCTGCTTTCGGTTCAACCATTGACGTAGAAATCGAAGTAGTTTCAATGAAAATACGACTATTATTGAATATGGTATGATAAATGCCATGATATAAAGAACGATTTCGTAGATAAGTAGAGTATGCTCGGAGAGAACAGATCGACATGTTAAGATTGATGTTGTCAGATTTTTCGTCGAACTTTTATTTTGATCATAAAGAAATGTGTAGAAAATGAATGGATATGGTAACAAGATTCCAACTGTCCAGATGACAATCACCGATGCAAATGTGATGAAGAACCGAACTTTAGCTGACAATTTCGATCGAGCATCGATGTAACGTTCAACGCTCAATGCTGCGACTGTATAGACAATGACCTAGAAGAAATTTCAGATGATTTCGAAGGTGTTTTGCGAAAATCATTTGCAATTGTTCGCATGAATGTTTTTCTCTAATGAAATCAGAGCTTCTGTCATCATTAATAGATTTCCTTCTAATGAGATAGTTATCAACTCATTTGGATATTATTGTTATGGTGTTTATTAATAATACCATTGTCCTTGATTCGTTGTTTTTCGCTGTCATGTTTTTATGTATGCATTTATAAACAAGAAGTTAGTTTCAAGTATTAATAAACACTTGGCAATTATGTTATTCTGTTTTTCTTTCGTGGTTATATATAATTATGCCTTTTGATCCGATATCAGCGATTTTTTTTTCAAAGGATATTATAGACACTTGTTTGAACTTCTTCACGACTTGCAGTTGAGCACAAACAAAAAAAAAACTTCTTTTAAACTTTTCCTGTTTTCAGTGTACTAAAATGTCATGTTTCCTTTGGGGTGGAACAAATGCAGACTCAGTCAGCTTTTTATGTGTATTTTATTCCTCGTCACTGAACAAGGAAATGGACGTCGCAAATCAACCGGCTCTCATTCGATTAAAGAATGAAACGTATCTAATCTTACCACAGTACAAAGAACATCGATGGATAAACTAAATTTGCATCCAAATTCACCAAACACCCAGCTTGGAGTAAACAAATTAGTACTAAAGAAGATAATTCCCACTAGAAAGAAACAAGAACGAAAGAAAAACTTGGAAATCTTCAATTCATCCGAGACATACTGGCATGAATGATGTCGGCAATCGCTAAATTAACAACAAGAATAGCAATTGACGTTTTGTCTCGCCTTGAACGAATATAAACAATAGCTAGAAGATTAAGAATGATTGTTCCAAGAAATATGGCAGCACTGGTTAGCACAAATAGATTCCGCAAGATAATATTATTCATGATAAGTTTGTTTTAATTACATCTATCAATGGATTAATATGTAAAATATCATCGCGTTATCTAGAAGAAACAAATGTATTCATCACCCAATTGTCAAACATCGAAGAAAACTCTATTTATATGAATGGATAATGTTTGACTGCTCGATCATTTAGCATGCGGAGAATAAATGTATATAACAATGAACAATATGATTTATGTTGAGATAAACATACTTAATAGTTATTAGTAAGTCGCGCTGTACACATATATATTGATATATATGTATCTGATTGACCGGAGTATGTCGTCATCGTTAAAGGGAAGGATTTGCGCAGACGGAGAGATAAAAGTAACATAAGCAAGGTTAGATTCGACGATCGAGCCACCTAGATGGAGACAGAGACTACCGGGCATGGTGAAGGTCTCGCGATTTGTCTTTCTTTTCATTGTCATACTTATCCGATATTTAACGCTTGAAAATACAAAAGGAAACGACAATAGTTAATCTTATTTTAATAATGGGAAAAAAAGCAAAGAATCTATCATGTGAACTACACGAGAAAATTAGCGAGATATTTGTTGGCATGGAACTTCATTCTGCTCGTGATAATTGCAGACTTTTGCGATGACATAGACAGAAAATCTTTACATATGTCCTTGTTTGACCCATTGTTCTACAGACACATTTTCAATGCGAGACTTTCTACGAACGGAAATCTCATCTTAACATGAGTGAGTTGTTCAAATTTTGCTCAGGCATCTATCCTGTGAGTGATATTCATTCTTTGCTACACTAATCTAATATTGTCAAAACGACTTAGAAGATAAATCCGCCATACAGTTGTCATTGGGTATCTACTTTCGACACTTACCTCAATCTTCCGTCAAAAATATCTTCTACTGATGGGATACATCAGACTAGTACTATCTGAATCATTGTGTATGAAACAAGGACTACAATTACGTCTCTTCATGATTTTCTTCTCTCTCTTTCTCGTTCTCTTTCTCGTCTTCTCTCTTTCTCTTCCCTTCGCAATATGCTAGTCTACTTCCGCCAGATATCCACGATGATAATTTAACCATCTATCAATATCCTCTATAGTTACATTCGATGTACCACCTAACTCATTCTTCGAAAATTGGAAATTTATTCTACAGTATTTAAATGCATCTTATAATAAAAAAAATGAAAGTGATCGCTTTGATTTGACAGGCAACGAAAGCGTTTGATGCTAATGAATTGAATGTTAATCATTTCAATCAATATGTTTGTTTCTTAAATGAAAGAAAATATTCGATGTCATTTTGTGTAGTGTTACATACAAGGTTATCCTTTTCTACTAACCATACTATTTGTCTTTGTCGTCTGTAAATGGTTAGAATGTTTATAACAGATTCTTGACTGCTCATGGTCGTACAAACAACTATAAAGAGATATCCGCTTTATTTTATGTGTCACTTTGACGAACAAAAACAATAATAACAAGATGATGACGTCAAAATAAATCGTAACATATGTTCTTTTCAGTTTTTTTTCTTGTTATTACAAGATTTGATCGATGTACTCTCAAACTAGGACGTTTCACTCTTCTTTTCGTCTACATGACAGGCCCAGCTATTAATATTTTCATAGGAATGTGATCGGAAGAATTTATTAAACAAAGAATTAATATGTAAGACACATGCTATCAATCAGTCTGTCTTGTATTATCGTTTAACATAGATTATCTGCTTTCTTTCTATCCCTATCTCTATCTTCTTTTGCCATGCAAATCTTTCAATCACACTCGATTACATGGATTACCTGTCTTGGAAGAACATCCATACGGACTGGTCTCTTTTTTTTTGCATTTCTTTCGAGAGAAACGCGTACGATGAAAACACTCTTTGGACAGGCACATAACAAGACAATTTGTACATCAATCGTATCCAATAATTGAACAAGCTATTACGTTTTAGGTCAAGGCTCGTCGCTGCATTAGATATCTTCATGAGAGAATATCTCCTATTAGACAACATCTGTATGCTCTTTCGTAATACATATCTGTCTGTTAATTACTATTTCAAGTCAGTTTAATGCCCTTTACTTTTGTACCGATGGAAGTACAATTAGTCTGTATGTTACAGCTGACTCGCTTGGGTTTTATTGACCGTGACGTGATAAAGAAATCGTAGTCTATTCGCATTCGGTGACACAAAGAAGAGAAGTTTGTTTGATCAGTGCTGATAGTTCATAGTGAGAAACTCCGATTTTCTTACCTTGAAATATCGAGCTTATGTGATTGAAGTACTTTCTCAATGACGATGGAAGTAATTATTAATAGTTGTAACAGCGGTCGAATATCTCAAGGTTGAAGAAGGAAATAGGAGCGTATTGAGGAAAAAAACGGAAAGAGACAGAAGAAGAAAACAGAAAAATAGGAGAGAAAATCAACCTGCTCTCTTCAAGAAAAAAAAATTCAACTCAATTGAGCACAGTTTCATCTTACAGCATTCTGTCATGAACGAATCAATCTGTATATTCGAAAAATAGCAATGTCACCAATGTGACATGTGTCATTGTTTCGACAGAAAAAATGATCAATTTAACTTGCCTTCAATAAACTTTGAGCACACTCGAATAAGAAATGTCTTTTTCGTGATAGTGAATGTCATCTCCATGGATGACGTACTTACAAATCTTTATTAAAGAAATAGTTAAGTTAATTATGTATAGAACATTTAGTGTTCTGATGGAACATGTAGATAATTTGAAAATAGGATCGAAACATGACAGTTATCTCAATGTAGTTTCTGCATCCTTGAACTGAATTCGGAGGAGTTTGTTTTATCAATGTACTCATGTTGTTTTGCTCGAAACGAAATCTATCGTCGTACAAATGTTGACAGATGATCTGGAAACAATTGGTTTTCGACACAGTAGATATAATTGAATAGATTATTAATGTTGTTTATGCTTTCAATAATCGTTTTTTGTTTCTTTGTCAGTGCAAATTCCTATCCGACATTGTCACCAAGATGATTGATGTACTCACACAGTATTTTACACAGCGATTAGAAATTGAATTTGCAATGACTTTTTTATTGTATTAATCAGTAAGTCGGAACGTAATCTTCTTTCGATTTCTTTGAATCCTTCTCGCGCATGGTCAGTTCGAATGTCATACGAAAGGTCTAATCATTAGTTTCGTATGCACACCCCCGTAACTTTTAATATATTATCAATCGGAACATTGTTCGAGAGTAGAATGTGGGCATAGAGAGATAAACTTGACAGACGATGTAGATAGCTGCTTGTCTCCGAGGAATAACGATAAAATTTCTCCGAATTATGAATACGTTCCACGTTCTTTAATTTAGTAGTAAATGCACTAAGGTGGCTATTTTGTAATAAAAAAAAGCGAATAAAAATAGAAATAATCGAGAAGTATATACTTAATGTGACAAGATTTCGACATTACTGTAATACATGAAACTCTTCTGGGAGAATAGCGCTGATGGCAAGAGTACTTATACATTAACCTTGTTTCTTATTGAGAAAAGAGGGATGACGTATGTAGGGCAAAAATAATACAAAAAGCATGATCTCTCATGCTCAGTTAACCTTTCTGTTCATTTAACCAGCAAGAAATCGTCACGTGAAAAGTTGATACTTTCCCTTCGTAGTAATTCACAATATCATTTGTGATAACGATAGAAAGACATAGGTCTTTCAACTTAACCAATTACATTTCTGAATGAAATAGATAAAAAAAAGTCGAAACGGTGACAAAAACTAAGTGAATTTATCATTGACGTTGGCTCTATTTGTATACATGGCATGTGCGACTCGATGTTTATCCATTTTCATCATCATCGTAGGAATTACCATGGCGTATCTTTATCGTGCACCGAATAATAAAGGCATCGAACAGATAGATCGAATTCGAATACTTTGTATACCGATGAAAATTGCTCATTTAATTGTATGTTGATATGGACTATAGTGTTATAGAATGATAGTTTTTGCTTCGATAGGGACAAATAGTGGAATTTTTCGGTGTATCTGATCGTGTGATGGTACTACGAAAAGTAATCGATTTTGCCGCATTGTTACAGAATAAGAAAGTTGTTGATGCTAATCTTCAAGTGACAACGATATTTTTCCTAATAAAGTTGTAATATTCTTTATGTTGAGGTCAAAGATACATTGATTGAAAACGTACATGTTCGAATCGTTCGACCATTGAATGATAATAGTTCATTGCCTGTTCTTATTTACTTTCATGGTGGCGGTTTTTACATGGGTTCAGTTGGTAAACTCCCTCTGACATCAATAGAGTATTCTCGATTATTTCGTATTATAGATACGTACAATACACTGACGAGCACATTGTCACGATCAGCAAATATTGTTGTTGTTTCTGTTAAGTAAGTTAATAACTCTCTGAATCTATTCGCTGTACATTCGTATAGTTATCGCCTTGCACCCGAACATCCATTGCCTGCTGGTCTGAATGATTGTTATACCGTCGCGAAATATCTTCTCGAGTATAAGCAATCAAAAGACTTACATATCGATCCAACACGAGTGATTATAGCTGGAGACTCTGCTGGTAAATGTTCTTTTTTTGTCAATTGTTCGAATGTTTTGTGTGTATATTCCAGGTGGTAGTCTTGCTGCTATCATAACGATGCGACTAGTGACACATCCGGTTAGCAAATATCTACCTCGTCTCCAAGTTTTGATTTATCCATCTCTACAATTTTTCGATATGATGCTTCCATCTTATCGACAGCAACATTTTACTTTTCTACACTATACTTCTTCGCATAAACTATCAGTCTATTTGAATGATAGTATCGACGAAACACTGTATTTCAATCAGCATACCAGTCTCGAACAAAAACGATGGTATCGCAAATATGTTGATTGGTCACTGATTCCAATAGAATATCGAACGATTTATACAAATCCAATAATGGATGGTCAAGAGGGTGACTTCAAACTTATCGAAAAGATGAAAAGAGCTCTCGAACCGGACGTTTCACCACTGCTTGTAGATAATGAGCAGTTAGCAAAGTTACCATCGACTTATATCATCACCGTTGGGCACGATCGGCTTCGTGACGAAGGATTCATTTATGCTCGTCGCGTCAAACGCACGGGTGTTGACGTTACTCACAAACATTACGAAAATACATTTCATGGCTCAATAACATTTCTCTATGGATCATTGGGATTGAATATCGCTCGAGAAATGGTTGATGATATCGTTCAACATATGAAACGAATTCTGTGATACTTTTTGTTGTAATGAAATTTTTTGATAAATCAGCTACTTATCAATAGTGTAGTTCGGCTCTTTTCTCGCTCCTTAGAACGTTACTTTTTTTGTCACTGCATCATCAATGACTCCTTCTGATTGCTTGACACCGTCTAACCAATAGAGAATCAGACGAAAGTTATCGTATTTTTTAGTACGGAGAATAGAGACATTTCATATATTCTTCATCGACTCATAAACCTTCAAATCTGATCTTTTCAACTATGAGTGATCAATCTCAATCGAAACCAAAATCCGATACTGCTTCGGCTTCTGCTTCATCCTCCATTCCATCAGATCCCAATCAATCTGGCAATGAGTTGACGATCGAATATTTTCAAATGCAGTTGATTCTCGAGTATCTTTTACGGCTTTCATATAATTCGAACGATCACACCGAACTTATTGCAATGTGTTACGAACAACTTAATCACCAACGTCATGAATTACGAATGTTACACGCATTGAAAACAGATTACTCTGCAGATCGAGCTCTTTGGTGGTACATTCAAGAATGTTTCCTGTACAAAATTTTGAACAATTCCCTCGAAAGTCGAGATATACGTAATCTATTCCTCTTTCGTGGAATTCTGCATGATATCGACCAACAAATCCGACAACATCGATGTTCCACTCCACTCCACGTGTACCGAAGTCAAATAATGCCAATTGAATTGCTTGATAAATGGATAAGTTCCGTTGGTCAATGTATTGTAATTAATTCGTTTCTTTCCGCGACCACAAATAACGAAGTTGCTCTTACTTTTCTCAATACAAGTCAGGAGACAAAACCAAACTGTGAACGCGTTCTGTTGGAAATCGATGCTGATCCTCGAGTACCCGGTTCAAGACCATTCGTTCAAATCGGTTCATTAAATTTCTCCGGTGATAAAAATGAAGTCTTATTTACATTCGGTTCGATTTTTCTGATTAATAATATTACATGTGCAAACAATGGCATCTACACAATTGAATTAACCTTGTACAGTGACACCGATCATGAACTCAAACAAGTCTTCGATGAGATGAAAAAGAAATACAATGATCAAGAGATAAATCTTCTTACATTTGCCAAACTATTGTACGATTTGGATAGATTCGATGAAGCGGAAGAATACGCAACTGTTTATCTTGAAGAATTACCTGCGAATAATTCGAATAAAGTCGAGTGTTACAAATTACTGGGATTGATCGCCGCAGCGAGAATTGATCTTGATACCAGTCTTTCGTGGTATAATAAGGCACTTGAATTCGAAATGCGACGAGCTGGAAGATCAACAGATACGAAAATTGCAGATATACATGAAAGTATCGGGGATCTCTACTGGAAACAAGGTACGAGCAGGATTTTCCTTATCTATTCTGATAGATCTTTCTTTAGGTTTGTACGATTATGCGTTGAAACATTACACAACTTCATTGGATATTAAAACACGAAGTCTTCCACCACAGCACCCATCAACGGCAGTCACTCTGGAGAATCTCGGTCGTCTCTATGAATCGAAAAAAGACTTCTCTCAGTCAATGGCATGTTTTCAACGAGCAAGTGCGATATATCGACGTTCATCTCCACCAACACCACAAGATAAAATCAATCAACTCGAAGAACATATCAGACGTATTTCGCGCTATTTAAAATAAATCTGTAATTTCCGTTTTGTCTGTATTCTTTTTTTTTCATTCACAGTGAAAATCGAACGCTATTCTAGATAAATGTTAAACCTTGAGTAATGCTCTTAATACTCTCGACAGATGGCAGTTCTATTCACTCCAACCGGAGTAATCGAACAGTGTCGCCAGGAGATTTTCAATAATGTGGACTGTCCTTAAATTATATAGAAAATTGTCATCAATATTGACAAACATTGCGCATCTTATATCAAATTAACTATCAAATAATCAAATAGGAATGAGTCATTCGTCAACATTGTTTTCGACTCAATCAACAAATCAGTTGATGCGTTCTTTGCTCGATCATTGACAGTAGAGAAAACAACGATGACTGAACAAGAAGACATTGTCGAACTGCCTCAAATTCCAGCCGACGCACCACAATGGGTTCAAAATCTACCATCAAATGGTCGATTTCTTGATCGAACAAAATTCTACGATATAACCGGTCATCTTCTATTTGATTCTCTATTGAATTCAAATGGCATACGTCATTTTTACTATTTTGTGGGTACTGAAAAACAAACGGAACGGACGAACAATGCTTCTAGTAACTCATCGGAATCTCAAGACACGACAAGTCAACTGTATGAAGAAGTCCGCGTTGCTTTTCATCTCGGTGAAGGAGTTTGCGGACATAAAGGCATAGTGTAAGTATCCGAACAATTGCTTTGTCATGATGTCATGAATTTTTTGGTAGACATGGAGGGCTGACAGCCACGATGATCGATGAAGTTAGCGGTGCAGCAGCGTAAGTTGTTTTGTTTGCGCATAGAAGCGAATCGCTTGATTTTTTTTATAGATTTTTTTCGGTCGGCCCTTGTTTTACAGCCAATCTTAATGTAGATTATAAAAAGCCATTACTTACACCGGCATGGATTCTTGTTCGGGCTCATGTTGAACGTGTCGATGGTCGAAAAGCATATATACACGCTTCGGTCGAAAATGGCGAAGATGAAATCTATGCGGAAGCTGTTGTGCTTTATATCAAACCGAAAAAACCCGCAGAAGAAATAATCAAACAAAACTAATTTGTCATTGTCCGGTGCGCTCTATTTTTAGTTAAATGTTTTAGGTAAAAATTCTCTCAACAAATCAGTTTTCAGAATTCTCGGTGTTCGAACGCAAATAGATTCATTTATTTATGTTTTGCTTTCGTCATGTATCGTATTTCGTTTTACAAATAAATGTCAGACAATAACGAAGAGTTCTACAATGCTAGACAAAATCATTAGAACAAACTATGTAAACATTATCATATGTCCATATTCTTTCTAAGAAGAGAGTATTTCATTGAGTTCTATTGCGAAGGACATTCTTGAAGAGCAAGTCAAAATCTGTGCTTCACATTGGAACACAATACAACATCCTCTTCTTAGAAAGAATATAGACATATGATAATGTTTACATAGCTTGTTCTTGTAATTTTATTCGAGACGATATTTTTATTTAGATAATCTACGAAAAAAAGAAGATAACGAACACCTGCAATGATAGTGATAGATAATGTTTAGGTTTTCTATCTGAACACAAATCGTATGTCTTATCTTTTCCAAATATGTTACATTTTTTGACGAAAACAATTTTCTTATTGATATTTATTGTTATTTACTGTGAATTTTTTATCTATTATTTTGTATTATTGGCTTGTTCATGGCCTCAGTTATCAAAATTTGATCAGGATTTTACAATTAAATCAACTAATGAGCGAAACCAAAAGCCATTACATGTTATGTTCGTTTCTGATACACATTTACTCGGTTCACGTGAAGGCCATTGGTTTGACAAACTACGGCGCGAATGGCAAATGTATCGATCGTTTCAATCTGCAAGATTTCTCTTTGATCCCCATGTAATATTTTTTCTGGGCGATGTAACTGACGAAGGAAAATGGTGTTCAGATGATGAATGGGAAGCAACAGTGCAACGCTTTCATTCCTTATTTGCTGTTCCAACGGATACGAAAGTGTATGTTCTGGCAGGAAATCATGATGTTGGCTTCCACTATGCGGTATCAGATGGTCGTTTAAAACGATTTGAGTCATCATTTCAAGCGCCACATGTTCGTTTGATCACGATTGACAATAATGATGATAATCTTTATTTTATACTAATCAATTCCGTAGCATTCGAGGGTGACCAATGTCGATTATGTATGCGTGCTGAAAAAGAACTCAATGAAATTGTTCAAGATTTAAAACAAGTACGAACATGGACACGACCCATCTTATTATCCCACTTCCCGTTGTATCGTCCATCAGATGAAAATTGTACGCAATACATACAGGTTAAACAAAACATCTTTTCTTTGACTACAATCAAAACTATCTTTCCTTTTAGTCTTCTTCATCGTTTACTTCATCTCGATTCACTTTGCTCAAGGAACGTTATGATGTCTTATCTCAAGAAGCATCCCAGCATTTATTAGAAACAATACAGCCTCGTCTTATATTTACAGGCCATACACATGATTTTTGTTATACTCGACATATAGGAACCAATGGTCGAATCATTCCCGAATGGACAGTGCCATCATTTTCTTG
>CAJNOJ010000002.1:0-344952 GCA_905250025.1 Adineta ricciae
CAGGATTAATTGACTGTCATCATTGAATTACATATTGACACATACATCGACATTAGCCACTCACATTTACTCTCAAAAAAAGCAAATATACCTAAGACGAGAGGGAAAGAGAAGAAGAAGACAACCTTTTCGCACCGGATTCGACACCCATCAGAGATTGTTTGATCAAAAGCTCAAGTTAAGATTAAATGCTCATTGTCACATTAGTTTTCTTTCTTTTCGACAAATGAAAACGAAAGTTCGGACGAGTCACCGATCATTAAACACACAAATGATTTTCGATATGCAATGTACTAGCCTGATAATCAGCCTGTCTGACTGATAACAACTGTCAGTTGCGAATCATTTCCAAAATATATACATTGAGAGTTAAAATCGAAGAAAAGAAAAGCAGCATTCATCTTCGTTTATCATTTCAACATGTTTGAACAATTAGACATTCACGAACGATATGTGAATACGAAATTTCAATAAATTTCCAAGGTAAACAGCGATTTATCAAACTGAATATGTCAACACTCGATAATCTCGACGGAAAAAAACAACTTTGTAAAGTTCATACACCAAATTAGATAGATTAAAAATGAGTTGTTCTTTTCGAGGATGACTGCATTTGTATGTAGAGATCGTTGCACGTTTTCCGGATATATTCTAAGAATTGCCTGGAGGAATTTTTTGTAAGAATAGATTTGCTGAAAAGATATCAATTTAATTATATCGTTTGGATAAACCTTAGGTAAGAGTTTTTCATATCCGGATGATATTTTGGCCTTTTCAGTAGTGAATGTTTCAATCAATTCATCAGCTCCACACCCTTCAAATGCGACTTGTGTGAAAGTCATGTATCGACTTTGTTTTTCGTTTTGTTTGCTTGATTAATTGAAAGACGAATGATGAAGTGATTGTATGAGAGTTTAAGTACACTTTCATTCTTATTATCATGTACATTTTGTTAAAATAAACAATCTCGGATGCAAACAGTTCGACAGTTGAAATTTGAGAATGTCTTGAACTTCTATTTGAATCATTAAATAACAATTGCCAGAAAGAATCGATTCAATGCGCGAATGATCTCTAACGACATCTGACTCTACCTAACAAAGGTGAGTCAACATGTGTTCCTAAGCGACCATCAACAGTTTTCAACATTCATGGTTCTGTCTTTGAACGTCATATTATTCCAAGAATTGATATTACATCAGGATGGGTGACAGTGTTGATTCCGATATTATTAAACGTACTCAAGATACTCTTGGTCAAATCATTACTGCACCGGCATTGACCGAGAAACTTCTCAGCCGACCACCAGTACAATTTCTTCAAGATATCGTCAAAGCTGTATGTTGATTCAATCGTAGAAAATATTTTGGTTAATATTGTAAACATGAAAATCTCTAGGTCATCAAGAAAACGGATTTTCTTCAAGGATTGTATACGGATGAAGAACTTACGTCAGCCTATCTCAAGGAAGGCCGAGAGAACAAAACATTATTCATGAAAAAACTCGTTACTGCTGTTTGTTAGTAAAGACATTCTGAGAAAGTGATGTTTTGCTCATTCGTTCATTTAGATATTGCGGTAAAACGAGCGCCTGAAGTGCGTGTTTCGAAAATTCTCGCTGGTCAAGAAGCAGACAAAACGAATCTTTTATTACAAGCGCTTGCTGAAGCTATTAATTCGAAGGCTAATAATCGAGAAGTTGTGCGAAAAACTCTACAAACTCTTGGTGAATCGAATGAAAGCGAAGAACCACAAACAGCGAGTCGAGATCAAGAACAATCAGAAACACGTCGAACAAAAGAAGAACGTTCAAGCCATTCTCGTGATCGTGATCGAGAAGAATCATCAGAAAAACGATCACGATCAAAAGATCATAGTAAAGTAAGAAATAGGGGAATGGTGGTAGATCGGAAGGAAATTTCTTCGTGTAATTTTTTAAAAGGACAAAGGTGAGACAGACGGAAGTAGCCAGTCGAAGCACCGACGAAGTTCTCGTGGATTGGATGATGGTGGCAGTGGAGAAAGAAGAGCCGCACCTTCACGTCGACAAGATGACGATGATGACAACAATGAGAGAAAAGTTTGAAACCACAACGTTTTGGGCTAATTCAACAGAAATTGGAATTTTTAGGGTGAGGGTGGTGGTGGTGGCGGTGGCGGTGGTGATGATGAGGACGACTCTCGAAGTCGTCGATCTATACGGCCAACGTCAGCCAAGGGTTCACGAAAACATCAAGATAGTAGTAATCATCATCGGCCATCATCTCCAAAATGTAATTATTTCATTTTTACAATGATCTGTCTTCATCACATTTTTTTTATAAACATCTCTTCAGCTGAGCAACCAACACGACCACCTCCGACATTAGTCTCAACAGATCGAGATGACAACGAAGGGTATAACTCCAATTTCAATTTTATTCTCAGTTCTAGCTCCTGTTCTTTTTCAGCCGACCACTTGTCCGACCAACTACTGCAGCTAAACGAGGTAAACTTATGACTCAAACGTCATCAGATGAAATCGGCACAACATCCGGAAGGTAAGTAGAATCTTTCTTCTCTTTTAACTATTTTTATCTTCTTATACCAAAGAGTCTTGAGCGGCGCCCAACGCGGCCAAGGAACATTGATCGTTGAAAGTAAAGATACTCGTGACAATGACATGAACAATGACAATGATGACGACGACGACGACAATTTTCTCATACAAGAAGAAAAGCCTTCGATGACAAGATCAAGTGTAAACATTTCCAATGCAAATCAACTTTAACTTTCTTTTGTGTAAATAGAAACAAGACACTTTCGACACTCGTGGTGGTGATCAGGACGATGACGATGCTGATCAGCATGGTGGACTAGTGAATGAAATGATGAGATCGAAGAAGAAGTTAGAAAATGGTAGTGAAATTCCTGGACAACGTGCAGAAGTGGTCAGCATTCAACTTGATGGAAACGGTTTGTTATTTGGCTTCTTGTTTAGAAAACGATCGCACAAAATGATGCTCAGCGTCGTCGCGAACGTGAGAAGATTCAGAAAGATGTTGATAAACTTCGTGAAACAATTCAATCTTTGACAAAAAGGTTTGTTTTCTAGGATTGGAACTTTTCTTTAAGGATCTTAGGATTTTAGTGTTGTACCATTGGGTAAAATTCTCGAATTCTTGCAAGAAGATTATGAAATGATGGCAAAAGAAATGCAACATTATACAGATGAATACAAACGAACAGTTGTCGAGCTAAGAAAAGAGAAATTGTGAGTTGAATCCTTATCTGACTGACCGTGACATTACAAAAACTATGAATAACTTTTCTAGCACAACCGATCAAAATCTCGAACCACTTCGAGCTGCATTACTTGATTTCGATGATCAGATCGCCGATATGAAAAATCGTATTATATTTATGAAGAAAAAAGTCAGTACAAATGAGAAAAACAATGCAGGTCGTCTTTTAGATATAATCCGTAAAACAAAATAATGAACTGTTGTGTTAATGTTTCATCTCTCTCTCTGTGTGTATGGGCGTACTTCTTTATATAAAATATACAGATCTTTATTCAGATTAATACGTTGACGCTGTTAAAGGATCTAACTGACTTCGGCGTGAATGGAGAGGTTTGGCTTTGTATGCTCCATGTTCGACGAATAAAAATCTGACCAACTGAGGGAAAGTCGTGATGTGCTGAGTTTTGGTTTGTAAGTCTTCGCAAGCGAGAGCTTCTTTTTGAATGCGAGCAATCAGTTGTTCATTCGTCATGCCTCGATTCGGCACAGCGAAGTAATCGAGATGAAATCTTGTGCATCGATCTTTACTCGAACTTGCCAAAGAAAAGATCCAGTCGAAGATCATTTTCGTTCGAAGCATATGAAATTCATTCGTAATTACTGCCAAACGAAACAATTCCATTGGCTCTAGAACACATTGACGAGCAAAATACGCATTACCAATCGTGTCTAACGACCAATTTTCGATCAGAATCTTCTCCGATGGAATATTTCTTTCCATCAAGTACGCTGCACTAGCGGTCGCTTCATCGACAGGAAACGAGTGTGCATCGAGTACGGGCGGACGATGCGTTGTGCCTCGACTTAAAACCAAAAAGTAGCATGTTGATGAGGCCATTTCAACAGCACGATCCAATCGAGCAGCTACCCACGCAGACGGACTTCCATCATCATCGACTCCGCCGCCTGGTAGCACAATACAGTCATAGATCATCTCCAAACAAAAAAGATAAAAGATACAAATGATTAAGAAAGTTCATTCATTGTACTAGAATAAAGAATAAGACAAAGATCACCGAATATACATTGCATTAAATAACAAATCAACTGACAAACAATAAAAATGAAAATGCATAGATTTGTATATAAAGGAAGATGTGCAAGCAGATTAACGATGAAGTTGTTCTATAAACGATTTATGCTCTTGAGTTCCATTTGGAGAGACTTTCAAGCTAAACTGTTTCATCGTCGACTCTAATGCTTCTTTATTACCAGAGAAGTAGGCAGCGATGGCATTATGAAAGAGAAGCAATTGATTTTTCATAACCTTCGTCTAGAGAACGAAATAAGTCGTTTGAATATTTTTCGTCTCAATCAAATCAAACCTGATTTTCATCGAGAAGCTGAAGTTTAATACTTGTATCGCTTTTCAACTGTTCGTATTTTTCTTTATATTTTTCCAGTTCATACAGTTTTTCATTCGTTTGTCCACTCGCTGGTAAAAGCGCAATTTCCGCTCGGCAGGCATCGTATTCCAGTCTAAAACGAGTATATTTTCTCTGAAAAGTCTCTTCCCAGTCTATACCTTGCGTTTTCATACAACCGAATAGTGGTGATTGTATCTTCGATAGTTTTAGTGCAGAGTGTATTCATTGTTGAAATGAAGAAATTCAATGCATTGAATAATGTTTCGCCGTTTCGCGCTAGTAATCGTTGTGTTTCAGCGTTATAGCTAAACTCGTCGACAAGTACTGATGTTTTTTGCTTTAATTCAATAAATTGATCACCTAGAAGGTGGTCAACTGAAAACTGGTTGTTTGAATTTCGAAGATTTACTTAGGGCGCTTTGTGTTTGCATTAGATTATAAAAATGGTTTGCATAACTTCGAGCTAACGCAAGCATATCTTCGTATCGACGTTTCGTTTCTCTCAAATGCTGAAAATATTCAACAACGAACATGACCGTAACGATAGTTTTGCGCATCGACTAACCTCTATTTGAGCATCGAGTTCAACATTAACCGTGCGCGATGTTTTACCCAACTTTTCGAATAAGGATTGCTTTGTGCATTTGTATGTGGTGCGAGTCCATTGTTTGAATTTATCAATCGTTGGAGCAACAGCAGCCACGGCTGCGGCCGACGATGAGGATATTCTCGAAATATCAGGCATCGTTATTCGTCGATCTGTCGTCATTGAATTCGATGAAAAATTGTTACCTGAAAGAAAGAAAATCGAATGAATTCTTGTTGAGAGAAAATATTTGGTTATGTACTTGAAAAGAAATTCGAAGGAGTGTTGGACATGGCACCAGCCGTTGATAATGAATCAGTTTGAAATGGTGCTTTGTCATTGAGACTCTCATAGAGTGACGAATGATTTTCGCTTGACGGTGTTACTTGTTGATCAAGATCTATTGTCGAAAAATCAATGGATTCTTGAGTATG
The DNA here is from genome assembly GCA_905250025.1 of Adineta ricciae. Classification (NCBI taxonomy): domain Eukaryota; kingdom Metazoa; phylum Rotifera; class Eurotatoria; order Adinetida; family Adinetidae; genus Adineta; species Adineta ricciae. Next base: position 5,672 of record CAJNOJ010000002.1, read on the forward strand.
ATGACTAAAGTTGATTTCGTTCTCATTCAAACGTGTTTGTTCTTGATTTAATGAACCAAACGCAGCATGAAATGATGTCATTTCTTTCTAAAAAGCACTAGAGCAAAACGATCACGATAGGAACTTGTGGTTGGCGTATATATTCAACTGATTGCAATCGAATTTGAAGTTATCTGATTAAGATATAATGGGAAGCCATATGATATGGGAGAGATGTGTGCATTTGGTCTTACAGTAAGCGAGAAAGAATGTAAATGTCGATTTGAATAATAAACTTGATGTCTGTTTCGAATATGATTGATGTGTACGTGAGAATATGTTGGTATTATGTTTGAAAGAGAAATTTCAAGAGGAACTTTTCGGATTCCAAGAAGTGCAGTTTTACTTGGCATTGTGTTTTGGTTCAATTGAAAATATGTTGCCAAGTGTCTTTATAACACAATTGTGAGAATCAAAGGAATAGATGACGCTATTTATTGAGTATAACCATTGTACTGTTTCGTTTATCATTCCATGTTACTATTCTTTTGAATAAAAAGAATCTTGTTAAATTGTACAAATAACTTTAGTATTTACCGTCTTAAGTTGAAGATAGTCGATTTGAGACACAACGAAATGTTATCACAACATTATTCGAATGTTTTACATGTTGAGTTGAATGTAAATTTATCAAAAACACATTGATCGGATATGCTTGACAGAGGAAGAAAACTATCAATGTAATTTTTGAAAAAACTACTCTGTAGATGGCGTTCACTGCATACCAAATTAAGTCGATTTTGAGTTCAAATATTCGAAAGAAAACTCGATTTTACTTGAAACTTGTTCATTGTTTAGCATTTTCCATGAGAATTCGCTTTCATCCTGTCATCAACGTGTACACAACATTGATAACACCCTATCTACTCCAATCATATTCGTTCGCTAGCCAAACTTTCCCTACCTTCCATATCATTTCATTTCACACTACACACCTTCTATAAAACGCTATGGCTTCGAAATCGAATCTAAAGCTGAAAGATTATCTTTCGGAAGATGGCAAACTTGATCTATCAATTCTGAGTTTGAAATCAGTTCCAAACGTCAATGACATTGTAAACCAATTCATCCTCAAATGATCATTTTCTCATCATTCATTCGTTCTACTTTCAGTTAGCCTTACGTAAAGTTAAATCAATTGATTTATCCAACAACCAAATCGAATCTTTACCCGCATGTATTTCTGTGTGCGAATATCACATGAAAAAGAATGTCTTTTCTCTTATTTCTCAGGATGACTTCATCAAACTCGAAGGTATTCACACATTGGACTTATCGAGAAATCGTCTAACGAAACTGCCGGACAACTTTGGTCAACTTAAATCCTTGAAGCAACTCGACCTTTACGATAATCGCATCAGCAATTTACCTCTTTCTTTTTGTGATTTGACAAAACTTGACGTAAATATTCACTCGTTTGAAGAAAATACGCGATTGTTACATGAATGTGACCTTAGTATTTAGATCTGAAAGGGAATCCTCTAGATGCGGACCTACAAATTCAAGCCGGTAAATGTTTGAATAAGAAAGAATGTCGATCGTGTGCTGAGAGAGTTTTGAAATATATGGACACGCAAAAGGAAGAATTCGATAAGGAAGAAGCGATTCGATTGAAAAAGAAACAAGCGAATGAAAAGGCAAAAGCGAAAAAAAGAGAAAAACAAGCGGAGAAGGAACGAGAAGAGAAACGTTTGAAACGCCAAGAGATCGCTCAGAAACGATTATTAGAAAGAGAACAACGAAAGAAAGAAGCAAATGAACAAGATGATCAGAAGGAGAATGTTCAAGACGAAAAAACAAATGAAAATCAAGATAACGATCCAGAAGAAGGAATAAGTAAGAATTGTAAGATGAAATCACATGATTTGATCTCGAATTTTAGTATCACAAATCATCGACGGTGTTCTCAATAGTCTCTTACTTAGTCTAATGACATTTTTTACCTGGCAATTGTATCAGAATCATCGACAATCGATAAATCTACAAGATTTTTATAAATATGTTTGATCCAATCACTGTTCTTTTCTTTTTATCTGTTATTTGGGTGAATAAATGCTACGCTTGATGTCATATTCGTAAGAGATATAAAATACATTTGATTTGTTTTAAGATTTTCCCAAACATGGTGCATTTATCATTTGCTCGATATGTACGTACAAGAATGTTTCTGAAAAGACAAAGAAATGATTGATTTGTATCTCAGGCTTCGATCGGTTTCCTTGGATTGGGAAATATGGGTAAACATATGGCAACGAATTTGATTGCGGCAAATCATCAAGTTAAAATCTTCGATGTAAACCCTCAAGCACTTGACCATTTTAAAGATCAAAGTAGAAACCAATAGACTCTGAGAGGTCACTTCGATAGATTGATTTTATGTATGTTTAGAACAAGCAAAAGTTGTATCTGTTCCACAGAATGCTGTTGAAGGTTCGGAATTTATTGTTTTAATGTTACCCAATGGTAAAGTTGTTCGTGATGTTTGTCAATCGAATGTTTTTCCGTAAGAAGAATTAGTATTCAATTCTTTCGCGTGTTTTTATTCCTTTTCTGTTCAGAGTAGCAAAGAAAGGTACATGTATCATTGATTGTAGTACAATTGATGTACGTACATCGAAAGAAATGGCAGAAGTTGCTCACAGTAAAAATATCGGCTTCGTCGATGCGCCTGTTTCGGGCGGTGAGCGTTCTTTGATTGTTATTAGCGTTTGAATTTCTCGTTGTTTCGTAGGTATAACCGGTGCTCAGAAAGGTACATTAACATTTATGGTTGGTGCTCAAGTCGATGATTTTAAAAAAGTTGAACCTATTCTCAGTAAAATGGGTAAAAACATTGTTCATGCCGGTCCAAATGGTAGTGGTTTAATTGCTAAGATCTGCAATAATCTACTCTTAGGTATCAGGTATGCAAATGCGTATTTCCAAGTATGTTTTATTTTCTTCTTATTCTCTTGTTTCAGTATGATTGGTACCTCGGAAGCAATGAATCTCGGTATCAAGTCAGTATTTTTCGTTGCAAAAACGTTTGAGAATATTAATTCTTTGAAAATTTTCAGACTCGGTCTTGATCAAGAAGTTTTAGCAAAACTGATCAATTCTTCCACTGGTCAATGTTGGTCAAGTCAAACATACAATCCATGTCCCGGTATTGTTCCCACTGTTCCATCAAGTAACGATTACAACGGTGGTTTCGCCAGTGAAATGATGATTAAAGATCTTTTACTTGCTCTTGGTATACGCTTATTACTTCTCATTTCATCATCATGCTTTCCTTTTCGATTTTTAGATGCAGCGAAGGAAGTTCAAGCATCGACACCATTAACTGAAAAGGCCACGGATGTCTACCGTAAAATCTGCTCAAGTGGATTAAACAAACGTGATTTCAGTGTTGTTTTTAAATATCTTAATGAACAATAGAGCGTACGATGTGCTTTTTGTCGTCGTCGCAGGTTTGCTTTTCTTTCAAAATATAAATACAAAGAAAAAAAAGAACAAAAAACGGTGAATGTAATAGATAGATAGACACACATGCATAAATGAACAAAAAGAAGAAGAAGAACGAACAGCGAAACATTGCTTTATTAAATATATATGATTTTTTTTGGGGGGGGGAGGGCGGGGGTTGTTATTGTTGCTGTTGAAGGTAGAAAATTGTCTTTTCATGGAGAAAAACACGTGGCGAAGAAGTTTTCCTTTCTCGTTGAAGAGGAAATGTAAGGACGGAGAAAATCGAATAGAATAAAAGAATCGAAGGTGGATTTATCACCGGTAAGAAACCGAAACGAAAAACACACGAGGTTTTGGAAGCGTATGAAGATAACTGATCAATACTAGAACGGCATACATGTCTAAAAATCAATTATTGAATAAAAACAACTGTTTCTTTCCTTCGCCGACAAGAGAATCTTTCTGTTCAGAATAATATCAAATGAGAAAAACACAACAAAGTCTATCCGGGATGTGGAATTTGCTAGAGTCTCGAACTTGTTCTTGCTAGTCTAATATGAAAGAATACTGGCAACCAATCGACCTGAATGACCAACAACAGCAATAACAATAGAATAGAATTTTTATCTCATGCATAGACAATGGATGCAGATGAACACGGTAAAATAGAACAGAAAGCAGCCTATAAATAAAGTGCTAAGAGCTAGAAAATGTACAGCGTGCGAGCATATGAAACACAAGATAGCTGAAAAACAAAGAATGACGACAATAATAATATTGAATGAGACAAGCACCTGTGTATGTGTGTACGCGAAAGAAAGAAAGTTGAAGAAAACGAAAACAGAGAAAAATCAAACGAACGTATTCTGATGCAGAATACCATGACAGAAAGAGAGAGAGCTGGTGATTTTGTTTGCAGCTAGGATGGATAATTTGGATTTGTTGAGTTCAGTAGTTTTGACTAAATAGAAGAAAGAAAGAGATGAAAAGTCTTTTCTTTTCGAAAGAACGACGATATGTTAGGTCTTATTAAGCAACTACAGCGATTAGTATATGCATACACGAACTTTAGTTGTCTATTCTGTTGTTGGAGATGATGACTATAAGGAAAAATATGCCGCAATTCAATATAGTGTCGAAAAGAAAAATGAATCCGATAAATCGTTAGTCAGTCGTAACAGTTGATATTTATTCTCATAATTGCTGATTGACGTGAGAAAAACAATGAATGTCATTTATTTATGAATTCCAAGTCTCTCGGATGTCCTATGTGAATGAGATGAACCATCGAATGACATCTGTTGACTAGTTTACGAATATTACGTAATGATGAACGTCGAAATGACTTTAGTTTGAAAGAAAATTTACTTGTGGAGAAACAACTGACGGTGAATCGAACACAGGTGAAGATGTTGTTGGTTGTTGAGAATTACTAAACGTTCTTTCGAAACAAACAAGAAGAAATCAAATCTCAGATTGGAAATATTCAAATATGTACCTTTGTAAATTGGGATTCATCTGGCGATACGATCGATGAAGTGAAGAATTCGTCGATATTGGAATGTCAGTAGTACTGTTCACTTGTGATGGATACGGGTATGTTGATTGTTGAGGATTATAATAATATTTAAATTTTTCATTATTATTATTATTATTATTATTTGCATAGGTATTTGCAGGATGATAATAAGATGTTGATTGACCGTATGAAAACATTTGTGATGAATGTGGATAAGGTGTTGAAGGATTGGTATTATAATAATAATTATTCATATCGTTTGATTGTGATGGTGGATAATAGAATTGAGAAGAGGAATGATAAGTTGGATAATACATCGATGAATGCTGAGACTGTTGGACAGAATAACATGGAATGTTTATAGTTGCATCTAAAAACACGATCAACAAATCAAATTGAAAATATCAGGAAGAACTGTCTTTACTTTCACAACGATTTAAATAATCTTGCAAATCATTTGCATTTGTAAACAAATCTGATGATAAATTCATATGGATTAATTCGTTTTCTAACTCCGAATTTCGTACACATGGTAATGAATATTCCACATCGTTCATAACCATCGGTTGAGAAGCCAAATAATCATTCGCTAATGACGAACAGAGAATGAGATCTTCGATAACACTTGTTAAAACTGGTGAACAATACGATTCTTCAATAGATGTATAGTTTCCATTAAGAATTTGAGTTAAAATAGTTTGAAAAACTCTTTCCTGTTTCTGACAGTTCAATGCTGTGAATAAGATAAAGAGAGATGAGATGAAATACGATCGAAGGGAGCAACTTACATAAAACAAAGAAGTAGAAATATTTGACGATTAGAGTTAATTCATTCTTAGATTCATTTGACGAGCTGATTTGATATTTTGTGGTGAAATAACTGATTTTCTGGGTACAAAAAATATTCGCACGGTTTAATTGAGTTGAACATTTTCTAGAAAAAGGTCTTTCATTCTTTTTTTTTGTTCGTCTTATTTAATTAAAGTTTTACTTTTCAAGTTGTTGTTCAAGATTTCGCACAGTTTGAATTTGTTTGTCTATTGGTAATTGTACGAAATTTTGGATCGAATCGATGAAAACTGTTGGCGAAGACGATAATCTATCTAAACCTTTGGCACCATTGATTAATTCATTGACAATATCAGTTGAGATATTCGTTTTAGAACTGCTTTCATTCGAGGATATTGTTGATTGATCATCATGGATCGACGAAGGAACCGAATGAAAAGATAAAGGTGTCGATGTTTGTCGTTTGAAATCAACAGATAACGAACTGATCGATAATGTTGATGAATTGGTATTATCAGTTGAATCATTCGATAAGAATGAATGATTTTCTACATAGATATCAAAAGCATAAGATCGATTAGATCATCATAAAGAAGAGAAAAATGCGTCTAGAAGATATACCTAGACTTGATGATGTAATAACAACATCACGATTGGGTTTTTTATATAATTGAATAACTCGTTTGTAATAAGTATTCTTCTTTTGTTCGCTCATCTCCGACCACATCTCACGCATTCCTAGAATAGATTGTCAAGTTGATTTCACAAGAGTTATTGCAACAGGTATTAACAAAGTTGCTACGGAAGAACAAGACAATCGCCAATTGAGAGAGTAATTTATACAAGCGGTATATTGTCACCTGTACGGACGTCATTTTTTTGTTAGGAAGAGGCAGAAGAACAGCTATTACTCAGAGAAGTCCTGGATGATTCATTGTCGGCAAAAGTAATTTCGTGTTTTTGCCTATCAACTTACGTTCTTCGATTTTAGCCGGATTAGTAACTCGTTCATAATTTCCACGGTGGTCTTTCGTATGAAGTAGATAAGCTTGTTCGTCTAATTCTCGTTGTGTAATAATCTTCGAACGTGATTCTGAAAAGGAGACAACTTATCAGTGACGTTTGTTCCACGAAAAGACAAACTTTACCATTGGGTTTTGATGAATTCGCTTTTTTGTTCGTTCGGAGAAAAGTCGTTTTTCGATCGGATACCCGACCTATCGGTATTATCTGTTTTATGTTTGAAATAGATGTATTAAGTAAAGTTTTCAATGCCTGATCATTACTAGTCGAAACAACTCGTCTGAAAAAGAAGACAAATCCAATAAAATTTTCCGGAAGCAAGGGAAGTCTTACTCGATCATTTCAAATAAGAGATCTTTGATGATGAATTCATCATTCAAATCCAGTTTGAAGTGCTTCGTTTTCGATTTATAGAGTTTTTCATTGTAACGACTTTTGACAGGATTTTCATTGGCACGTCGTCGTTTTTTTATATGTTGGGATGAACCCGCTTGCAAAGTTGGCGATTTTTGCAAAGACCGCTTTTTGTTAATTAACATGATTTGGCCATTGGAATTAGCCGTCGGGCGTGTCAATGACTTTGATTTGTTTGGTTTTAAGAATGTTTCATCATTGGATTGTAGATAGGACGTAGTAAACGAGGGGAGGGTTGAATATGATGTTGATAATGAACGACTTTGACGTTTGACTGAATCTTTGATGTTAATCGATGAATCGAGTTCAACGAAAGAATCATCAGTTGGACAATGGTTTTGAGTTAAATCCGGCGACGAAGATGTCAAAGATGTAGGGGATAGTTCACTTGTCGGTGGAACAGACCAATCAGATGAGGTCGACGAATGACGTTTAGGTAGTATTGCTTCATCCAGGATAGGATCATCCGATTTTTCAACAGCTGAAAAGAAATGAAAATTAAGTTTCATGTCTTTCATGAATGAGTAAGATGCAATTAGATGTTATTCTTTTGATCTTTACCTTTCGTATTCATTGTTGAAGTTTTATTTGATCTCTTTCGTAATGTATCGGACACATTTCGAAGATTCGAATTCGTATTATCAATAACAGGAGGTGGAGGAGTAGGTGGCAATGCTGTCGGTGAGTGATAATCGCCAAGAACTGATTGTTGATCGGGAACATCGAGTAGATTAGTAGCTGATGATGGTGAAAGTATTAATTGATCTTGATGAGCGTTTGCTGATGAGATTAGTGCAGAGGATTTTTCCGGTCGAGTCGATGAGACGTGTAACGGTTTCGTTAATTGAATTTTTGTTGGAATACGTAAAGCCGATGCCAGACCATCGCCACTCGAGAGCATTTTGATGGATGGTGATAAAGAATTCGTAGTTTGTGGGACAATTAATTTCACCAACTTTGTTGAAGAATTCGAATTAATATTTGTATCATATTGTTGAATGATAACATTATCTTTACGAAGAGATTTCTTTGACAATTCCGAATTGTTTTTCACAATCGTCGTGACCGATGGTGGAACGATGACTGATGTCGATTTATTCTAAAGAAAAGCAATGAATAGTTGAACGAAACTCGATTTGAAAGCTTTTACTAAAACGCGAGTTGATATTTGTTGACTTTGTTCGTATTCATCATCGCTATGATACATTTTTGCTGATGGTTTCATAATTAATGCTAACGATGTGGGCTTTTTCGTATAGATCATATCCATTTGCATATCAGATTTTGAATTGCTATGCTTTACCGAACTTTCGAAGAGTTCATCTGCATCTGAAACAAAAACAGATTATTTTGTTGCAAAAAACACGAAAATTTTCGAATTACTTTGATCATTGGTAGGAGATTTCCGAGAATGATTTGAGTTCGAAGACGATCGACTGAATTCCCATGATGAATTTCGGTGTTCTACATGCCGATATTGTCGTTTCGTTCGACTATGCCTTTCATTAGCTTGATCTGTCGTTGCTTTGAGCGCACGTCGAGAATTTGCTAATCCATGTCGTTTTGCTGATGGTGGCGAGGGTGATGACCGAATGGATGATGATATGGGTCGTTTACGATTCGGAGAAGTTGTTGTTGATGATGACATGATTTCAGTCAAAGAAATAAATAATTTATTTGAGCATGGAAATCGATTCGATTGAAATTATGTACAAAAACAACAGATGACGATGAAAATCTAGAAAACGACTTTCTTTTTTTTCCAACCAATACTATTTCATGGTACCAACTATGACCAAAAAACCTTGAACGATGAAGAAGTAGACGAATCTTTTTTTTTCTCTTCCTCGGATCGGGACGATGACGACGATGATGATAGAGCTACTAGTAAAACTAAGCAGGAATGGATAAATTGATCAACGAATAGAAATTGTTCTGTTTAAATGTCTTGATGTCGTGCGCAAATTACCATGGCAACGTAAATCTAACATGGCGATGAAAATATATACACATGAAGACATACTCAATTAATTTCAAAGAATTATTTATATGGAAATGATCTCATTTTCAACTGATTCCAAATTGCGAAGCAAAGGTTTCATTTTGAAGGTTTCTCCTTCTAGATTGTTTGTTGACATGTCGTGGGATATCGAATTGGATGATCAATTACTACAGGATCTTTATGCCTGGATCGATACGATTCCTTTAAGTCGTCCAAAGAAGCATATCGAAAAGGATTTTTCCGATGGTGGTAAGCTATTCTTGTTTAATAAATTTTAAAAAAAACATTCTTTTTCTCTGCTATTGAAAGTTATGGCTGCTGAATTAATCAAACATTATTTTCCTAGTTGGGTAAATATTGTGAATAATTGATTTGTATGCGATTTTTGTTTTGTATTAGGTTGATACACACAATTACGTCGCGTCGAACAGTACGCAGCAGAAATTGATTAACTGGGGCCTTTTGAATCGCAAAGTTCTCTGCAAATTTGATATGAATATTCCTGAACAGGTTATGCGTGGAATTTGTCTTGGCCGCGCGAGACTGGTGGAAATCTTTCTATACAACTTACGAAATCGAATCGATGAGTATGTCAAACGAAAAAAATGTTCTAGTTCAATGTTCATTCCGTCAATTCTCGTTCCAGTTGTCTATCAGGAGAACAACCAAAATCTCATTCTCCTTCTCGAAATCGGTTTGTGTTTAGCGTGACTAAAATAAACTAACCCCTTTTTCAATTACAATTCCTCATTTCGATATTCTCTCTTCTCCTCGTAGATCTCATCCTCAGCAAAACCGAATGAATGAATCGAACATGAACACATCACGTCAACGCCGTTCTCCACCGTCACAATATGATCAACCTTCACCAGCATATCAGAGTAAGAATTTCAAAAGAGAACTACAAAAGACATTTGTATATAAATGTTATTCAAGTTTTACTCAATGTAGGATGACGACAGTAGGTTTTGCTCAATGCAGTTTTCTTTTCTTCATTTCTCTTCGTTATATTGATTATCTTTGCATGTTGATGTATCCCACCGAATTCTGCTTTGGAGTTTCGTTTGATTTTTCACCGAGAAATGATTTTCATGCTGTGTTTTAGGAAATGAACCGAAAAATACCGGATATGGAGGACAGTAAGCATTCAGCGATTGAAATATCAATCGAACTGATGTGATCTATTTAAAGTGTAGCAAAGAAATCGACTTCAATGCAAAATTTAACGACAGAAATGGTTAACCGTGCGCATTATAACGAGAAGGAACAAGAATGTCAAGCGAAAGATCAACAAATTCAAGTAAAATCCAATTTTTTATCCCTTCGATTGTAAAACTTCAGACTTTTCCTAGGTTTTACAAGCAAAAGTTCATCGCCTGGAACAATTACTCCGCTTAAAAGATGTTCGTGTGGATGATTTATCAGATAAGCTTGAACAATCACGAAATTTTGCCGGTGGTCACGGAGGAAGATCTAATCGTCAACAATATACTAATGTATCCATGAATGGACGTAAATAAACACTTAAAATAACCCTCGCTCATCTGATTTCATCTCATGACATTTGTTTCTTGCTCATAACAACTTTTCTAATGAAATCAACTGAAAAGCAGGATTAATAAATAGATCACGTATATTTTCATCGCTTATCTTCATCTTTGTTGTTATGCTGTTGCACTACAATGAACCGTTATTAATGTCATCTAATTCCTTTTTGAAAGAAGTGATACTTAGGAATGAGACTGAAGTTGTTCCATGTCTTTAAAATAGAAACTTATTAGAAAACCCATTAAAGATGTTTTAATGACTTGAATTATTCGATTAGATTTCTAATCGAGTTTGTAGACAAGGTCGCGTTACGCACGAGAATCCAGAGCCGATTTGATAATAAACTGTCGGAGATCTGATGTGTTGCGATAGTTGGAGAGAATGTTTCATTTTCTCTGATGTTTATTTCAACATGTTTTTCGTTTATACAAAAGATTTTTCATTCAACAAAACAAGAAGAAGAAGAGATATTGAATTGATATTAAAAAAACTGCCATAGATTCTCTCATTCAGTTTATATGTATATATCATAATCGACAATTCAAAGAGAAAGTATAACAGCACTGTTCACTTGACGAGAGAGAGAGAGACAGAAAGCAATTGTAGCAATAAACAACACGTGAAAGAGAAATCAAGTCCGGTAAAGTAAACAAAGTGAGAAATGAGAACTGCACACTAAGAAAGAGAGAAGAAAAACGAGAAAATTTATTTGACAAGATCGCATCATTCATCAAGATTTCAACGTGGAGAGGATTGTTTTCAGTGAACGTTTATTATTATGGTGAGTCTTTGGTATTGGTGGCGTTGGCGCAAGTGTCGTTCGATTAATCAGATTACCATTCATTGCACTCGTTGGAGTTAAACTGTTTGGTGTTCGAAGTTTCGATGGATGATCGGCATGGATGTCTACTTTAAAAAGAGGATTATTGTTTTGGTGTTGACGAGAGAGTTCTTGGTGATTACCTTCGTGTGAACCTCGATCGATGGATTTCTGTCGGGCTAATGAACGGAAAAGAAATTTGTCGGTAAAAGCTTTGTTGGTGTTCGTTTCGGAATATTCGACTTTCTTGACGAGAACAAATTTCGAATTGGTTGATGTCCATAGACGTTGAATGCCGTAGATTTTCTCATCATCAGCTAACAAACGACGCTTTATTGGTATTCGTCGTGTGGTATTCATTGTATTCAGATCGGTTTCTTCGATCAGACCGTAATCATTTGGCATTCCTGTCATACGGATTTTTGTCATTAACTAAACAAAAGAACGTTTTTTTTTTCATTTGCAAGAAGAAGAGATTCCTATTTTTACTTGTGTAATCACATGAATCGCTGTTGAGTTAACTGGTGTGCGAAATGTTGTATGCTTTTGTATAGGCGAAACATTGTAAATCGTGACGAGAAATGTTCGGTCACAATTTTCCCAATTTTGAATGTTTTTATCCATTAGAGTTGATAGAGATAAATGTTGCTAGAACAAATCCATCATTGATGAGCGATTTCCGAAAAGAAGGAAGGACTCACTTGTGTTGGAGTTTTCTTTTTGCAAAGAATAACTGTTTCGCGTCCAACACGATCAATAACTTCGAGAATACGCTCATGTTTTTCTAGTATACGCGGCGTGACATCGTTGTTCTTCGATGACGACGAAGCTTTCTTTTTCCATGTTTTCGAAGACTCAGTCAACATCATATCATTGATTGTTTCACCAACTTTCAAAAAATCATTCGCTTTGGCAATCTAAAACGAAAATATTATGAAAAAAAACTGCAGAATAAATCCGTCTTCTTTAACCATATCCATAAGTTCTTCAACAGTTGTGTATTGTGTAACAGCAAATGGTCGAAAGTCTTCATCTCGTCCATCTTTGCCGTAGACTTTCACTTCGAATGTTTTATGTTTCGGTCGAATAAATTCTCGACTCGCCTAAATAAGAAATCGATTAGAACAGATCTAAAATTAACTGTGTTTAACTGCATACTGCGACAACTTCAGGTGGATCAGCTGCTCGTCGCAAGATCTTCGTACGGAACAGATGTGGTGTGTTCGACGTAGATAAATCCGGTTCCGTATTTCGTAGAAGAATTGTTTCGGTGGTTTTGGAATAGATAAACAACGTTGCTAATTCTAATGGACAATTGCTTATATCGCGTAAACGAACATGTCGATAACCAGGCAGAAGACATTTCAACGGCATGACACGTTGAGACATTAAATGATTACTACCAGCATCGTAAACATGGAAACGAACAAATGCTAATTCGATGAAGAATAACTAGATGGAACATCATTTATTAGAGTAGACTAAAGGAATGAATGAAAGTGAATACCTGAAAAACGAATGTTTCTTGCCAGATGGGATTTAGTGAATTCTTCACTGATGGTTTCGTTTTTCTTGACATACAGTCAATTGGAATTCCAAGAAGTTCAACTTCAATGTAAACACTCGTTGTTGAACTCACATTCTGAGTTAAATATTGTCCAGAGATAACCTATTCGAATAAATCAACGTAGAGATCAATTTCGAATGAGTTTGTAACGTACAGTGATAGTTAATTCATAGCATGAACCTTCGCGTTCGATCACCGATGGATTAAAATGACCGTATTGAGGATGTTCTTTATCATAAAACACACTCGGTTTGAGAACATAACCACAATTGCCATTTTGTTCAAACATGGATAGATTAAGAATTTGGCCAGCATCTATGTAAAGAGAATTATTAGGACACTTCTAGACATCTAAGATTGTTAAATAGACGTACCAAGTGTTTGGTAGTTTGTTGCAGCTAGTCTATAGAGAATAAAGTTTATTTGAATGTGAACATGGAAAATCTCGAGTACATACTGAATGCCATATGTCCATAAATGCAGTGGATTGAAGTTTGAAGAATCGACACGAAAACCACTTGGATAACATCGTACGAGTTGTGTTTCAGTATGTCTAGAATACAATCATGAACTGGTCAATAACGTAAGTAGAAAAGAAAGAACATACGCAATCATATCTACAGCTTGATTTTTACATAATTTCTTCGCTTTGTTTTCAATTAAAGATACAATCTGATGACATGGTGACACTTGATCGATAGAACGAGAACTCTCTGTACCTGTAAGAAAAAAAACAGAATAATGAAATTGATCAGTTGATCGTCATTGCCAAATAAGGCACAAGATCCTACTCATACTCGTAGTGCTCGGTTGGGCAACAAGCTGTTGAATATTACGTTTCGGCGCCTTTCGAATAGGTTTTCCTCCAGCCATATTCGATGATGCTGATGAACAACTTAATCCTACGATAAAATAAAATTAGAAAAAAAGACTTTGATATTTCTTTGTCTCCAAAACAAACCTCGAAATTTCACTGCTTGAGTATAAATAACAATATCCGATAATTCTTTCGCTACGATTATCGCTGGTAACTTGGAAATAGTTGTTGATTTATTTGCTTTGATAATCTGATTTGCATCGATCGAACTACTACTCTTCAAGCGTTGTCTTGGCTCAGTATTCAATATGCTATACCGACGTTGTTGATATGGTCGCCTAACAAATAGAAGAGACTGGTTTCGAAACGAACTTCTCTTTTCGGCTTACAAATCATCGTCGCCATCTTGATCAATCGTTCCCGGGATGTTTGGTTTCTTCAGATGGTACATCGGTGAATCAGTCATCGAATTCGAACGTTGTGATTCTCCACTGACTAGCTGATCGTCATTAAAATCATCAATTAGTTCATCATCATCCGATTCATCATCTTCTTCATTATCATCCGGTGAGGAATACACTGAATTTCGATAATTCACACTCAGTTGTACTTTCTGTTTACTCAGCTGTGTTGTCGAATGCATTTTATTGATCTTCTTGTTTTTAATTAAGATCTTGTATTTCATTTGGTTTGGCGATGGTAATTGAGGATCTTCGTAGAAATCCGAATCGAACATATACTTCGTAATTAGTTTATCACCGAAAACTTTAACAAAGATTTGAGCCATGCGCGCCTGCTGCATTAATGTGCAACGATTTTCAATGGACAAGATAACTGGATAGGGTGAAGTGAGAAATGCACTTTCGTTAATCACTTCTACGACTAATTTGAAAGAGATTTTACTAACAAATGTACGACCATGATAGATAACTGGATAACCATCATCACCATCCCAACAATCAAGTTCAACACAACGACAACCAGATAACAAAACCTAAAGTAAAACCAAGACTTTTGAATGAAAAGAATTCTTTCGAAATACGTACTTCACGATACATTTCAACGGACGATTCACCACGTAGTTGATGACCGGTTAGATAAGTATTATGCGAAGATGCGATGAAATAATATGATAGAGGGTAATCAAAGTCCTAAAGAAAATGTGTTTTTTTAACGAATCAAATTTCAGTAGGTGTGTTACTTGTTCGTTGACTTTGGTATGTTCATTCACGAATGCGTAGTTCTCTTTATCCAATAAATAACGGGAAAATCCTTCGAACGAGAGAACTTTATTCAATCGATTTTGTCGATTAGGTTCATGGCGCTAAAAATCGAAGAGTTTATCATGGGTTTTGCAAACATGCTTCTAAACTTACATAAATAATCTGTTCAATTTCATACATAGTCTTCTCTTCTTTTTGATGTTCGAGTAGAAAGTCTCGAAATTGTTCTTTTGTTATGAGATAATTTCCACGTGTATGTGTACTTATAGCATAACAAGGTATGGATGAAATTGCGATCATATCATAAATTCTTCGCACACTTGCATCAGTGATGTCATCAACGATATTTCTTGTGATTAAACCAGTTAAATGTCGAGAAATATCGAGTGAATCGTTTTTGTACTGTTCTTTGATCGTATAATCTTGTTCAAGATTGATCTCGGACGCGAATTTATCGAACAAGTCTTTCAAATCTCGCCGACAATGAAAATAGAATGATTTGAACAATTCAACAAACTCCGGAAAGTCCATATAAGTCTCGTTGATAATCCACGGTGATGACGAATCTTGTACTTGACTATTCGAATGAGCCGATGCTAATCGACTTGCTAATCGTTTTGTGTTAATTAAACTATTCAATGTACTTGTTGTAGTCGTACGTTGAGTGGATGGATGAGCTGTGGTTCCGGGACGTGTTTTTGAATGAGTTTGTGTTAATGATCGAGGTGGTTTGGCAGGCTGGGTGGTAAGAGTAGGTTTTGGTTTATATTCAAGTGTTTTCGATTTGCTGCGAAGGCCAAGATTAGAATTTTGTTGTTGCCATTTCGATGCTGCTGTGGGATCAGATTCGGTTGAAAAACTTGCCTTTCGATCCTGAATAGAGAACGATTATTTTCAAGGAATTAGCTCGCGAAATCATATCTTCGTACCTGTTCGAATTTATTTCGTCTTCTCAGAGCTAAATTCGACCAAGACTTCATGACGCTGCTCGGTTTTTTCGACGATGGATGATCTCGTTCATAGGAAAACAAGGAGCTGGAATTCCATTGCCTTCCGCCAAAAATAAGTATGGCATGCATGGGTGTTGGTCCTTGAAAACGTTCATTTTCATGATATAATGATAAATACTGATTCTTAAGCCAAACAATACGTCGGTCCGAACAAAGTCGATGTTTCCGATATTGCGTAACTAATTTATCGATACATGAGTACCAAATTTGTGAACAATATTTCGGACTGATGAAGCAAAGCGATCTATAGAAACAGAGAAGTCGAATGATTCAGAACGAGAAGAACAAGCTTATCTTACTTATTTTCACTGATCGATGCACCATAGACAACAGTAAAACAATTCTCCGGATTAGATATATCATTTAATTTGTAACGTTTGATAATTGGAAGAAGATCACAATGAAGGATTCCACTCCGAATATGTTTAACATATTTCAATTGAAGGAAACCTTCGTCCATATCAACAAATGCCACATCACGTAAAACATAACGTTTCATCAAGATTGAATAATGTGCTGCTTCACTTGACATTTGATTAGCTGTATTAACATTCTCAATACTTCGATGTGTGTCCCAGGATGGCTTCGTCCTTTGAACGAAAACACACAATTAGAACATGATTTTAAAAGAATGTGAAGGCAAATTTTTGACTTACCAAGTTAATGTACAATTATCTAATTCAAGTCGAACAGTGACTAAACATGTATGCATTGTATCTTCATCATAGAGTATCAGCGTACTTCCGTTTCTAGAAAGGCGGACATAATTGACTGAGATTAGGTGAGAAAAGGAAAAATAACCAACCGAAGCATTTGTAGATTATTAAAATCAACAATATGATGCATGGACAAGAGTGAGACTTCATGATTATGTTTCGGTTGCGTTATTGGTTGATAAAAGGAAACATTCAAACAATAATATGTTTCAGGTTCATCAATATCCAATGTCGATCGATACGGTAAAACCGAATTTCTTCCGTAAGCTGCTTCATCATCATTTACATTTGAAGTTTCATTATCTCCAATGACATTGATCGCTATATTCGTTGATCGTTCCTGATCATATTCGTTATTCGTTGTCGATGTGCACGGAAATGATTGATGACGATTATATTTCGGTTTTGATAATCTAAATTCGGGATCTTCTATCGAAACTGATCATCGAGAAAGTGTTCGACATACTTATCCGATGAACCCGTATCAGAACCTGCGCAAACAGTAGCTGCATGTTTTTCTTTCATGTCCGGTACTATCGCTGGTGACGGTAATTTAATGCGATTTAAGTCATTACAGCATTTGAATAGAGGCTGACGACGATGACGATTGTGAAACATAGCGATGTCTTTTAAAACCATGTGAACAAGTTCGATTTTCCGAGTATTAATCAGACCACCTACGCCAATACCTTCTCATCGGGGAAAACAAAAGAGAATTTAGTGAATACTGAGCAAATGAATACTTACGAGTAAGAAAATGCTCTTGACTTTGAAAATCTGTTACAGTCTAGAAAATCAAATTGATTTGTGACACAACTCCGTTTTTTGATGTCTTCAAAAAAATGGCTTACTTCAATTGGTTTTTGTGTATTTCGATTACATAGAACAACGATACTCGGTACGCTACTCAATATTGCGCGAAGATCTTTGAGGAACGTACCAAAAAATGGTACAACTTTACAAGTTGGAATATCCAATGCTCGACTGACAGCATCGCAATACTGTGGCGTTTTCTCATTTGAATTGAATGCATCGGTAAGAAACTTAAAACCCGGAATCTCATCTGTTATGGTTAACCATAATGGACGAAATGCTTCGATTCTATTCAAAGAAAGCATATATCTATTTTCATACTTAGAATCTACGACATACTTTAATCCGGCTAGGATCTGCATAGCACTGTTAAAATTTCCCATATACCAACAAGTAATTGCGCATCGAAGGATAGAAGCCACGATTGCTTTCCGTTCTTGAAAACTTGTTTGTGAAACGATTAATTGTTGAATAAATGATCCAACCTAGAAAGAATAAGATATTATCTGTTTTCGTGAAATTCTTGAATAACATACAGCTTGAAAGCGTTGTACGAGAATTCGAATGCTTTTGCCCTGTATTGATGTGTCATTTGCGGACAAGAATGACATGTCTAATGTTAAATGTCGTAGATATTGTAAGGGCGGAACACTGAGAAAGATTTCATGTTCTATTTCTGTCAAACGTATTGCAACTTCTTCCGGAAAATCGAACAGACACTTCAATTCTTCAAGATCCGATGAGAAGCAGATGGGTTGGGTATTGTCCGATGGGTGAATATACGATGAATTCATCAAAATTCCCGAAGTAGTTGTCGAACGATTACTCTGCATCATACGTGTTAAGTTTTGAATATGGTCTGTTGTTGACATGGATTGTTTATTTGAATGATGAGCAGAATTTTTGTACATATCAGCTATAGTTTGATAGGGATTTTTATTTGAATTCGGTAATAATGATGAGGAGACTAGTGTCGCGCGGCGACCTGTTTGATGTGATTGAGAATAACGACGCATCGATGAATTTAATGGAATGTGTTTATCGAAGAGCGCAAAGCCTTCGACATTAACGATTTTCCATAGATAAACAGTTATAGCACGTAGATCAGCAGTGTTGTTCAATTGCAAACGCCACTTGGTTTTGTTCCGGAATTCTAAAACGAGATCGTTGGTTCCTGCACTTAAATGATGGCCACTCGTTATCCAGTGTTCTAGATCAGCAATACGTTGTTCTTTGTAAATTACACGTGTTTTCATATCTAATAAACAGATTTTATCGGATCGAATGCACAAAATTCGATTGCCCTAAAGAAAAGATCTTAATGAAAATAATGATGGACATTCATGAAAATCAAACCTTTCGTTTTGATCGTTTTCCATGGATTTCTTTAACAACATACATTTCCGCATTATAACACGACAAATTTCGACACAAACGTACGTAACATTCTTTTAAACGCGTGGGATTATCGTAATCGTTGATATGAAATAATTTTCGTTGTTTATCTTTGATTAGTTTAAGTATTTCATTACTGTGACGAAAATCCGGCGGAAGAAACGGGCTTTTCGATTTGTGAATGCTCGAATCCACGCGTTTACAACAAGGAATATCAGTCAAACGAAATTTAATAAGATTCCGACGACGCCGATCACGCCATGATGCTGTCATTGAATGTAAACCTGATATACCACCTGTATTAGTCAATTGCGTCGGAGAAGTTTGATCGTTTAATGATAAATTCAATGTATGTAATTCATCATCTAGATGTTTATGGGAGAAATAGAGAGAAAGAGAAGAGTTTTTGTGAAAACTTACCTTCTGCAAGATCGAGATTTTCTTCTGGCCATGCTTCGAGACGTAATTGCACAGCAGCTAATGTTGCTGCTTCTTCTTTCGAACAAATTAGTCGTCCGGAGACAATATCGCGTTGCATTTTGATATATTCACGGTAAATATCTTCATTCGTTGCATCGTCCATTTCAGTCCCGAGAGGCGACTCAACATCCTATATAAAGATCAAGGACATTTTCTACTTTCATTCTGATCAAGGAGAGAATATTTACTTGAAGGGCAAGAATTTCCTTAATTTGACTTGTCCAACTACGAAATGAACTACGTAAAGATTCTAACAGGGCAAAGAAACTTTTCAGTTCTTTTTGAACTAGATAATCTAAACACAGAACCAATTCATTGGAAACGATTATTTGAAAATATATTCTTTTCTACCTTGAAAGTCTTCTGGCGATCGTAAGACCCAATTTGCAATGAGAAAAAGTACTTCATTGCCTTGTTTCGTTGCGGTATCCTTCGTTGCAGCCGCCATAATTAGCGATTTAAACGATCGTTGTTTCTGTATCGGCGATGAAAAACTAAATAGCGATTCTTGAGATTTAGTTGTTTCACTTTTTCCATTGGTCGTCGCCGTCGTTCCTGATGGTGCTGCTGATAATTGTGTCGTAACTAGTTGTTGCGGTGATAAATACGCTGATAATGACGAAGCTGTACTATCTGACGAACGTAGCGAAATACCATCCGGTTGAAGATTCGCTGCAGTCCCTGGTGTTGTTGTTGTTCCATTGAGTAAATCTGTTTCGTGATGGTTGAGTGGATTGATAATTTCATCTGTACATGAACGGCTCCGATGTAAACCTTCGAGATCGAGTGGGAGGTGTAGTCCCTTTCGATTTAGACGCGTTTGTTTGACATTATTATGACTATTCGTCTGATGGTTTCGGTTCTCAGGTAAGCCGTTCATATAATTTTGACGTTTGGATTCTTGTCTACGATCGAGTAGAGGTGTCTGTTCACTATGGCCAATAACTGGCGATTCGAAATGAATGTTATCATCTATCAACGATTCAGTCACAATCGGCTGTGAATGAGACAGTTGTTTGTTCTTCAATGGTGTTGAAGACTTCACTTTTGAAAGATTTCGATTGAATATCGAATGACTTGTTGAGCCACTATTTCCATTTGTCAACACACTCGACATGTGATCGAATGTTTTCGATGAACGAAATAGACTTTTCACTGTTTCACGAACCGACATACGTGTATTCGATAGAGAACGTTGTTGACGATTATCAGCTGATGATAAATGCCTTGACGGAGTACTGTTATGACTTGATGATCTATTACTATCGTCCGATGGAGTGCGAACAGCAACAAATGGAATATTTAGTGTTGTTAAGAGACCATTACCACCAGTATTTTCAGTTATCGATGATGTTGCTAAGAATAGAAAAAAAAACATTTATTTTATATTTGATTAAATGTAGGATGCTATTCTTTCATAAATCAACTCGATTCGGACTTAATGTTAGTCAGGCACGCCTTGATTTCTCATTATCGTTTTTCATTCATTATCAATTAGGAAAACATGCAAGAAAAACAGAACTATTATTCATCTACGCCAAATCGTTGGATTTTTGACTGCTCGATCTCTGACTTACATTCATCATCTGGTAACTTTGGTTTAAATAAACTATTCGGTGAATTTGTTTCCTTCATCATCAGATTTGTTTGATCGAATGGAGCTGTAAAATCGTAATTCAAACTTGTTGGACTTGGTAACAAAGGATTTTGCGAATCACTTAGTTGAAACGACGGTAAATTTAATAGTTCTTTTTCGAATAATTTCATTTCTCCAACACCATTGCTGATCGGTGGATTCGACATCGACTGATTGTGATTCGCCATTGTTGACGTATCAGTCTCAACAATAGCTTGTAGTAACGGATTGCGATCATTGGGAATGTTTGGTTGGATATTTTTCTCTGAATTTCTCCAAAACCATTTTCGTGTTGTTGTTGTTGTCGTTGTCGAATTGGAATTGTTTGTCGGTAATAAGGATGATAGATCAATCGCGTTTATTCCATTTGTTGTTGATGTGCCCGTTGTTGGTAGAGCACTATTAGCGGTATTTTGAGAACTAGTAGAAGCTGTGCCAGACACAGACGCGCTTGGTGTGGCGTACTTCGACGATTTTCGATGTTTATCGTAAGTCGAATGCGTGAATTTGGTTAATAGCGATGATCGATCATGGTTACTCGACGACGAGTAGCTTTCCTTTGTCAATGAACTGCGTTGACGTTTGAATGGTTCCGGTTTTGGTAAGGTCGGAATCGATGCCAGTGCAGACATTCCAATGTTCGGGGTGATCGTTGCGTTCGTCGGTTTTGTATCGGCGGCTTGCTGAGGAATAACTGCCGGTGGCGGATTACTTGTGACAGCTTTTTTCTTGAATAACGGTGTGAATAGACGATGTTCAAGTAAACGAAGTATGATAACAGGATGTATCACAGATGATAAATATGAAAGATTGTAGAGAAGATTATCACTTGAACTCAACATTCCTGTTGGAGATGTTGGACTCGTTGGTAATTGAGCTGGATCTTGAAATTCTTTCGTTGGAAACTTCTTTTGGTTGATTCCATTCTACAGAAGAGAAATGTGTCGAAAAGCAATGTAAATTGATGATTTCGTTATTTACTTTAAGTAATTCATCAAGTAATTTTTCGATACATATACCAGCGAAAGATGTCCAGAGTGTTCCCACAACAGTTTCTCCGACCGCCATATGATGAACGAAATTATTTTCAAATGATTGTGGTTTATCACAATCGAGTGGTTCCGGTTCGACATCTAAGAAATATACAGAAGCGTTTGTTTCATTCATTAACAATTCTTTTTCAATGTTAGTTTTGATGATTTAATTATCGCAGTATTTTCTTTTATCTTCCGTTTTCGACAAGGACAATCGATCAAGTGTAGACGTTTACTCGTAACCTTCAGCTTTCTTTTATCTTAAGCAACATCGATCTTTTCAGCCTTCGTCTTCGACAATAGTCTCCGAATGAGTGTCGACATCGATCATAGCGATGAATACTTACGAGTATACGAAAAATGTAGAGAAGTTTTTCTAAACAAAACAATTCTAATTGTTTCGTTTTCTTTTCTTCTTCAAGGTTACTACTCGCTGTTTAGTTACAGAGTGAAATGGATTTCGGAAACATCTTATCTTCACAGTGAGAATCCCAGTCGTTCACACGTCTCCAATGAGCAAATTTTTCGAAAAGAAACATTCCTTACCAAGAATGTCGAAGAGATTAACTTTATTGCTGACTTTGGTTAACAAACCCATGTAAACAAGAATTCTCGCACCAAGATGTTTGACATAGCGCGCGAATTTCGTCGTCTGATTCGTGTAGAACATTTCGTCAGCCGGTAGAATTAAGTGCAAGACAGTATCGGGAATATCGGCTTGGGTTAGCACTTCATGCAAGTCGGGATTCAACGCCACGACGCCCAGTGTTTGAAGAATTAAACAGATTAAATGCTTAACGAGAGAAAAAGAACCAGAATATAGAATAAATATGCAAAATGATGTTATTGATCTAATCTAATATCAGATAAAGAGAAAAGACATGTCTGAATCTTTTCGATCTATTTTCGCCATTAAAAAGAAAAGAATGTGTGTTTTTTTCTGATTAACATTATCTGCATAATTGAATTTTGATTTCGTTCTCTTTCTATTTATGCCAAGATATTCATAACGACAGGAAATCGATCAAATAAGTTTCTCTCTCTCTTTTCTTTCTTTCTTTTATCATATCTCGCGAATATTTACCGGATCATTATTAATATTTAACATATCAATAATAATAGCAAGATTTTCCTTGGTGCTAATGAATCGCATTTGAAATGTATGGTCTTGACAGAGTATAGTCAATATGCGCGCTGCTAAAATCACTACACAATGATGTGTACATAAGGGTGAACGTGTTGATGGAACGCATTTTGGTCGATTATTGAATTCTCGTCGATGAGCATCCAAACGTGTCCGCATTAAACGCAGGAGATGTATTGGCTCGATTTTGTACAGCAAAGAAAATGGCTCGTATGTATACGCCGAGTTGGTATTATCATTGGATGTTGAGGATGCATTGTTTGTTGAGGAAGTTTCCGAGTTTAGCAGATGAGATTTCGAGAAATGTGACGGTGATGCTTGAGGATTGGGTGAATCGGTTGAGGAGAGTTTGGGCCCTTGGGATGATGATATATTCGGAGATGATGACGGTGGAACAGGAGACGGTGATGAAGATGTCGGAGCAAGATTATCATTACTATACAATGGAATCCATCGTTTGGATGCTTCACGTGTCAATATACCACCAGTATTTCCACTAGTATTGCTACTACTATTTCCCGTTCCGCTGCTACCACCACCTGGTCCAGGACCCGAGGTCTGTTGGGTATTGTTGGATGATAGTTTCGAATTTAGATACGCATTTCCACCCGTTGCTGCTGCTGCGACTGCACGCTTTTCATCAGTTTCACGCGAAATTTTTCGTAGAATACTCGACAGCGTTGATGTTTTGGGCAAACGATCGTTTCCTGTTTTTGACTCATCACATGAATTTGTATTTGATGGTGATGAATTGGAATTTATCATGGAATTCAATGTTAATTGTCGACGTGATGCTGGAATATAACATGCATTATAGCGACCTGGATTGATCAAATTGTGATATACATAAACATCATATAAACGATTGATTGTTATCAATGCTAAATATTGCATATTAACCATATCACTCGAGAGCAATTCCAATGAAATATCCAAGAGTTTCTTCGTGTGTACTTGAAATTTTTCCACATGATCACGTTTATCATGATTGCGTAAAAATTCTTGGTAGCATGTCTAAATCAATGAGAAAAAAAACGATACTTAACAGAATGTTTCAATATGGAACAAACCTGAGTAGTCATTGATGAAAAGAAAAGAAAACTTTTATATCAATAATAAGTGCAATCAAATGATACTCTGTTTGCTATGAATGACAATAAATAGATAGATTGTCTATTTCTCTATCTATCTATCTCTTAGAATCTCTCCTTCCCATTTTCGATGAAATGATTTGCTACTCGCTCTGTTTCTCTTCTATTCTTCTTTTGTCGTCGTTGTTGACGCGCTCGTTCGCTCCTCTTCCGCTTGTCGTCTTCGAAACGGACGTGATGCTGTGCTTGTGCTTTCTTGCTACGCTAGTAACATGAGAAAATCATGTTATACTCTGTTTAACATTGACTCTGACACCCAATGATTAGTAGAAGTACTATATCTCTGATGAAGACAATAAACGAAGAGAAAAAAAACCGATTTTCGATTCCTTTGCTAATGTTATTTCATCGAAACAGAGTCGCTTGCTCTTCATCTTTTTCTTATGAGAGATAGATCGTATCCTCTGGGGACAATTTAGTCGTTACTACGCTCGTCGATAATGATGTCTACATGTGTGTGACATTCTCTCGAGTTTCGTCAACTACCTGTCTTGATTATCATCTGTTGACGTGACATGGATCAATGCTATTTTCGTTTGCATTGGTCTTTCTTAGCAACATTTAGATATTGCTTCTAATGAGCATACACTAGTCTCTCATTGATCTGCTCGATCATCTTGGGCCCATTTATTTAATTGTGCACGATGAAGAGAAAAGCTCAGTTGAGACGAAGATCATTCGGTTGATCTCATCCGATTCTGTCCCGTTAAATTTCAACATGTTTTAGAAATCTTGAAGAAAACAAAACTTTCCGTCTCAAAATCGAACCTTTCTTTCTCTTTTGTTCGTTTTACCGAGATTATTAAGACATCGTTACATCTATTTCCATTTGAAAAAAAAAAGAAATAACCAACAAGAAGAAAACACACTGACGGGGAACAACAAAACAGATTCGTCATGGGAAATAGCAATAGCAATTTGATGGCGGAAATGATTCAAGAACAAGAATAACTACTCTCATTTATATTCATTTGAAGCATATACAACGAATCAAGCTAATCGACAATAAGCAACATCAACTTGACAATCTTTTCTTTCTCGGTCATATACGAACTCTGCTAATTTCGTCATCAACTATCCTTTCTATCCACGTTACACGATTCGAATAGCACAACGGACAGCGTTATCGATTGAAATCAAATGACATTCTTCTTTCTTTTCTCGAAGTGTATGTGTACATACATACTGTTGTATAAACATACTAAGATTTCTTTGTCTCGCTCTTTACTCTTTGATATGATAGATAAACAAGCTCCAACAGAGTACATCAATACATGCAAAAAGATATATATATAAGTCCTATTGATTATTATGGTTTTTCGCTGATCTATCCACGACTGACTCTTCTTTTCTTTTCTTTTTTTATTCTCTTATATCTTTTTCTTCATAGTATTCACTCAACAAAACGATGTAATATCAACATCATATCTCATGTAAAGACAAATATGACGCAGCAGGTTCTCTCTTTTCTTCTTCTCATGTCTTCTATGAAAAGATAAATAGTGTCCCAATGATGATATGATAACAACTAATAGAACTTCACTTCGCTTAGAGAGACACCATCTTCTGTTGTTGTTTTTCTTTTGTTCCGATTTTCAGCCTTGATTATTATTTATTGATGCTTAGTTGATTGAACATGACAAAATATCATGATTTATTCACTCATATTTATTCAACTAAAATCAAAATCGATGAACAAACGAGAACTTATTTCTTTACACGAATCTGTTCGGCTACTGATTCTACAAACGATTTCTATAATTACAGATTTTTCCGTAAAACTTTCTCGTTAC
Source organism: Adineta ricciae (assembly GCA_905250025.1). Taxonomy (NCBI): domain Eukaryota; kingdom Metazoa; phylum Rotifera; class Eurotatoria; order Adinetida; family Adinetidae; genus Adineta; species Adineta ricciae. The sequence continues at coordinate 32,052 of CAJNOJ010000002.1, forward strand.
ACATACGATCGTGTTTGCCTTCCTAATCACGTCAAGTTCTATTATTGGGAGACAGCATCTAACCTTTAAAACGTGTTGCTTAACCATTGGAATGTTAATAGATAACGAAAGAAATCTTTACTCAATTAATTCAACTGTCATGATTAGAAATGTTTATAGAATGAATCCAATTCTTATGGACATGTTTTGTTTCAGAGGAATACTAATCATTCAATCCGTACCTCGAATGTTGTTGGGAACAACAGATGATAGCAAGTTAAAGATTATGACTTGGACTTAGATATCTCTAGTTCGGAATATGAATGTTTCTTTTTTTTTATTCATGCGGAGAATTATCATGAAATCAAGTTCAAAGATAAAGATCTGAGAGACTTGAAAAGAATTGCTCTCATGATTGGAAATACGTCTGTCACTTTGAATATTCGAAGAAATGCGTCGAGAGTAAACATTGTCTCTTCACAAGGACATTTTTAGTACTAAATCAAACAGATGTAATGTTTAAGAAGCAGAAAATCTTCTTTGTTCGATGGTAGATAGATTATCAAATCTGCTGCGTACGTCGAATTCTATTAAGTTTATCTTCGTTCTCTTCTCTCTGCATTTTAGTATGCCATACAACAGTCTGATTGAAGATATATAACAGAATTCGATAATCTATCTACCAAACATTCGATGTTTAATGTATGTGTTGTCGTTCTCTCGTTTTGTTTTTTGCTTCTCTGTTCAGTGAATTCAAAAGTATTGAACTTACATTAAGTAATGTATGGAGTAATTCGGCAATTCGGGCATGTACTTGTGCGGATGTTGCTTGACTTATTAGAGATAAGATTTCGTCCATCGAATTTTGCATACGCAATAGATCCATCAATTGATCGACACATTCGCTATTGGTCGCAAGTCGACTTAATTCGGAAAATCGTTTGAATAGACGATCATTGAGAGCTTGAGCTAAAACGAGAAAGGCCAATGAGATGAAAATAAGAAAACATCAATAACACTCGTTAGACAAAAAAATATATAACTTATGACAATAAGACGTGTATCCATCAACCAGTGGAATTCTCATGTATGTATGTGTTAGTGACGTTTCGTCGTCTTTCTTTAGCTTTTAGATAACTAACTAAATGAAAAAAAAAATGCGAAGAGCATGTCAAAAGTCTTTCGTAATACGATTAAATCGTAATGGTTATGTCTAAACGACAAGATTAACTTGTTTCAACTGCCAGGGAAATAAAAGTTTATTCACGACTATTCGAAGAACAGCATAGCGAACGATGAATTCTTGATTTTCTTGTTTATATTTCTACTGTTACTAAAGATAATCTTTGAATGAAAACAGAAAAAAGGAAAAAGGAAATGATGAGACTGGTACTGACAAGAGTATTCTAATCAACATTTTCATCGTATATAATGATCATTAAAAAAAGGAAAACCCTCTCTCCTTCTCTCTTCTAGTTTATTTTCTCAAGTGATGCGAAAGAAAAGTGTGTCGAACTTATTCTTAGAGTTTTAATGATACTGCGTAAGACAAATGCATCTTTAACTCGATTTGACTTTGTCGCTTGAAGCCAAGGCAAAGAATCGAGATGATGAGTAGAAACCGATCTGCTGTTAAGTGCTATTTGTCTGCATGAATATTTAAACAAAACTAAAAACTATCCAGAGACATTTATTATTTAAGATGTCACGTTTTACTCGATGAATTGTAAGAGATAAACGAAATAGAAAATTTATTTTTATTGTGGGAGTCGTTTGCCGGATGAAATAACTGCTTTTTTTCTCAATATAAATCTTCGTAACTCTCTTACTGGACGAAATATAGGTCGGATAGTATATCAGCTAAGAAAACTTGAACGTGAGAAGAGAAAAAGTTTATTAAGGAAAGAGATCTATACTTGAAAAATCTAGTGGAAGTATTAGATTCCGGTATGATAATCCTATCGAATGACAATTGGTTTTTTTATAGCTATTATATAAAATAGATAATAATAACTTTTGAGAGAAGAGAGAAGGAAAATGAACGTGTTATAGTCGTAGTTCTGCGAATTGAAGAAGTATTTGCATGCTAAAGTACGATTTGGTTGAAAAGAACTTCTTGAACAGAGATCTCTTCTTCTTACCTAACAATATGTCTTTGTATCCGAGACAACACGGATTCTATTACTCATCTTGACATGAATGGATCCGAGACAAGCTGAATAACACATGCGAAAGAAAGAAAAATGAGTGTTTCTTTTATTTATAAACGAAAATATTTACAGATGAATGGAAACTTTGGCCCAGTACAAACCATTAGGAAAAGATTTTCTCGGCTCTTTTTCTTCTTCTGCGCTTTCCTGGATAAGAAAATCAACCAAAATAAGAAAGGATAATGAAAACACCATCGGAAGTCACGGCCGCTCGCATTTATATACGACGATAGAACAAAAACACCGCTTTCGCGCATACACACGTTCATAATCAACTGTCCGGGTGTTTGAGTCAGTGAATATAGAACGTGAGTTTTCTCGCTTTTTCTCTTTATTAATAAAATATTAGATAGGAACATGCTTTAGATAATAAGCGATGCTAAATGAAGAAGAAAAGAAGAAAATAAAACGAGATTTTCTCAAAGGTAAAACGATCTGCTAATAACTCTTATTAGTAGAATAATGTATTCATTGAAATCGTGCAGAACATCACCTGTGCCTTCCTCGATGACACAAGGAAAAGCAAGAGAAATACATCGGTATTTTTCCTCATCAAATGATTATCAATGTACTGACATTTGAAATAGATGCCTATTAAACGAAACGAACTTCTCGATTAGTCGACGTCTCAGTAGACATGGGATAACTTAATGATTGTATTATAAAATAAAGAGATCTATCTAATCAGAACTTGTATGGTAAATGGTTTGAATCTGACAGGAAATGATTTTCGACAGATTATTGTAAACAACTGGTGTGCGGAGAGATCGAGCGAAGTATTTCTTCTCGAAAAGGTTGCAGGATCTGTCAAATCATCGTCGTTCTACAAAAGTAGAGAACTAACTGGCTTCTTCTAACGAATATATTTGATCAATGTATATAACAAGACATGACAATGATAGGCTGACAGTCGATGGATTTTGTCGAAAAAAGAAAGAGATCGCCTTGAGGCCAGGGGCGAAAGAAACCAACAGAGAAAACTAGTCGCGTAAGTATAAATATATTTCGAAGAGAGAAAGAAAGAGCGAGAGATCGATACAATTACAGTTCTTTAACTCACTTTCTGCGGATGCTTGAGCTACTGCAGCAGCATAGTGTCGTTGTCGACGAGATGATTTATGAGGATTAAGAATATTGACAGCCAATGATGATGTACCGGTCTAAAGAACATATGAAAGGCATAAAATGAAATCGTTGTATTTGATCTTTAAAGAATATTAATTGATGATGACAATCAAGAACTATATTTTGATCTCGATCCTACAATGCTAGTCTCTCATACAAATGAATGAATCGATTCGGATCAAACTATCACATATTTCAATTAAATCTTTTTAGACACATGTCAACAGTTCATCGAAATCTGTTTTTTTTCTCTCTGAGAGAAAATGTTTTGCATATTCATTTGTGATGTTTACACATATCGAGTAATCTTCATTTCAATGGAAACTTGCTCGCTAACGAAATTAAACTTGATTCCAACTGATCATTTCGGATCTATGTCAACAAATCGTTTTGCATATCTATCTTATCTTCGGTAGCTTGGCGAAGAAGAAAAAAAAATACTGCATCTATTAAGATGTGTTTGCTGAATAATACCGAAAAGTCTCCCATAGGATATGCTGGAGATTTTTCTCTAAATTGACGCGATTCTTTCGCCGTACGATGGCGTATTTATTTAGTTAACTTATATATGAGAAGAACTTCCGGTTTGAAAAAATAAACTTCAGATCTGATATACTGAATCTGGCTGTTTGTTTCCTTGCTTGATCTCATATGTAAAAGAACGGATTACATAGGCAATAATGAAACTAATCTGTCGAGTTCTCTAATGAAAAGATTTATATTTTTATCTATGAAAACAAACATGACCTAAGAATTGCGACTGAAAATTGCATAATTAGTCAGTTTTCTATCTGTATTGAATATCACTCGTAGTCGTCATTGTCGAACAAATTTTCATCGACATTCGTTGACATTATAAACTGACGACGATTCCATTAATTATACATCGAGCTAATCATTTGCAGATTTCTTTTCAAGTCAAATAGTTTCTTACAGACATGATATATACACATCCATTCGGATAGTTCGAGTACAGTAAACAATCGATGTAATTATTCCAGATGATTACTGAGGGAAAGAGAAGCAAAAGACATAGTTTAGCCGATCGAGCCTCAAACCAACTAAAAATCATTACTGCCTATTGAATTACACGATCGACTTGTAAGCAAAACTGCTTCTCATTCTTACTTTTCGTTTAACATTTAATGATCTTCCGAGATGAGCTATGTCTGTATCTTCACGTTCTTCCGATACTTGTCGAGATTCACTTCGGCCGATGGATGTTCCTGGTCCATTTGTTTGAAGATTACTTCCGGTTATTCGCTTTGATTTACCGATTGAACTTTGCGATGAGAAACTTTTCTTAAACGATTTCGAATCGTACGAATCGCTTCCACTGTATCGGAAAACACGTTTCAAGTTTTTCAATCCATGACCTGGTACTAAGCCGTTATTATAATTCATCATTGATGATATCGTTTGGTAATGATCATTGTTCGTATCACGCGAGAGAAATCGATAACGCTTCGACACACACGAATGCTTACGACAGAGTTTACTAAATTCACGTTCAACAAATGCGATTTGTAGTTGCTTGACGTTGGGCCAGAGAGACAAAGGTGTATCACCATATTTATTCGAAATTGTTATACAAGCGTGATGAGATATAAGAATATCACACACATCATGCTGCAGACGTGCAGCTAAATGTAATGGACTGCAATATTGTTCATCACGTACGTTAACATTCGCACCATATTTAAGTAAAAGTGTACAAGCATAATGATTATTACGTTGAGCAGCAAGAAACAACGGTGGTAGCGTAAATAAACGTTCATTAGTGTAATAGTTCGTATAATCGAGAGTACCGTTTCGACATGGTGATGCGCGTGGCAGATCAGGTGATAAACGCGTGCTTGAATGAGAGTAGGTGTTGGATGTTGGTGTTTGAGAATTTGATGAAGTATGGATGGTATTTGGATGAATACCGGGAGCATTGGGATCGATACCATATTTCAAACATATCCGCATGACATCGCGAGCATCTGTAGAAGAAAAACCAAACAAATTTGATTACTCTGAATCTTAATGACTTCTGTTTTTTCTTTCTAATCGAACAATCAATTTGATACTTATAACTCATTCATCATCATCTAATTCTCTGAAGAATTCTCAATATGTTGTTGTTGTTGTCTTCTCCTGCGTGTCAATTATTCGATTTTGATACATACCATACATAATAGCTACATGTAGAACATTTCGAAAGATGGGCGGAGCATCGTTTGGTGAGTCGCTTGTTGGATAAACCGATTCTTTGTTAAAACTGGTTGGAGCTGTGATCATTGAATCATGTTCGTTTTCCAGGCGTTCAGTCATTGGCGATCCAATATTGATCGAGGAGGGATTCGATGTGAGATGATTATTTGAGTGTGCTTGTTGATGATAATTCATCAAAGCGGTCGCTAACGGGCCACTTGTGTAGTTTAAGATACTATTTGCTGGTTCGAACATTGAATTTGTTTGTTCGGGCGATGAGATCGAGGGTAATTCGTCATTTTCATTACTGATTAGCGCTTGTTTACTAACCGCTTCTAATAAATCTGTGTTACTTGTGATTGACGGTGAGCCAAATGATGCCGTGGGATGGAGAGTTAGATGTGTTGCAGGTAACGGATGTGTAGGAAAACCTGATTGTGTATGTGGTAAACTTGAACGATCTTTAATGAGATTAAATTTATTTTGGTGGATATCAATTATACGACGAACGGTGTATTTATCGTTACTAATAATTGCTTTTTCGAGATTTTCTGATTCATACTAGAAGAGAAAACAGAAATGATGAAATCACATGTTTTATTGCATGGAAATATTTACTGTCATATCGAGAATTGAACATAAGTCGGATCCATCATGTGGAGTAAAACGTACAACACTATTATTTGATGATCGTCGACTGTTATTCGTTGTTTCAGGTACATCTAAGTAACTAGATGACGATTCGGGATCCATAACAATTCGCCAATAGGGTGAAAGTGAACGCGATGAATTCGACTCATAATCTGAAGCAATTGACTTTGCTGGTTGACTTTGATGTTGACCGTCGAGTTCGTCGTCAACGGGCGTTTGACGTTTCAGCTTCGGCGAGCGTACCCGACTCAGAGGTACAGATAACATTTGAGACATCTTTAGATTACTCATAATTAGGTTTCCTCTTGTCGTCAGATAATCTTCTATATAAAGATATCTAGAATAAGTTTGGCTGCTCTTCAGTGTCCTTGACCAGCCACCAATATGACCACTGCCAGCAGTATTGAATGCCAGCCATTACCTACAATAAGGAACCATACAATGATAATACAAACATGACAACTGTGTGTATAATGGGTAATGGTTCGTATATTCGATAAGATAAACATTGTTGCGTTTTTTTCCACACAGAAAGAATATAAGAAGAGGCAAATCGGGGGAGGAGAGAGAGAAAGGGAAAGAAAAGAGAAAAGAAGAACAACGAGAACATCAAAGGTATCTCTCCAAGAGAATGGCATTTCATTTTTTTTTGTCTTTTTTCTTCTCTACATTTGCCCTTCATCAATATCTGATCAATACAATACTGATGTGTCAATGATTTGGAAAGTGTAGATGGAAAAGGTTGATCTTTTTAGTAGATGTATCATATGTATACTCATTATTTTACATGTATTGACAGAGAAGAAAGCTAGAAACAGCTAGTCGGTTCTGTTTTTGGTTTAGTAATTACGCACAATGAATGAAAGAATAGTTTTCACTATTAGATGTAATTATATTCAAAAGAAATAAGATTAGTGCACTTTCGGAAGAAAACAACGCTTCTAAATCTGTCGACTTTCTGATCTCAAATTAGAGCTAAACACGAAAGAGAGAAAAAAAAACATATGGAACTTAGATCCTTTGCGATGTTTTGTAGAACATTATCAACTGGAAACGAGCCGACAAAAGAAGAAATAATAAAGAATACCCTTGCGCACGTTTCGTGTCTAACTAAACCTCTAATCATTATTCGTCGTCGGCTTTCTCGTCGTCTTATTTACTCACTTAAAAAGAACACGAATGTATGCACACCTTGTCTTTTCTTTCTCTACATGAAATTTAACTAAATCTAGATAGTAAAATTGACTAACAAATGTAGCCATAATCATTACCGACCTATGAAACAAGGCCAAATAAAGCTCAATGCCATCTCATATATTCCATCGAATTCTCTCTATTCAGTTTTCCTATCTCATACCAGATGCTTCCTCGTATATATGTCTTGCTCTATATGAGATACATATACCTTGCGGGTAGAGAGAAAAGTTTTGTATTGTCTGAATAAAATGTTCTTCCCGTTCGGATGTATGTTTATGTGTCATGTGTGATTGAATAGACTCTTCGTTAGATAAATAATAATATGCTAGTACTGCTAGTAATGATGCTATGCCGCTAGTTATTTTTTCTTGAAAACATATACAAAAGAGCACACGGCTGTTCCAAAGTTGATTTGCACATAATCACCATCGTCTCTCGACTCATACTTCAGAAAAGATAATCAGCAGATTGATATTCATTAGACTTTCCTGTTCATCAAATTCTTACACATCAAGATCTGGAAAAAACACCGAAGTGCACAATCACTAGAACTCATATCTCTTAACTAATCGCATTTGATCAACCTTGATTACATAGGACAGATATAAATACGCTTGCTTACATACACATACACATACAGAGATCGCTTATGTCAGAAAATCATCTACGCTCATTCAATCGATCATCGATTGAATGAACGATCATAAGCAGGAACAGAAGTTGCATTTTTCCTTTTCTCCATCGTTTTTTGCCATGAAAATTTGTATGTAATAGAGAAATTGTTTTCGATGGCAAGAACGCAAGGATATATCGATATATGTCACTTGAAGCTATACATTTCCGATGTCCTTTGATTCTCTAAGGTCGAAAAACTTAACATACAGTTGTCGTTCTTCTTCGTTGACATCGAAGAGGATAATCATATCTGTACATCTGTCGAACAAAGAGAAGTGGAAGAAGTAATAAGAGGGTGAAGAAAAGCTATCAACATACGATTTCAGATATGCTAAACCGAGTATCTAATTTCTTCTTTTTTTTTCTTCTTTTGTTAGATTTAGAACTGAAAACTAACATTAACACTTCGTCCTTTGACATACCAATGATAGATAACATGAGAACAGCAAGAAAAAGTGCGTTTGCTGTCTTACACTTTGACAGTACATGTAGTAGAAAACCGACGACTCGATTACTACCATTCTCGATCTTTTTCTTTCGTCTCCTACTGCTAAAGAATAATATAGATCCAGCTGACTTTCTTTCTTTTTTTGTCTTTGTATTTTCTAGCAACTGCACAATTGATTTATAACATATGGAGAGATGATAGTCTCTTCCTTTTGCTGCTTGCTTTCTTGTCGATGTATTTTCTTCGGTCGATCAGGAGTATTTTCTTTCCGAAGATATACGCCTCACTGTTTGTTCAATAAGATGTGTGTACATGGGAGAGAGAAGAAAAATCTATGATGATGATGATGACAGCAGTTCGGGAAGAAAATTACCTTGGGCCAGCTACAAGTAGCTTGCCTGTGCTGTGCGAATGGAATAAGATGCATCACTAGCAGAAGAAGGAGAAAATGAGAGATAAGAGGATTGCGACATCACATTTTGCTTTACTACGTTCGTCCCAACGGAATTGACCTATTGTTACTAGTTGCTCGTCGTCATCGTCCTCCTCCTCTTCATCGTCGTCGTCGTTGTTGTTGTTGTTGTCGTTATTGTCCGACGGATGATAGAAACCATTCGACGTAGACGAATATATATACGCGAGTTTTTGCGCTCAATAATTCATCATCAATACTGTTGTTTGCTTGGCTTTTATTCTCCTATGAGGAAACGCATCTATCCTATATTCTATTTCTCGCTAAGAAGTCATCAAATACGAACTAGGCTCGTTCGCTACTAAGGATGCGATATCTAAATCTAACGCATTTGATGAGATCTGAATGTCAGATACCAATGGGCTACGGTTCATTGACAAAGAAAAGAAAAGAACTATGTTTTGAAGGAAAAATGAATGTTTTAGATATGCTTAGTTAATAATAACCAAACAGTGACAAAGCGAAAAAAAGTACCGTGGTATCTATTTAATTAAAGCCCTTCTAACCATAACTTGTCGCCTTCTCAGGGTCTATTTTTTAATTATAGGTGTATTCGAAGGAAATTCTAATATCAAAGATATACATAAAACAACGTGATGCGAAGCGTTGAGAAGAAAATCTCTAATGATGATCAATGACGCCGTTGATTAAAGTCATTGTACGTTCTTGATTGCGTTTTTAACAAAAAACTTACTTGTCTTTGTATTCATACAAGAAAAGTATCTAACGATATGAAAATCCGGTCAAATATGAAAATGTCGAGAGAAAAACTTCACTGCTGTTTTCTCTCTCGATGTCTCGTTCTTCGGCATAAGCTGTATTTCTGTCTCTCTAATGCGTCTTGTCTTCGATGATAATGAAATGGGGAAGAAAAAAAATGATGTATATGCTACGACAACTACCCGCTAGGATAGATCGAATTAGAGCACAAAATAAAAGGAAAATTCTTTTACCTTTGACAGAAAACGAGAGATGGATTAATCACAGAAAGAAAATCGAAACTCATGATCTGCCGATTCTCGATCACAATTTCTCACTCTATTCAATGGATTATCTTGTCACTGTTGCGATGATTTCTTCAACATGCAGCCTGTTTTCTTTTCAATACTTCAATAGATCCATCATAAATAAATCTAAGCAGGTTTATCATATTCTCTGAAAACATTCTTGATGATTTCTTTCTTCTACTTCCTTTTCTCTTTCTGTTACAGAACAATTTCCACTGCAAGCAGATAAATGAGACCTAATAGAGTGCATATATAGTTTAAAAAATGATACACTCTCCTCGTTTCTATAAATATGGCTGTAATTAATTATCTATTAATCTACCGACTAGATGTTCTTTCATCTCAGAGATGTAAGAGCAACTAAACTGTTAACGTATGATGATTATCTAGAATTTCCATTGAATGACAAAAGAGAACAAAAAAAAATATATTTTAAATGTTATTTTTATTTTCTCGATAGTGACGTACGATAACGCTTTACATACTATTATTTGAGCTCGTCAAGCGCGTGTCCATAATGGTCACTGTTGATTAATAAATATGCGAAAAAGAACGGATTAAGAGAGTTACCAACTGCTGCTGATGACCACTTGGAGAATATTTACGTGGAGAGATGTATGGAGAGATGTGAACTATTACTTCGTCTTCTTCTTCTCAGCCTTGCTTTTCCTTCTGTACTCAGAGTGTTGATGGCATTAGGAAAAGAATGTGCACAGGAAGATTATATGAACGGAACCATATCGATAACTGCCAATATAAGACAGAAGAAGAAATATGTGGTAACAACAGACATGATCAATTGCTCGCTCTTTCTCCTTCTCCTTTCATTCATATTTCTTCTCTTGTCTTTCGTTCTCGTTTTTCCGTACTTGAAGTGGATTAAGACTGCTTTTCTCTCTCTCTCTCGCGCTTGTTCCTATATGTCTAAGTAATGTTCTAGTAACAACAGTAGTCTTACTCGTATATAGTCGCAAGAGAGGAAAAGATCGACATATTCCTATATGTATATGTCGCATAGACATGCGTACATTGAACACATCGAATGATAGACAAGTTTCCACGATCAATCTTCGTCTTTTATTGTTGTTACTCGATGGTTAAATGTGATTGACTGCACGATTGTTCTAGCAGAATGCACACGATCCCAGTATATACATTCACATTAAACGAGAGAGAGAGAGAAGAAAAGAGACAGAGAGCGAAGAATCACCCAAATCGATTGTTTCCATTTAGACAAAACGAGAAGATGGGGTACTTACGAATGTCATCTGTCTTGGTGTACAACCATGAATAGTCAGTCCACTTGTATACTCTTCTGTATATACATGGTCTAATCAGCAGATCGTCTTCTCTCATATGATTGCGTGTTCTATCTTGTCCGCCCATATTCAACAATGAGTTGAACAGAGCTTATGAAACAAACTAACAAGTCTCAAGTTTCATCTATGACTGTTTCTTATAGAATGTCTCAAAAGTTTTCCTTTCGACTATTTGAATCTTAGTGAAGATAAAACATTCATTGCATGCATCTTTAGTGACACTCGATCATTTCACAGACAGCGAAGAACAGATGTATGACATAGGAAAATATAATAAAAAACCTTCCGTTAGCTTTCAATAAAATTATTGCCAACCAGAATGTATGCGTGAGTTTTCCTTCTGTACCGATGCTTTTTTAGTACACCATCAAATGCTGAACATCAGGAACATGAACCCGTCTCTCTGTTGATTTATGAAATCATTGTAACTGATGGTATTCGTACAAAATCAGATATTTATGCCGAGTTTTTAGATGAAATTGGAGTGAAGGAAAACTATATTTATCTGCTTCGCGTGTTTGGCGACGAAAATGCACGTTGAAATAGCGTGAGCAGCCTTCTTTTCATATCTTCTTCAATCAGTAATTAAATGTTCGATTCTATTTATATGAAATATTTGCATTTTGTCCCTTCCGAACTCAATAGATCCTTCATCGATCGAATTTCATCTCAAAGAAAAGTTTTATCTTCTCTCGAACGTTGTTCTCTAATGGTATATTAAACAATCATATTATCCTTAGAGGTCAACTATGTTAATGATACTAGTGATGTAATGGGTTAGTGAAGAAAAGAACGCTTCTGTTAGTTGATACAATGGATGATATATAATCTATATATTATTGAGATATTAACAAAAGAAAGAAGATTTGATCTCGATGAAAATATGCTACAGTTCGATTCGGAAACAATATGATGAATCTTTTCAAATGATTGGCAACAGAAACTAGAAGTAATTGACATTGAAGGTCTATCGCATACCTTCATCTTTGATTAGATTTCTAATCGGAATATTCTGTTAATGTAAACCAGTTGTATACATTGAATGGTTGTATACAATTTTTCAATCGAGTAAAGAATGATCTAATCGTACAGGAAGCTATTCGAAGATGGCCATTGCTCGTCTGTCTTTTATGTAACATTCATAAACAGTGCTTATGCATTCGAACAAGGTTAGAACTGTGTTTGCTTGTTCGTAGTGACATCTTCTCATTCATCTCTTTGTCCTAAATCTCGTCTTTATAGAACAACATCTGCTCATATCAGATCCAACATGCGACGTTGCGATTATTAAAGCAGAGATCGAACAGCTCGTTATACTTTCTCGGAAGAATGAATGCTCATTATTGAATAGTTCAGGATGGGAGAGGAACCCAATCCGTCGTGCAATGGATGGATCGATCGATTGATATAAGTCGATTGTGTTCAAATGATCAGCGCCCTCTTTATCTTAACAGAAACAGTCGTTCAATTGCTTCTATTCGTTTGTTGTCTTTCTTGTTTTGGTATTTTCATCTCAATTTGCAAAGAAAAAAACACTCGAGTTGACTTGCAGTTTTGAACTTTTTATTTGATCGTTAGAATCAATGTCGAAGACGACATTGTTCATAGCGCTGCATACAATATACATTGTATCGAAAATCAGAACGAAAGTACAGACGGAGGAAATGAAAATCGAAAGTAAATAAAACAATTTTTTTCTTTCTTTCTTTCTCCATCAAATGCTAATCTTGACTTTTGATTTAAACATGAGAATATGTTATCGACGTGCCTATACATTTCTTTATAGATTTGATATTCTTGTCATTTTCAGTTTGATCTGTACGAAAACATAATGATCGAAACATATCCATGTTGAAACGATTGAAAAATATCTTCAGTACGCCCAGCGGAGAAGAGCTCTGGCCAAGCAAGAACTCATCGACGAAGAAGACTCGTCTTTACAAGGAACAATCGCCACTAAACGAATGGAAATTAATCAAAGAATTAGGCGATGGAGCATTCGGTAAGGTTTATCAAGCCTGTCACGAACAAAGCAAGCAATACGCTGCCGCGAAAGTGATCGAAAATTGCACTGATGATGAATTACCCGAACACACTGTTGAAATCAATATTTTATCTGATTGCGATCATCCGAATATCATCGGATTCTACGATGCCTACTATTTTGAAAAGAAATTGTACATTTTTCTCGAATATTGTACATATGGAGCGGTCGATCATATCATGACGACACTTGAACATGGACTAGATGAAAAACAAATACGTTTTATTGGATATGAAATGTTAGAAGCCTTAGAGTATTTACATACACAACAATTCGTCATTCATCGGGATGTTAAAGCCAGTAATATACTTCTCACACAAACTGGACAAGTGAAATTGGCTGATTTTGGTGTCTCAGCAATAAATACTCAACAAGATCAAAAGCGAAATGAATTTATTGGCACTCCATATTGGTAAGACATACTGACACAAGATACATCTAAAGTGTAGAATAACTTTCTCTTCGGATCTTTATGCAGGATGGCACCTGAAGTGTTCTTTTGTGAAGCAAGCACTGATAAGACGTATGATTATCGTGTTGATATCTGGTCGTTTGGTATCACATTGATTGAAATGGCTGAAATGGATCCGCCGTACCATGAAATGCGTTCTGAACGTGTTGGTGCTAAAATTCGCCAAGCAGCGCCTCCAACGCTACGAGATATTCGTCGATGGAGTACGGAATTTTCGGACCTATTATCATGTTGTTTAAAACGCAATCCAGTAGAACGTTTAACGTGTCACGAATTAAAACAACATCCATTTATGTCGAATGCCAAGTCTGTTCATTCGTCCATACTTTATTTATTGGAAGAATACAAGGCTACACCTGTTGTTGAAGTTGTTGAAGAAGAAATCATTCTTCCAACATCTCAAGTAACGTTCGATTCGAGTGTGTATCGAGTGTCTCCAAATCTTTCTTTTTTGTTTAGTCGAAAATTGATTTGGAAAGTGAACATCGCCTTTCAAAAAGTTCAATTACAGAAGAAGAACTTAAAAAGTATTCTGTTCCTTCGGATGATGACGACGATAATGAGGTTGATGATGATGATCATTCATTGATCGCTGATGGAGATATTGCAACAAACATTGATGATAATCAAACGAGTGATAATAATAATAATAATATAAGTGAACCCGTCATTGTACTCAAGCAAATTCGACGTTTATCAAGTGTAGACAATGAACCGGGACCGCCCGTACCGCCTACAAAACCAACAGTCATCGCCTCTGATATTGATGCGAAAGCGAAACAATCAAATAATAAGTAAGTTCATCTGATTGGCATCGTGTTTGTATTAGAAGTTGAAAAGATTATTCGAGTATAGGCATTAAAGCCGTAGAAGTCAGGTACCATTGACCCTAATGTACCATGTTTACATAACGAGTTTCTTGAGAGTTTGTCATGTTTATTTTACATGCATTTTGAGTCTTGAGAAATATGTCTAATACTCCTATTATGAAGATAAACATTCCATGGATTTTTTGTGAAATAACACAGTCTACCTTCACTCTTGGATCATGTTAAAGAGAGAGAGCGAGATTTCTTTTTCTAATCGACTTCATTAATAAAAAAAATGCGACTTTTTAGTGTGGCAAATAAACCACCTCCGATTCCCAACGCTAATTCAGCGATAAAAGCACCTCCAACAAAAGCACCAAAGCCATCACGAGCTCTGCTGAACAGTACTACAAATCCTTCCATTGTTACTACTCATTTTACATCATCAAAAACACGAGCTGCTTCAGAACCAAAAGAATCAACTACAACAACAACTACTACACATAAACTTCCATCCTTATCACCGGCACCAATCAAACGTCTCACTCCTACTCCGCCTCCACCTCCACCGTCCGTACCTGTTACCAATGGACACAAAAAGAAAACATCGCCATCGGGTACTGTTGTTCAACAAAAAGCTCCTTCACCTGAAAAACTTAAGCCAAGTGTTAATAAACCGTCGCCATCGCCAATATTTGTTCCTCCTCCAACCGTACCGACTACATCCAATCGTTCGAATAGTGCGACGGAAGTTGGTCCTGTTGAAACAGAAGATTCACTTTCCAAAGCACTGACTCGTATATACGAAGGTTATGTTAACGACCTGATTGAGGAAGTGATTCAATCCGACTTTGAAAAACCTTCCATTCCCGAAGTTATACTCGCAGTTATAACTGATTTGACTAATGATGATGAAGAAGAAGAAGAAGATAATGATCATGTTCAACAACATCTCAATGGTTTTAATCAAATTTATAATTTCAATCAAGATAAGGGGCGTTCATCTTCGCCAACCATCTATCATAACAACGGGACGAATGGCGATATCGATCATTATTATACACGTGTACATCAATCAACCACACATTTAAATGGGGTCAATAATCATGATCTAGTACAAAGTACAAATAGCTCGAGTCAAAGTACTTCACTGGCGTCAGCAAATGACTCGGCCCCTGCATATTCCGAGGTACAATTTCAATGTTTAATTCTTTTCTGAAGTAGATGTGTTCAACTTGTAGACCCGAGCAACGCGTCGGCGTACAATTCGAACAACTCGACGATTTGTTGGACCAGACGGTAAACAAGAAGAGATCGTCACGACAAAAATCGTTGAACCACATAATGATTATCAATCTCGATTATCTGAGCGGTAAGTTATGATCAACATGAGTTTATATTTAGAAGATCTCTCAGGCATATTTGCTTGATAAACTTTTTCATCTCGAACCAAGAATTAAGATCGTTGACTCGCATGAGAACAGTCTACTGAGGAATATTTTTCAAGAACAGAAAAGAAAACGCCAATTTTTTTTTCTATTTGCGCAAAACTGCGTGTTCTTAACAACGTCTGTCGATGAAAAGAAAAAGAAAGTAGAACGCCATGCATTCTATTTATTTTTCCATCATTGAACGCATTACTTTAACTGCAAAAGACGTGCATCCGCCCTATCGTGTGTATAATCAAAATGACTCTTGGCACATCTAAATGCTAATTTACTCAAACCTTCGCAAAAAACTTTCTGACGTCATGCGGCATTTCAGAGTAAATCTCTTCGACGTCTTGAAAATTGTTAGCAAGCTATTTCAACCGTTTACTCACGCACATGAGTTGTTTTTCTTTCGTCTTAGTAGTCGATAGACGAGATAAATATTTGTCTGAACGTTTAACAATGCTAGAAGTACACAGTTCGTCAGTCCTAGATTTGCATTTTCTTCCCTATCGACTGCGATCTGCATCTGTTATGATGCGAGAAAGCCGATCCTCTTGCATTGTATCTCGTTTGGAAAAACAAAGAAATCTCTTCATAGTTGACGGGTGAGAGTTGATTATCGAGTGATTGGATTTTACTTTGCAGGAAAGAAGCTCATCGAGAATTCCGTCGATTGTATCATCTCGAAGAAAAACGTCGGCAACAGCTGTTGAACCGTCATGAATTTGAAATCGACGAACAACGACAAGAATTTCGTCGGAAACGTGATGAACTCGTGAAAAAATACGATTTCGAGTTGCAAACCATGGAACAAAAGCAGAAGATCGAAATCGAACGGGAAAGTGTGATACTGTCCAATGAGTGTAACAAGAAAATGAAACAAATCAAAATTGGTTAGTCGCCGAGAGAATTCCTCGTGCTTGTGAATTCAAATTCTTCTTCTTTTTTCTTCTAGATCAAGAGAAAGAATTGAAACAATTCCGAGAACAAATTCGCGAACAATTCAAACAAATCAAACGCGATTTCGATTCACCGTACAATAACGCCACAAATTCGTTTTTAGTGAACAATAATGGTAAAATTCCTTGTTCGGAACACATGAAATATATTTGACGTTTGTTTTCATAGGCACTCAATCAATCAAAGACCGTAAAGAACTATTCAAACGTTATCTCGCGGAAAAAGAAAACGAATCTTATCTGCGTGAAAAGCAATTCACCGATAATCAACAACAAATTCTTGACAATCAATTGAAAACCATTGAAAACTACCATAAGCAACGCATCCAAGTCTTAGAACGGCAATTTCTCGTTGAAAAACAAAACCTAATCAAAACAAAAGAACAAGCTCTCTGGGAAATCGACGAACACGAACTGCGTTCTCGTTATGATCTGTTACGTAAACAAACGAAATCATTCTATTCCTTGTTTCGAACGATGTTGACCCAGCAATCGGAAAAAGAAGTTCAACAATTGGATGAACAAATTCGGTTAGAGCGTGAAATGTTGGAAACTCGATTAAGTGAAGACAGACGTGAGTGGCCGCGTACGTGGAAGAAAATGCAAAAAACACGTAATAAACAATTCCGACAACAATTAATTATTAACAAAACACCATTCGAAGAAGAAAAAGTTCTCATTAAAAAGGTAATCATGCGAAATTCCCAATTTGAATCAATTAATCATGAGACCCTATACTTTAACTTTTGCACCAATGGATTAATTCACGTTTGTCAGTTATCACATCTTACGTACGTTTCTCTCGTCGCAAAATCACGAGATTATAATGGAAAATATCTGCTTCCATCGGCTATATTCCTCCGGAAATAGGCCAAAGTTCCTGTTGTTTTCCTTTCTCACTATATTTATCGGAAGAATCACTTGAAAAGAAGGAACTTAATTACTATTTCTTTTCCTATCCTAACAAAAAGAAGTTCTCCGATTCATCGCATCAGTGTCACATTAGAATTCTAAGCTCTAGTTTGATTATATTCTCGTACGGAGGTTAATCTCAGAAAACACGAGATCAAAAAGATCCAACCAGCTCACGTTTACACAGGCATTTTCTATTCTTGATATTTTAGTTTGAAAATGATGAAAATGAGAGACGACGTACTCATGAAGAACGTTTAAAAGAAAAACACCGTCATTTAATTCAAAATCTTCACAGTAAACAACAAGCTACAAGAAACGAATTGTTACTTGTTCAAGTAAGTTAAAAGTACATTTAGTTTGCCGGTTGTATCGAATGATTTTTGCTTTCAGAGACAAAAATTAGAACAATGTGTGGAATTCGAAACGCGAAAATTACAAGAACTTCAACAAACATTCGAAAGTGATTGGGTAGAATTTCGCAACACACAAAAGTCAAGAAAATTGGTAAGTTTCTCATCATTCGAAAAGAGATTTATTTCTTCTTTTGATCTTCAATAATCAAATATGTTACCGACAGATGTTTACAAATTGAATCATTTTCTCTAACACAGATTGATCATTTCCATATTGATGTACCTCCTTGGTTACCGATGAAATCTACCGGTCAGACTAATGAGAAATATTCTAGCCCAAATCGTCAGACATTTGTCTACAATGCAGATGAGATCTCTCTTGAAGCTCTATTGGATCCGAGTTTTCGTCCAATGACAACACCAACATCATCTCAACAAGTCTATCCAACTAATTACCATTCCGCACCTCATTCATTAGCAAATGTAATACCAAATATTCGATACGATCGAGCTTCGTTTGATCCATCGATTGATATACCAGCTGTTCAACCATTTTCAACACTACCCACTCGCCGTCGTCGTCGTCCGCAGTCTAGTGTAGACAATGTCGCCGTCATTCACATTTGAGAGACCGGTAGACCGATAGTAAAATAGTTAGTGCTAGGTCGCTAATCGATTTTGTTTCGCTAACGGCAAACGAAGTCAAGCTAATGATTGGTGATTGGTTTTAGGAATTGATTAACTTGTCTTATGTCGATTTTTTTAACGGTGCTTTGTATTTCTCTCTAGCAATTGCCTATCTCTCTTCCATTTTCGAGTGCGACAGCTACTCGAACTCGATTTTCGCCCAACACGGCAAAAGTCGTTCAATCCCCAGTAACATCGCATGCACCTGCTCTACTTCGTTCAACTGGTGGTTATCGTCTTCAATCATGGCATTCATGGCCGGGTGTCGAGTTAACTGACGATGAGCAATTCTTCAAATTAAGCAATGATAGCGAGCATATTCTCTTCTAAAACCTGAGATACTCATGGAGAGGTAGTTCTCCCACGAACACTATATCATCTTATATCGATCGGGCATTTCTTTTCTTCATATTTCTATTCACTAATCAACAATTATTGTGACTATTGTTGTTACTGCTGCTGCTGCTCGAACTCTCATATACAACTATCACATATTGTTCTATTCATCTGATGTTACCCTGCACATATGTCTAACATTCTAAACGAAAATCAATCTTTTGATTTGTATTGGCAAGGATTATATGTCTTTTTGTTATTATATTTTAGGAATTAGAAGAAAAATTTGCACGGGAAACATTAAAGCAAAGAGATTTCTATTTTGATACTCCACCAGCATCAAATTTTGGAACACTGAATTAGTTGCAAGGAAGATCTTCTCTTCATATCCACGTTATACTTTTAGTTTGTTCTTTTTCTCAACATCATCTATTTATTATCTTCCCAGGAATTGTCTTTTGTCTTCGTTTCTTTTTTTCTTGTTGCTTCGTGTATATGTTAATGCGTCCTTATCTTTGATCAAAAATGCACACAAAAGAAACAACCAAATAGAAATAGATTTTTGTGTTCATACGCCGTTTTTTTTCTTTCCAAAACTATCTATTGGTTAATGTGAATTACTTCTATCATCTTCCTTCGATTGACGCAATGCATTCGACTCACTTTGTCAGATAACTTCTGCATCCATTTCATATTTTTTTTCTCTTTATTGTTTATTTCGACGTATTTATATATACATATACCTATTATTGACTATCATGTTCTTTACTCTACTTTTGTGTTCCTATTGTATCTTTGCTATAACATTGACGAAATCCAAAACGACTGTTTTCTTTCTTTCGCTTTTCTTTTTGTGACGACAGTGATATGTTTAAAGGCACCGCTTATTTATGACTCCACCGCTTTTGCTCGCATATCAGTGGCATTTATTTCTCTTCCACGTGCTTTGACATTGAAAAAGAAACTTATGATAATCATTGATGAAAAAATAAACTCAAATAATAATTGTTAACTTGTCTATTCTTCACATCTGCATTCTGTTTAGATAAATGGTTACAATTACTGTAACACTTGGCCTTAGTTGCACGATCGTCTCCTTTGGTTTCTTCTTACTTTGTCGATATCTCGTACGTCCGTTGACAAATTATCGCTTATTTGCAAACAAAACAGATAACGAAAAGAATGTTCCTTCGCCGTCATTTCACACTTGGCTGACCGATCCAAACGAAAAACGATGGCAACGATTGAATTTGTTAATCAGTTGGCTACATGCTCTTATCACCGGTGTACTTGTTCTTTACAGTTTTCTCGTCTATCCAGATCTACGTAGTGATTTCGTCGAACATGTCAATCTTGTCACATATGTCACTTGTTCTTTATCTTTCGGTAGGCAGAAGTCGATGTATTGAATGTTTCGAAGCAATATTCTTGTATTCTCGCTTAGGCTATTTTTGGTACGATCTATGTGATGTGATTTCCAATCGAAAAGGATCAGATCTGTTCGAAATTCTTCTCCATCATATTGTGGTAAGTCATTTGACCGAGACATGTTTCGTCTTCGAGGAAAAACCTTCTCAGTTCATTGAAGTTTCACTGATGATCATATGTCTCTGTAGACACAAACATCTTCATTTCGAGATCATGGTCAATGTTCTGCTAATAGAACACGGAAAATAAGTCATGACATATTGTTTCCCTTTTGTCATGGAAAGGCCCATTGTCAATGACAGTTGACGTTTGTCGACCGAGATCTAATGAGCTTCCTCTTCCAGCTCACCGTAACATATAGAATAGACCTGTTCCGGTTCGTGACAGGTATGAAGAATCAATATTTATGTGTCTATAATTTACCTTACAAACAAACGTACCGTAACATATTACGATTGATATCTTGTTTGATTGATTAATTTTCCAATGAAACACTCGAAACCAAATGTGTTACCGATTAAAAGACTTTGAACGCAAGTCAAACTCTAATTTGATTCTTCCGTTTCGTTTAGGTCTTGCTGTTTTTCGGCTGGAATATTTTTTGCAAGAAGAATATCGGCTATCAAATCTTCGCATTATTGGCTGAAGTCAATTCAATATTTCTTCATGCACGAAAACTTTTGCATTTATTTCATATTTCACGAGAGAATTTTCTTGTTCGACTAAATATGATTTTTAATATTCTGACATTCTTTCTTTGTCGTCTATGTATGTTATTTTTTGTTACAATTTTTGTTTATCATGATCGTCATCGCGTAGGAGATTCTTATTATGTGTTTGTAACATGTGTACTTATTCCAGTCATGTGGATTATAAATCCAATTCTTTTCTATCGCGTCTTCAACACAGATTTTCTTAAACGATATAAATCACGACAATTAATGTCGTAGTCGAGTACATTACTGAGAATGATTTTCTAATGAGAACAAAATATATTTTTATCTGAACGTCCTGAATTGTATTTCGTGTGTCTTGCGTACAAATAGAAATCTTTAATGTAACCACTGTTCATCGAAAATTGTAGTATTTCTTGCATAGAACCTTTTTTTTTGTTAAGCATCTGCTACACAGAATGTGTATATACGTCTTCAATCTCGTTTATTCCCAATAAAAAAAAGTGTTCTATAGACAAAGAATCAACAATTGAACCCCCATTGATAGGTATGAGAAAATAAGTAAGCACATCATCGATATATTGATTGAATAACATCGTAATTATTGTAAATATACGAATCATCACTCGGTCATGATTTGCCAATGAGGTGTGATAAGAAAGAAAATACCTTCGTTGACAAATTTCGATCAATCAATTCCAGTCATAATTTCGTGTTTTGAATTTGTAGTTCTTATGTGATAATTAGCTTTGAAGATAAAACTGATAATGATCTGTCAATTAATGACATTCAAAACATGAAGAAAGGTACGAAACTAATTGGAATCGAGTTTTTTTTTTCATTTTCGTCTTTGACAAGGTTTTCTTTTCCTGGAACAAATTAGACAATTACGTTTCAATCAACTTCGACCTTTCCATTTTCTCTTTTCCATCCATGTTTATAGTTTTTTCCTTTCTGATTTGTAAATACGATTCATCAGGTAAAAATAGAATAATTTCATGCACGTAAATAACCGAATCATCAACATACAGACACTTGAAATCACTGTTGCGGTCTGTATATTTCATATAACCAAGGTGTTTTTTTCTGTCCATATGTGTATATATTAAATATATTATATTTCTATTCTGTTCGTTCACCTGTTTCGTTTTATTACTTTCGTTCGTCAGTGTCGACAAGAACACAAGGAAAACGACAGCTATCTATTCCAGTAGTTTCGTACAGTAATGTATCAATCGCCGGTACCAACACATGGATTTAATCACCAATCATTCTATCGTCAACCAGTGTCAAATCTAAGACAGATTAATGAAATCGTTTGGAATCGCACTAACGAATTACATCAATCGCATACTGTTCCTCAACGTGCCAATATGGATAAACATATATACTCATCGTTGGAAGAAGCAATGAAACATCAAAGTGAATTGAGAAAAGAGCCGAAATTTAAAAATGATAATCTTTCTCGAGAATGTATATGAGTTTCCTCTAAACCTATTTTTTACTAATTGTACACACTCGTCTTTTTAGCAACTAGGACTGCAACACTTATGTCTAATCAAGTTCCAAATCGAACATTAGCTCGACAAGCAAGTTTAGGCGCGTTGCCTACTATCGAAGATATTTTACCGCAGCCTGCCGCACCTTTAACGAATTCACGTTCGATTGGTACGATACACGATTATATTCAAAGAGAACGAAAAGCTCATACAGTGGCCCCTCTAACTAAAATATCAGGGCCGAATTACGCACAAAAAACAAATATGTTCGCTAGTACTCTCGCTCCAAGTGACGCTCAAACTATGAAAGCAAGTGGATTGCCACAATCACTGTCTGGTGCAGTTTTAAATTCATATAGTCAACAAAATGCTGTAGAGTTGGCTGATGTTGATGATGCTAATGGCGAAGAAGATGATGATGACGATGCACCAATCATTGTCAAAGTTCGCTATGATCCAGACGCCGGTGGTCCACCATCGGAAGATGCTATTCGACAAGCTGTTGACAATCAATTGCAACGAGATTCGGGACAGCGAATGGCTAATGATCCAATTATTCTTAACTTTTTAAACGAGACTATTAATCCTCAGATATTGCAGGCAGCATTGAGAGTACCACCGCCAACGCAGGCGCAGCCACAACAAACATTTAATCTTCAACCAACAGTATCTGGAACTGCGCTCAATCGGCCAAATATTCGCTTTCCAACACCGTTACAGCAACAGCAAAGTCTACAATCGATACAGCGACAACACCTTCAACAGCAACAGCTGATACAGCAGCATCAACAACTCGTTCAACAGCATCAACAACAATATCAGCAGCAGCAGCAGCAACAGCAACAACAACAGCAGCAACAACAACAACAACAGCAGCAACAGCAACAACAACAGCAGCAGCAGCAACAACAGCAGCAACAACAGCAACAACAGCAGCAACAGCAACAGCACCACCAACAACAACAGCAGCAGCAACCGCAGCATCAACAACAATTTCAACAGCAGCAGCAACATCAGCAGCAGCAACAACAACAACAGCAGCAGCAGCAGCAGCAGCAGCAACAACAACAGCAGCAGGCACAGAGACAACAGCAGATACAGCAACAGCTGCAACAATTGCAACAGCTACAGCTATTGCAACAAAAACAACAGCAATTATTTCAAAGTCAACAGCAGCAACAAAAGCAGGCCTCGTCACCGCAAACACATCCACAAGCGGCACAATCGAAGCTACAACAACTATCACAAGTGACGCAACAAGCACAACAAAAACCACACACACCGGTACAACAAGTAACACAATTGCAAAAACAAAGTCAACCACCTCAACCACCTCAACCACAGAAGAAACAACAACAGCAACAAACACTACAGAGTAAACCTCCACTCCCACAGCCACCGCAGCCCCAACAGGCTGCGCAACAAGCTCAAAATAAAGAACAGCAATTGCAGATGCAACAGAAACAACAATTGCAGCAAAAGCAACAATTGCAACAAAAACAACAATTGCAACAAAAACAAATGCTACAGCCATCGCAGACACCACAACAGAAACAGCAACAGCAACCGCAACAACAACAACAAATTCAACAGCAGCAAAAGGTGCAACAACAAACACAAGCTCTACAAAAGAATCCTCAGCAAACACAAGCTCAACTACAAAGACCTCACAATCAATTACCAAGTCAAAACAAGCCGCCAGTGGCGAACCCAAAACAACAACAAAAGCAACATCAAACGCCGCTCCAGCAAAAACATCAACAACAAGTTCAACAACATCAAAAACAACAGCTACAACAGCTACAATCCCAACAAAAACAACAACAGTTGCAATCACAGCAAAGACAACAGAAAAGTCAACAAAATCAACAGCAAACTCAGCAACAGACTCTACAGCAAAGTCAACAACAAAACCAACCGCTACCACAAAAGCCTCAGCCGCTGAAACCTCAGCCCTCGGTACCGCAGAAGCCGCAGCAAAGACTTCAACAAGAGTTTCTCTTGCAGCAACAAAGACAGAAACAGCAACAGTTAGCGGAACAACAGTTGAAGCAACAGCAAGTGGTACAAGAACAACAAAAACAACAGCAGTTATTACTGGAACAGCAACAAAGGCAGAATATAAAAGAGCAACTGTTGCAACAAGAACAACAACAAATACACCAGCAACAACAGAAATATTGGCAACTGTTACAACAAAAACAACAACAAATTGAACAACAACAGGCGCAACTAGAACAAGAACAACAAAGATATCGGCAGTTGTTACAACAGCAGCAAAATCAACAGAAGCACCAAGAACTACAACAGCAGCCAACACAGGAAAAAGTTACCATGTCTGCATATCTACCGCCAGTGGCTCCACGTCCACCCAGATCTCAGCCAACCAGCCGACCTATTTCTATGAATCGTTCGCCTGATATGTTTATACCAAATAGTAATAATCGACTAGGGCATTCAGTTCCATTAGCCCCAATTCCGATCAGAAATATTCAAGCATCGGCTATCACTAGGCATCGTTCGCCGATTCGAAATATAAGTGCGTCATTAACTAGTAGTCCTCTATCAGCAGGTAAACTGATTTATTCATTCTTTCTTTCTCTCTTCCTAATTTCATGGGACGATCAATTAAAACTATGAATAGTCTATTAATCGTGTTTTTTTTTGCTTGATTACAGCACCTAATTTGTACAAACATCAGGCTCATCGTTTCACTCCAAATAGTTTTCTACCAATTAACTTTGACTTGACTAATGGCAGATCACCAACATCAGTCAACAGCAACAACAATAATTCTCTTCATATACCGGAGAATCTCATCCCGAGACCGCACACTGCGCCATCGTTCACGGAAATGTTCCGACCTCCATCGGCATTGGACATACCTGAGTTAAGTGAAGTAAATCTTCGTAACATGCTCAAGTAAGGGTACATTCGAAATTCAACTTTTTCTTCGCATTTATTGCATTACAGCCAAATTCCTAGTCTAAATGGTTGTCAATTTAGTATTGAGTATGCAGAACCAACAGACGTTCCAATTCCATCGAAATCGCCCGATGCCGAGAATAAATATCCCGAACCTGTCATTGTTGATCAACTGCCCAATGATATTATTCAACATGTCAGAAGCAGTGACAATCTCGCATTGAAAGCTGCCTTAGACCTCAGTATGCAAATAGACGAAAATCTACAATTTGCCGGCCAACCACAAGTCAACACATCCATGTTGAATAAACAGTCATCAACAGTCATACGTCGAACAACACAAATCAATCAACATGTTCATCAATCTCCTCGATCGCCATCGCGAGACTCGAGTAGTACTCTAGACACATCTTCGTCGGAAAAAGAAAATGAAATCGAAGAAATCGAAATTGTTCCAATAGACATGTAAGTTGAATTGAAAGAACATCTTCACTCTTTTTCAATGTTCTTCATTTATAGGCATTAAAGTTTCGTTGACATTTGCGAAACCAAGTAGTTCAATTTGAAATAAGTGATTTCAAAACAAGATTCGATATTCTAGTGTCACTTTTGTTTTAACCTGTGCATATTTATCTATTTTCATTACTCATTTTCCTTTCATAATACAATAACACGAGTATTTTCATTTCAACTCGATAATTTGACTATTTCGTTTTCATTCTAACAACAAACCAACAAGCAAACAGACGATAATTAAAAATCGATAAACAGCCTTGACTCGACTTGTCAAATAGAGAAACACGGACGAGTACTCAATGCAATCAAGGTGACTATGTTGATATAAACTAATTTTCTCTTATCTATACCGACTGATTTACTAAAGCGTGAAATGAGAAAAAAATGGTTCGCAGAGATAAAAAATTAATTAAAACTGAATCGTGAACAACTTTGTTAGAATCCAATCTTGTCAATATTGTTCTCGGGTGTCTTGTATCATATTGACTGGGGTAGAAACATGCCTGTTTTCTGCTCTAATTCTGGCCTACGATCAAATTACGACGATTTTCTCATGATAATTCCAGTTGTTTTCAATAAAACTGAAATATTTTAGAGGGCTATTCAACACTGATGCAAAACTCTTTCATGTTTTATTCTTGACAAGAAGTTAATCGAGAAAATTGTTCAGATGAGCAACTTCCTTGATATAATTACATTGAATTTCTATCAGATGGGACGTTAAATATAGACTTCATGTCATAATGCTTAATTGGCGAAACTCTTCTTTGAACTCTTCGTTAATTACGCCATTGAAACACAAGAGGAATATATGGATTTCTCTGCAAAGAAAAAAACCATGTTGATATTCTTTCCGAGAGCATTTCTTATTGATCATTCATTTCCAAAATATTTGAATTCTGCTCTAACTGCCGCTTGCTTTGTTATTTAAAAGAACGTGATATTTTTCTCGTCGAAGAATCTAGCCGGAATATCATCTGACAAAATTAGACACAAAAATCAACAAAGCTGATTTCTTCCGATAAGAACTCATTTGGACATTCTCACAAGCACGATGGGCAACAATAGTGCTTCCATCAACATTGTTCTCGACCGTGTACAACCGACGGTTTATTACACAGCCGAAGTCATATCGGGTGAGGTGCAATTTACTGTTTCGGAAAGTATACCGACTACCGATAATATTCATCTGGTCCTGAAAGGAACTGTTGGCTATACGACCATCCATAGGCATCGAATGCAAAACGGACAAGCAAATCAAGTAACCGATCGTCATGATATATGTATTGTTAGACAAAAAGTACGATTCGGTCAAATGATACCTGCCGCACATCAACGCATGAAGAGTGGTTTTAGTGATATGACAAGTTTTGAACCTGGTCAGTATACGTATCCCTTTTCAATTCGTTTACCGGATCTTCTCCCTCCAACGTTACATCCGAACGAATATCCATTTGTTCGTTATCAACTAGAGGTAAATTATTTACGTATAAAGTAATGAAAAGACAACGTTCCTAATCTCCATTTTGAAAAGCTTCTAGTCGAAAAGAAATGGTATGTGGCAAACACTTATCTTGAATATCCATTACGTATTTACCCTCGTGTAAATCTTCGTCACATACCCAATTCTCAATGTTCAGTTAAATTTGATATCGAACACAACGGCGTGATCGTCAAAGGTGTTCTTCAACGTTCGGGCTTAATGCCAGGCGAAACGACAACCTTTTCACTTGACATTTTCAATCCGCTTCATTTAATGATTAAGCGTATGGATATCTGCCTGATTCAGCGTTATGAAATCGCACAATTTCGACGTCGTCTGGAAATCACACGTGTTTCGATACCTCGACTAACTAATTTCGATGATCAACACGTCGAAACAGCGTGTCCGTTCACTGTTCCCATGGGCATTTCGCCAACCTATTATTTCGAACGGCAAGATAATCGTTACGACATACGTGTTCAGGTCAAATATGACATCAGATTCGAAGTGAAAGTTAAAGGACTCTTCACTAACTTCGATTTACAAATTCCAGTAATCATCGGTACACATTCCGAACTGCATACAGATGGCAGTCATCAATCAGCAATACCAACCCCGATAGATTTGAATGCAATCGATCAACTTGAATTTCAAACAACTGATGATAATGAACAAACATGTTAGTTTTCAAAGAAAAAAACAACTCTTCAAAATCGATTAAAATAATTTTACCGATAGTGGATATCTCACGCTTTTTTGTAACAATGTACTTCTTCTATTTCCAATGCTTTCTGAAAATAACATATTTATATTTGCTTTGACAAGAATCATTAAAATAAAATTTGCACTTATATACTCTCGAGAGCCTTTCCATAGATGTCGATAGCAGTCAGCTATGAGCTGATTCTGGTTACATGAAATCCATTCTTTATTTGAGTGCGTGACCAATGAAAGAATCGTTTCTTGTCGATAGCAGAAAAAAAACAACAACGTCTATCTTGAACCTGCCTGAAAGAATTTTAGATTATTTTTGTGAACAATTTCTTCTAGTCAACGCTTACTAACAATGCCAAACAGTCAATCAACAACCGATGAATTCAAGAAAGGCGATCGTGTTCAATGGAATTCATTAAATGGTCCAGTTGAGGGTGTGGTTGTGAAAAAATTAACGTCGGATACTCATATTAAAGATCACCAAGTCAAAGCATCCAGAGATGAACCACAATATCTAGTCAAAAGTGATAAAACAGGCGCTGAAGCAGCACATAAGCCAGATGCATTAACTCTACTTGATGATGATTGAATTTATCAATAGGAAGTCTCCATTTAGGAAGCTGTTTTTTTTTGTATTTATTCTAATCACGCAATGCGTCAGATATTTTCCTTGTTTTTAGATGCACTACCTTTCACAATGAATCGTTTATTATTCTCTTGTATCTCTTCTCGGTATGGTTTAACAATTCATACTATTCATAAACAATCGTTGTATTTAATTTCATCGATAAATCGATCAGCGTCTACTGTGAGGAATTGTGATTGATTGAAATGAATTTTTGTATTCATTTTATTAGACTTCGTTGATTTTTTGTCGAAACTATGCTTCTGCTCCTCGACCGAAACTCTCCGAAGTAACGAACACTGACGAATGGATTGCAAATTCGACATCGACGGTAAAATCTAATGAGAAACTCAGACGTAGTTTCATCGATCTTGCATCGTCAACATCAACAACAAAAACAACAACATCGACTGCATCGCAACCGTTTTGTGATCCGCCAATAAAAGCTGATGATGTGGAAACCAAACATACATTCAAAGAAACTGAACAAGAAGTGGCGATACTTCCGGCCGATTTGAATAAAAACGCTCATGTATCAATCCGACAATTGTGTGACTATTACACAAGATTGTCAAAGAAGAATCTCACTAGTGCGTCGAGACTGTCTCTGTTTTCTTAGTGAATCATGAATCTCCTTGTTTACAGTTCTTGTCGCGACCACTGCTGCCTATGGATTTGTTGTTGCACCTCTTCCAGTCAATATCCCATTACTCGCGTGTGTAACACTTGGAACTGTTTTGACATCCGCCTCAGCGAATACAATCAATCAGTTGATGGAAATTCCATATGATGCGCAAATGAAACGCACTCGAAATCGAGTACTTGTTCTTGGCCAAATGAGGTACCCGTCTTTTCAGGTCATATAATTCTCCTCGACTCATTCATCTATTTCTAGCTATCGACATGCAATTGGCTTTGCCACTGTAACATTGATCTCAGGTGTCACTCTGCTTACACTAGGATGTAATACATTAACTGGTCTTCTTGGATTATCAAACTTTTTACTCTATACGTCTGTTTATACACCAATGAAACGAAAACATATTATCAATACATGGTTAGGATCTATAGTTGGAGCAATACCACCCGTGATGGGTTGGACGGCATGTACCGGTTCGATTGATTCAGGTTTGTGTAGTATACAATCTCGTTCTTCAAGAGAACTACATCTAACTTGTTTCTAGGTGCACTTCTACTCGCTTTTCTGCTCTATGCCTGGCAATTTCCTCATTTCAATTCTTTAAGTTGGAATATCCGACGTGAATACGATCGTGCAGGTTATAAAATGATGTGTGTCTCTCACGAACGATTATGTCTAGCCACATCTCTTCGTTATTCAGTTATGATCCTTCTTTCATGTTCATTAATTGCACCAGCGATCGACATGACGACTTGGTTATTCGCTTTAGATACATTACCTGTGAATGGTTATTTGATCTATCTTTCCTATAAATTCTATCGTCAACGCGATGCGCAATCATCGAGAAAACTTTTTCGTTACAGTCTGATACATTTACCATTATTGTTCACACTTATGGTTATTCATCGGCAAGTCAAGTCCCAAACTCATCCAAGTTCATCGTCGAGAAATGAATTAATACCTGTACCAATGTGATTGAGTCTTTCGCGTATATGATCATTTGCTTCGTGTTTGTTTTCTTTTCCTTGTACTGTTATTCACAGACGTTCTCGTTCAAATGCTTAGGCTCTAATTGTGTGTATGATGAATGGAATTTCACTTTTCTTTTAGCTTGTAGGAGAAAGATTTGTACGTGTTAACGGTATAGTTGTTTCTTCCTATAGACATTAAATTTGGTCCCGAAAGTTGCGGTGATGAACAGAATTCGATTGATTATGCACAAAAGAAGCTGAATAACGTGACCGACCTTCGAAAAGAACAACTCGAAACGATGTAATTGTCGGTTTCCCCTTCGACGATGATATCATCGTGTAGAATTTATTTTAAAAGATTTATTTAACTAGAACAATAAATTCAACATCTACGAAAAGAATCGAAATAGTTCAAATACTTCCTTTTGATTTATTGTTCTCGTCCATGTCGTTCACTGATCTCATCATCTAATAAATACGCTGGTCTATATTCAACTAAACCTGTAGCACTATTATGATATCGCAAATTCGCATTCGGACTGGTTCTTTCCTTATCACCTAAGGATGTAAAACCTTGATCATACATTGAACAATATGACACTTGATAGGTCCTTAAAAATGTCCAAATATCATTATAAGAATAGTTCAGTATCGGATTGCATCTCATATATTCTGGCCAAGTTGGATCGGTTGGTGAGAAATCTTTTAAATTCGCTGAATGTGGATCGGTTAACCGTGATCCCATGATAACACACTGTATATCTGGATGAGACGATTTCAATTGAAACAGAGCGTCTTTAATCCAACCATTGATTTGAATCAGATCGATCTCATATCGTTGTACACATTCATCGATAAATTGCAAAACGCTATCGAATTGTGGTTTATTATGTATAAATAACGCACGCAACGTTGGTTTTTTACTTAAATGTGCGTATTTTTCTCGTAAGACTAAGGAATATTGATGAAGAACAACCGTGCAATCTTTGCCGCCATTGAAAGCAACAACGATTTGATCTGGTGTGTATTTCGTTAAGCATTGTTCAAGCACATTGAACGAATGGCGAATTTTCACAGCTAAATGTTCGTCGGTGATTGATTGCAGGTAGTCAACTGTCATAATGGCTACTACAAGAAAATAGAAAGTTAATAGGTTGGAATTCTCAAAACTTTTTTTTATTGTTTGTTGCGTTTCTTTTCAAGTTTTTGACAGATGAACGAAGAAAAAGATGACAAAAGACAGACAAAATCATTCTTGTTTGTTGTTTTTCTTGTCTTTTTTTTGATTTGATGGTAAGAGGGAAAAAAGTCGAGTGATAAAAAAATACGCACACACACACACCGATACATGCCTTTCTTTGAGAATAACAACACGAAGCATAAGGGAACAAGATAGATAAATACTATATAGACACATAATACATTTTGAAAAGGATGGAATGGTATATGTGTGTATACGATCGAAGAAAACTCACTGGTCTAGTTTAAGAATAGAAACAAAATGACATTGGAGAGGAGAAGATAGGATAGAGAAGAAATCACCGAGGTTCCAGAATGAGAAAGATATAACAGTGATAGAAACGTATTTCTGTTTCATTTCGTAGACAAATAGATAAATAAATGAAATTTGCGACTTTTCCTATGCACTGCCTGATTCTTTTTCACCTACCATTCAAGATGATTTAGAAAGAAGCACACGAAAAGAAAAGAAATACATGCTGAAACGAAAAGAAAAATATATAGAAACATATGTTGGTTTGTTCATTTGAATAATCTAATTTGAGTAGAAAAAAAGAAACGTGTTTGTTTATCTAAGATGACAACGTTGAAGACGAATCCTTGGCTACATATGTAAAAAGATTGTGCGCAGTAGCAATTGCTATAATATTATCTGTAGGATGGTAAGCACAATGAAGAATTTTCTTCGGATACTCTAAACTATCCGGATTGATTTCATCTCGACGAGTTCGACGAGCAGATGGCAGAACTTTTTTCGCTTTTAACAATTGTCGTGGTCGAATGGCTTGTTCACGCGAAGCTTCGAATATTGCATCTTTTCGTGTTGAACGTGAGGTGACTTTGAACAAGTTGTGATAAGAACCCGTAAGTAGATGACTAAACAACGTCTCCGATAAATTTTTACGCGAAGATAGCTACTGACAAACTTACTCATCATGCGGCGACCAACAGCATTCGAATTTATCAAAAATGCAATCATTCTCGTACAAAACACACAGTTTTGTTCGTAAGTATTCGTGAATCGGATAGGTCTCGACTGGTTTATTATCCATCTGTAAATCCCAGATTTTCAGATTAAGGAAATCTCTTGTGAGCATATATCTGCCTGAATGACTGAATTTGATGTCGCTTATAGACGAAATAATTTCCGAGAAGAAACTTCGTGTCGTCGGATCTTCAGGTTCTTCGAAAACTAAACAAACACAGTCGAACGGTTCTGAATTTGACCACTTTACCTTTGCAATGTCGATCACAAAGTGCGGACTGCCGCATGTCACAAAGACGAATAATACCTCTTGAACTACTGTATACAAATATATTACATTCACGTGGATGAAATTCGGCACCAGTTATCACTTCAGTAAGATCTTCCATGTTGGGTGGTTTGATATCCACAATATCTAAAGAGATGGGCCCATTAAGATGTTTCTCTCTCTCTCTCTCTCTGCTTTGTCGAGTTCTATTCGGTGTGAAAAAAATGGAGTTCTTCTCGGGGGATTATAACAAGCAGAGCGATTATGTTGATTCATAACTTCTCGTGAGGCAAATGGATAATACAGGTCTTCTTTGCGGAACCGGAAAGACGAATCGATTCCAGTTCGACGAAGCAAAAGGAATCTCAAGAAGACGCGATCTTACCCAAAACTTTTGACATGAAATTACAACGGTTTTCTTCTATTCAATAAATTATCATGTTTCACCTACAACTCTCCGAGGGTTCATACTCAATAAACGAATATTGTTGAATCAGCGGTAGTCTCAAGTTTACTTTTCTTAGAGTTTCACCGCACTCTCTCTCTCTCATAAAAAATAAAGTTCTTTTCATAAATCAAATGTCATTTTGATTCTAATTAATGATTCTCATGTCAAATAACGCACAAATGCTACCATTCATTATTATACAGACAATTTCACGTATTTCCACAAGAAGAAAAAACACATCATTTTTATAATTATACTCGGCATAGAAGAAACACAACCGTTCAATTATCTCATCCATGACTGTAGTTGCGCACTTTCGGCCTCAAGTAAATCAACATAATCTCATGTTCGAGCTTGTCTCGTAGTTGATGCAGTACAACATATAATTGGCCATCAGTGTCAGTACTCAATTGAGTAGAATCTTTTTTTCTTGTGGAAATCTTCGACGAAAGATTAGATGATTATGTTCAAATGGAACGTCATTTGAAATGAAAATACTCTCAACAGGATGTTCGAAATAATTAGATGTAATAACATCTACTTATTAGAGATTATTCTGACAAAAGTCAAGGTTAGAGTAGCGAGAAATACGTACTAAAACTTTGATCGGTTACTTCGGTATGCCAGAGATTAATGCGCAAATCATCTGCAGAGAGAAACGTTTCTTGGTCACTGTTTAGTGATATTGAATTAATGTGATATGTATGAGCATTGCCAAAGACACGCTTCGGGGCTGCTTCAACCATTAATTCCATGGGTTTGATTACTGGTATACGTAGATTTACGATGTGATTTGTTGAACGAACGGTACCATTGTCATCGCGTAAATTATAACCTTCGGCACGTTTGGTTTTCTCGGAAATTTTCCATAATTTGACAGTTTTATCTAGAATGAAACCATGCCGTGTATGGCATTCATGAAAATATTGATCGACATACCATTTGTTGACAGAAGAAAATGTGCGGCATTTTTTCTTTTCAACCAGCGTATTTGATTGATTTTCTCTTCAATTTCCAAACTTTTTAGATAATCGAATTCGGGCTCATGTGAGTGAAATGTTATGTAAACATTGTATTCATTACGACGCGGCGATGTTTTCGTCTGAAATCAAGTATTTTCCCCTGCGAATAGGATCGATTTGACACCAAATTCCTACTTGTTGTTCACGTTGAAATACCACTATTCGCCCGCCTTTATCTCCCACGGCGAGGAGATTCCCATCATCGTTGAATTCAATCGTCGAGATTAAATCCGCTAGAAGATTCGTATGACAAGTTCAACAAACACTATCCGACTGAAATACACGAACATTTACCTTCTTGAACTTCATCATCAACCGGTCCTTTGACTTGTGATGGATACCACTCTAGTAAATCATCGCCACTGCCGGCATCTAAGAAAAGAAAGAAAAGAAAAGCGTTTTCTCTCTCTGCGTTTTAATTGATGCAATTAAAATAACAAACTCTGCATGTCGACATCAGGTGGATAATCCAGCTTGAAAGATTATTAAGAATTACGAAAAGAAAAGATTGTTGTCGTTTGACGAAGGAAATTTTCAGAGTAAGACGACTTTTAATTGATGTTTGATATAATAAACCATGAAAATAAGTTGATAGAAATCAAAGTGACATCAAAAAGGATAGGAAAAGAAGAGAAGAAATAAAAGTAAACAAATTTGTCGTGTTCTTCTTATTTCTTCGCATGCTATTGGCAAAAACCATTCGCCAATCGAGTGAATGTTTATTTTTTCGAATATTTCCAATGCAATCATGCAATAGCACATATCCTCTTTCGTCGAGGTTCGATAAATACTTCTGTTGGTTTATTATTAGTTAGTTGTGTTGTATCACTTTCGAAATTTTCACATGAAAATTGCTCAGCTAAATCTCTTTTGTTGTCTTTTTTAGAAGTTTCTTTTCGAACTAGTCTATTTCCGATTTCATCAAGATGCGTTACGCTGCTGCCTACGTTTTAGCTGTACTTGGTGGTAATGCCACTCCAGATGCTGCAACAATTGCAAAAATCCTCGGCAGTGTCGGTATCGACTGTGATAAAACCAAAGCACAAAAAGTAGTCGATGCATGCAAAGGAAAAGATCTTGAACAAATCATCGCCGAAGGTACAAAGAAACTTACAAGTTTACCAGCCGGTGGTGCTGCTGCACCCGCCGCTGCCGCTGCAGCTCCAGCTGCTGGAGGTGATGCTAAGAAAGGTGGTGCTAAAGAAGAACCAAAGAAAGAAGAAAAGAAGAAAGAAGAATCGGATGAGGAAGGAGATGATATGGTTTGTATTCTTTTAACTAAAGAGCAACAATTTGTGAGACTTGTTTGTGTTTATTCTAGGGCTTTGGTTTATTTGATTAAAATAAATAAAAAACAAAGTAAATCATCGGTTAATTTCCATCAAACAAATTCACATCATCATCATTCGTACACGTTACGTTTGCTTTTGTTAATGTGTGTGTTTTGTATTGATCTGTTATAAAAAAAAGAAAAGAAATTATTATCGAAAAAAAAACAACAGAAATATAAATGCCATTATTACAAAATTCTGATTATAATTTAACTAAAATTCAAGGATGTCGATTTTTTCGAGTGAAAATGGACTTTTCATATGATAAATACGTAGAGGATCTCTAAATGAATCTGATTGGTTGATTATATTCATTCGTAGTAACTAAGCAGACAAATAGACATACAGCGAGAAAAAGCAACAGGAAGGAAGACGTAGCTGCAAGAACGAGCGAGGCACGAAGGAAAGCAGGTGACTTTTCTGTTGCCGTCATCATTGGTCTAAATGACACTCCAGAAAACAAAATCTGTTGATTATTTTTAGATATTTATTTCTAAATCCCTAGAAAAAGAACACGACACATATTTTTTCCTTCCACAATTTTCAATTTCGATGAGCAATTGTTTTCATCAGTGTCAATGTTCACATCGGAACAATAACAACCAATACCTTTGCAATTGTAAGCAAATAAATACTTTAGAAGATCTTTTTTTTTATTTGAGTATATATTTATATACCCGACTAATATGTTTACTTATTTACCTACAATCTTACTGTTGTTGTTGTTGTTTTTTGTCCTATTAGATGAATAATCCAGCCGATGATGATGATGACGATTCGTCCATCGATGATTTTGAACATCGAAATGAAAATTCCGAGACGAATTCGGCAAATCCAACGGCAACAACGACTATTATTGAAGATAAATGGGCTTGCTCCATATGTACATATTTAAACTTTGCTGTAGCACAAAAATGTACCATGTGTCGACAACCGAAACTAACAACAGTGAACGCTGCTTCAGCCGATATCTATCAATTAAGTGCATCTTCAGAATCGAATACCCAACAAGAACAAGCTCAACAACAACAACAACAAATACCAGCGACTTATATCGATTCAGTTGAAAAATGGCCATGTGATCAATGTACATTTCTTAATTATCCACGAGCAGTGCGCTGTACTCAATGTGGTTCATATCGTATAATTGGTACAGCACGTGTATCGCCTGTTCAACCATCGATCGATGCGAATGTCAATGAACGAATTTCCCCACCAGCGTCCACAGCTGATTCACGTCGTATTGCCCAACGTTTAAGAAAATGGACTTGTAATCGATGCACAACTGATAGTAAGCACTTTACTTTTCATTTGTATCGATCAATATTTGCAATTATAACTCGAATCCAATAGAATAGATAATCTAGTAGTATGAAAAATGTCCTTGTCAGTAAAAACACGTCGAACTCGTAAAGATCAAGGTCATATAAACAACAATGGATTTCTTTTTTTTCTTTTTCTGTACTTGTTCTCTTCGTTTCGACGTCTTTTCATTTCCATTAGATTATCCTGCAACCAAAAGATGTATATCATGCGGAAACTCACGTCATCATAGTACCAACAGTTCGAATCCAATCATCCCAACACCAATATGTTCATCGTCATCATCATCATCGACGTGTTCATCAATCTTAATCGGTACTGACGAAGAACAGCGTATGAATGCTATCAACAAATCGATGGAAAATATTAATGTCGAAAGAGTATCGAATAAAGAAAGCAAAACCAATCGTCTCAGTAGTGAAAAACGTTTCATATCGAATCCAAAGAAGTCTTCATCGACGCCATCTGACCGATTATGGTTGAAAGCTTGTCAAACACTATTGGATCATGGTTCATTAACGATCGTTTTCGAATATTTACTCTGCGGCGGTGATCCAACCCGACAAATCACAATTGAGGATAGTCAATTTCTTACTTGTTCATATTTATCCTCGATCGATCTCGTCGGACGAACGTTGAAGAATTTAGCAAATATAACTGGACAAATTGAACAATTCTGTAAATTTGAAAGTGCATTTCAACAATTGATGAGACAACAAAAGAAACAGCCACATACACGACGTGTACCAGCAAATATTTGTACTCGAATAAATGGAATGATTCAACATTTTTTTCACAGTCATTTGAAACTAAAGAAGATCACTGATTTTCATTCGTACTTTTTAACAGAATGGTTTACAGCTGTGTTACCAGCAGGTAAACGAATTTCGATGGAACAAATCGATGTCGAACACATTTATATTTAGAAATTCGTGACTTCTCTCATCGAACCCAACAGCAAATATTCGATGATATTCTTGATCAACAAGTCCAACAAGGTAGAGATCTCTCGCAAATAGACATCTCGGAGTGAATTTCATCTTTGTATAGAGCTTGAAATTGATAATCGAATCATCAACTGGAATAGTGAAGTCACCACTCGGTTTCATTCTCGTTTATATGCATTGTGGAATCGAAAGAATGGCGATTGTTTATTAGATAGTGTTCTGCAGGTTTGCCTAGGAGTATGGGATACAGAGAATACGCTACGCCGAGCAATGGCTGAGTGTTTACAACATGGCTCAAATAAGTAGGACGGTTGATAATGAAAACGAATGTTTGAAATAGGCTTCTCTTAGATTTTTCGAACGATGGAGTGAATACGAACGATTGGTAGCTGAAAAACAGCAATACCGGCAAGATGAACATCAATTAAAAAGTGACTGGAATGATGTATTAACATTCGCAAATCAACCTGGTGAAAGTTTGGGACATGCACATATATTTGCACTATCACATATCCTCCGTCGACCGATCATTGTTTATGGTGTGACGAATGTCAAATCCTACCGAGGAGAATATTTCATTGGTCTTGCTCGTTTTCAAGGTGTTTACTTACCATTACTTTGGGAAACGAATTTCTGTTCAAAATCACCTATATGTCTCGGTTTTACTCGTAATCATTTCTCCGCGCTTGTACCTATGCAAGAACGCATCAATATCTCATCATCATCATCATCCCGTTCGTCGTCACCATTGATTCTCAATCACGAAAACGATGTTCAACAACGTCCACCGCCTTCTTCATCTTCGTTAATAACTCAACCACAAAACGAGAATAATGACCAACAAATTTTCTATCATCCATTGATGGATTGCGATGGAAATCTTCTACCTGTACACTTTCTCACAGCATCTGAAGTATGTCATCTTTTCTATTTTCATCGAAACATTTAACAATCACTCATCCTTTTAGATCGGACATGAACAAGCAATCCTTCATCAATGGCTTGACTGCGGTTTCACAAGTAATGGTCTATTAGTAGCTAAACAAAAAGTTGGTAAGTCGGAAACGATCTTTTGCTGTGCTTCTTTGTATCATCGATTGTAAATTATGTTTCAGGGAAACGTCCTCAGGTGTGTCAACAGTCACTCGATGCCTGGCTTCAACTTTATTCGTCGAACAGTGGTACTCGTCGAATGGATTCCTCATCGAGATAGATTTGATTATAACTGTACAATTTTTCTCTCTCTTCGTTTTCTTTTTCAACCACTCTAGCCACAAAATATTTAGTCTGATGATTGATTCTCTCTCTCTCTCTCGCTCTCTTTTACACAGGGTGCTACTTGTCGATTAAAGCTTCTCGGTTTTTTTCTTTCTCTCTTTTTTGTTTTTGTCACCTCGATTTGCTTGCATTCCATCGAGTTTATCATCTGCATCAGTCCCCACCAAGCTAAACGAAATAGGCGAAAAGTAACGCGGTAAACCCAAGCATAGTTCCCTCTCGTAACAGTATCTATCTATGAAAAACACGAATATTTCTCTCTCTCTTTCCCCTTTCTTCCGTGTGTGTGTGTTTTTCTTTGGCTTAATTTGTCTCCTTTTGCTGTTCCTCATGACTGGTGAAGATAAAAATAAATTTTCTTTTTTCTTTTTTCGCTCTATCATACACATATTAATATAACAAAATCGAAGAGTTTTCGTATCATTCACATACGCTGTTGTATCGAAGATTCCTAAACACAAACAGAACAATAGTGCATTACCATTTATACACGACAGATTGTGTGAAATATCAATAATTAAATGTTCACATGTCACAAGGATTAGATCAGAAATGAATGAGTAAGAAACATTCATTAGTCCTCGTGAAATATTCATCGAACTTGACGAGATGATGCGTACCTGGATCGTGAGAAAAATTAAGCAGCGTCTGCAGATATATCAACAATTACTGGACGATCAATTACTACTCATATTCGGATATAATTATTCATTGTAGTTAAACATTCTATTTCTTTACACTCGAGGACATTTCTTTTTTTTTTTATAAGAAACGATTCTATTCGAGTCAATTTACTCCCATCTAGAAAGTACTATTACGACAGTATTGTGCTTCTCACTTCAGTGTCGTTACATATGCGCGACTCTTAGATAAGGACCGTTTGCGAAACCTTTTCACAAAATTAAAATTCTTCTCATTTCTCCTATTAAAATAACACAAGAAACTAAAAATATTCTTACCGATGAAACACTTTGAATTGTGTCTGAATCATTACATCTATCGGATTAAATTGTCGTTTTAAACATCTGAGAATCAGCATCATTTGATTGTAATGCACGTCGGTACCGGTTTTTCCTGTATTGATAAAGTCGAACAAGATTATTCAGACATAATGACACGAACATCCAACAAAAAAGAATGAAGAAAAACGGCGCAGAGCCAACAATCATTCCGAAAAGCCATCGCTGTAATTTCACTTGTCGATTGCTGACTATATTTTCATAACTGGCATTAATTCTTGTCGCTGTTCCCCATGAAGATCTCGTTGGCATCGAAGACGAAGAAAATTTACCCATGATAGTGTATATACAGAAAAGTTTTCCTTCTTTCATATATCTATTCTTTCTTACTTCATTCATTTATTTTTTATGCAAGAAAGCGAGTAGCGCAGAGAGAGAGAGGGAAGGAGAGGAAAAGCACGTCAGTCATCTATCATTACTCCTATGACATACTCACTTTTAGAAACTATATACCACACAAAAAAAGGAAAACGATGAGGAAACAGGAGGAACAGCGAGCAAAGAAGAGAAAAATATAAATCAACGAACAGAATTCTCTCGATCTCATGATTAAGATAGCACGGAGATATTACTCAATCTGTCTTAAGAATTTTAATGTTAAATAAGACAATACAAAGACGTCCTACTGTGACTTTTTCACATTTCGAAAACTGGGGTGTTAGTGATAACTATTGTAGGTTGGGGACATAAAGTTGTTGTTAAAATGGGGAAGATGATTCTTTTCTTAGGAAGAAGAGGAAAAGGTCGACTGTTTGTT
Organism: Adineta ricciae; assembly: GCA_905250025.1. Classification (NCBI taxonomy): domain Eukaryota; kingdom Metazoa; phylum Rotifera; class Eurotatoria; order Adinetida; family Adinetidae; genus Adineta; species Adineta ricciae. The sequence goes on from CAJNOJ010000002.1 coordinate 73,431, forward strand.
TTCCATTTAATTAAGATGAGTTTTGTGATAAAAAGATTTTATCGGTAAAAGAATGTCTTAATGTGAATGTTTGATTATTTATTTTCATGCTGATTTGTGTTGTATGAAAATCACGAGGCATTGTGAATTCGAAATGCATTGAATATCAATAGAATTCAAAGGAGAAAACATCTATTTTCTCATACAGAAAGGAAGAACAGTTTCGTTCGTGACATTAGTTCTGCGATACGATGTCTCGCCAAGGGCGGATCAAGACATTCCTCGTCACATTATTTCTCAGTTCCCGCCGACAACTCAATAGATAATTCTTCATATTCTTGCATCATCATTCATACAAGTCTATTAGCATGCGCCGATCAAAATCAGCACGAGCAAATTTTCAACCCAACAAAATCTTTTTCTTTCGAAATCGATAACCACATAATGTTACCTGCATATCGATAAAATACGGAGATACCTATACATGCTGCAGCGTATAATTTTTCTTGTTCTTCACGACACGTATGAAATGGTCTACAGGAGAAATGGTGGGATGCAGAGAAAGAAAAACATACGCAGCATACATTTTTCCACATGGTGCAATGTTGACTTTGTGTCTGTATCTTTTACAATGAGGTTTTGATTACTTTTTTTCTGTCTAGCAAAAATACGATTGCAATAGTCTTATCTCGACGTTTCGCGGACAAGTCCAGTCTGACGAAATTAGAAGTTTCTCTCTTCCAAAAATAAGACTTTTTTTTAGGTGGAAAATTCCAATACAAACTGATGGATAATCGGAACTTTCCCCATTCACGTGTTCTATATAAGCGACCGTTTCTTCCTCTTTTTACGTTTGATTATTTTTTACGCATCTAGGATACTGTAAGCAAATAGCTCACATCGATATTGTACATCACTGCGCAGACATTTTCATGAAACATTTGTGATTCTTTGCAATTCTGAGCATCACTTCTAAACAACTTTTAAACAATTGACGAAAATTTCACATTTAACATATTGTTAAACATTATAGAACTAAGAATGGCAGCTGCCAATTCTGATCAAACTCAATGGCACACATTTACCTGTGGCGAAGAAGAGTACACAGTGCCTATTCGATATAAAGATCCGAAAAAAATCGGATACGGTGCTTTCGGCGCTGTAGCGTAAGTACTAATATCCTCTTTGATTTTTCTATGAATACGTTCTTTGTCTAGTCAGATGACAGATACGGTATGAAAAATTACCGTTAATATCGCGGAATAAATATTACGGTATAATGAATTAGGTCACCGGCAAAATTGTTGCTATCAAAAAGTTAATTCAACCATTTCGAGGCACAGAATATGCAAAACGAGCTTATCGCGAACTCAAATTACTCATGCATCTAGACCATCCTGGTATGCATGTACGTAAATAAATGCTGACTTTCTTCTAATACTTTTTCCATGGATGTGTATTACTTGTAAATATACGTAGATCGTACGATTATTGAACGTTTTCACACCTAATAATAACTTGCGCGAATTTGAAACTTTGTATGTTTGTTTATAAGGAAGTTTATCACCTATTGAGAACACTGATTGTTTAGTTATTTGGTGATGAAATATGCCGGTGTTGATTTGAATCGTATTATTAAAAGACATGCATTCACTGAAGAACATATCAAACAAATCATTTATTCGATACTTCGTGCTTTGAAAGTAGGAGTTTTCTATGAAAATTATAGTCTTCCATACAATACGAACGGTTTCGTTGCTCTTCAATTTCAGTTCGCACATTCAGCTGAAATCCTTCACCGCGTAGGAATTTCTTTTTGAAAAATAGGTAGGAAATTATGATACGCTTTCAATATTTTAAATAGGACTTGAAACCATCAAATATTGGAATTGATGAAGATTCGAATCTCACGGTGAGTAGAAGGAGTATACACCTACTTTCGATCGCTTTCAACGATATTGACACTTTCCTCGGTTTATTCAATTGATTCTGATACATTTCAAGATTTCTCATAAAAAATTATTAAAATTACAAAACTAATGTTTTCGATCGCGCATGAAAACAAAAATATGAATAGTGTTTGTTTTTGATAGATTCTCGATTTTGGCTTAGGACGTGTTGCAGCCGACGGGGATAAAACCGGTTATGTTCAAACAAGGTATACGATTCATCATTTATAAGAAATATAATATTGACTTCGTTAGATGGTGGCGTGCACCGGATATATATACGAACTGGCAGAGATATGATGATAAATTGGATATGTGGTCTGTTGGTTGTATAATGGGCGAATTGATTTTACGTAAACCAATTTTTCCTGGAAAAGATCATACCGATCATTTGAAGAAGATATTTGAAATTATCGGTACACCTGATAGGTCAACACTAGATGAAATTTGCACACCAGGTTCGTAAGCGATGTGCAGATCAATTTTAGGTTTTAAAGGTTCTGAGAGGAATAATCTTGGATTGGGAATATTCAAGAGGAGTTCATAAGATCAAGAGAATATCGGTTGATAATAGTTCCTAAATTTATCGATATAGTATCACAGTTTGAATAACTACACAATATTCTCATTGCTGTGAAACAGATTCTTTAGATGTGGTAGAATTTATCTCAAAAATGCCGCGACAAGTCGGACAAAATTTCAATGAACTGTTTGGTTACAAATATGCTGCAGGAAATCCTCAACCAACATCCGGAATTTCACCAGTAGGTGTCGATCTTCTCCGACATCTTCTAACGTTTAATCATTTTGATCGGCCAACTGCTGAAGAAGCACTAGGTAAGTTAGTTTTCCGGACTGCAGTTCAATTGATGTGAACAATTCTGTAAAAATGTTTTTGTCTATGTAGCTCATCCATTTCTGACTGGCTTTCATAATCCTGAGGATGAACCGACTCTAGACTCATTGGTTGACGAACATCAAAATGCATGTTACAATGTGGAAAAGTGGAAAAGTAAATGTAACATACTCTATTCGTCTATGAGCGATCGTTATCGCAATTTAGTAGAATGAGTGTGGTGATTTTAGTTATCGATTGTTTAATACATTTAATGTCTTTTTAGGTATAATCTGGGAACTAATTCAACGGTTTGAGGAACCCGTAGTAGACGCTGACGATGATAACGACGATATGGATACCGATTCACAAAACATACCATAGATTACAAGATAACTAAGAAAAAAGACTGTCGTTTGTGATGTTTTTTTTGTATTTCCACCGATCTATTGTGTATTGACTACATCAATATATGATCGTCGCTGTTTGTCTTTCGTTGTATCACGAAGCTTCTGGTTAAATAGTAGTTTCGAAATGTCGCCTCTTTCTGCATGTGAACTTTTGCGTATATGCATGAAATATTTAAGAAAATATTCTATCAACGGTCGCACGCATAAAATATAATTAGATTTCAAAGAGCGAATTGATATGAAACATAAAAAGAGGGTTAAACGATTGATCCCACTTTTCTACTGAGTTGCAGACGAAATATCAATTTCTATATACTTAAAAAAATATCATAAAAAGATGAATCACTATAAAGCATATCATCCACGTTTAACTCGTCATGATTGCTTTCATTTATCGCTACTATCGATCATTATATGTCTCTCTCTCTCATCTAGTCTTAACCAATAGGTGAGATTCATCATTTGGTTATATTTTATGTTTGTATACAGTCGTTCTCACATAAACTCAATTACATTCGATAGGATTTCTTTTTATCATTGAGAATAGATATCAATATGGCTGCAGTGATCGAAAATCAAGAACAGTGGTATACGACAATTTCTAACAACGAGACATTTACATTACCCATACGATATCAACATGCACATGTTACCGGAGAAGGAGCATTTAGTTTTGTTCTGTAAGTTCAAATGTACTTTCTTCTTCCTTTTTGATCGTCTTTGTACTTTAGTCAAGCGATAGATTCAGTACGAATGATAATGTCTAGGATTAGTAATGACTATTAATGTACTCTCATTTAGAAAACAGGTAAATACGTAGCTATTAAAAAGGTGAGAGAACCTTTCCGAGATGCAATGCACGCAAAACGAACGTACCGTGAATTAAAACTTCTCTTGGATTTCAACTATCCGGATACACAAGTATGCACGCTCAACTATCATCTTACTTGCGAATAGCCATTTTTGATCATTGTAGGTAGTGCAATTATACAATGTCTTCACACCAGAACGAGATGTGAATAATTTTCAGACTTTGTATGATTTCCGAAAGGAAATTTTATTAGACGATGTATCATTCTGTGTGAATACCTTGTAGGTACTTTGTTCTGAATTACATTGATTATGACCTACACGAAGCTATTCAGTGTACGACATTTACTGAAGAACATATCAAATTAGTGATATATCAGTTACTTCGTGGTTTAAAAGTATTTTCGCTTGTCATCACTAGTGATTCGCAGTATATTAGGTGTTTTACTTTTGTTTTAGCTCATTCATTCAGCGGGGATTGTTCACTATGTAATTATACTATAGAAAAATGAAAATATTGATTGACCGATGGTTTTTTTCGTTTCAAATAGGGTCTGACACCGCAAAACGTTAGGATAGACAAGTGTGGAAATGTCTCAGTAAGTGTTACAGTCGGTAAAGTATGCAGAAAAATCATCAATCAACATCGTCCCTCTTAATATTGTTAAGATGCACTTTCATACTCTGTCACTTATATTTAGATTACAACCGATTTTGTCGCTAATTTTCCATCCAATGATAACAGCGCTTGCAATATCCCCTCTAGGTATATTAAGAAAACCGATTTGGACTTGTCGTATTAAACACAGTCTCTCTGATTAGATCTTGGGATGCACCAGAGATACTTGCTAATCCAGCACAATGTAGTAGCAAAGTAGACGTATGGTCTGTTGGTGCCATCATGGCTGAATTGATCTTACATCAACCACTTTTCCGTGGAGAAGATCATATGGATTATCTAAAACAAATCATTGACGTTCTTGGTACTCCTGATCCAACAAAGATAGACGAAATATGCATACCAGGTTGGTAGATAACATCCAAGCTAGACTTATGAAAATACTTTTACAGGCGCAGCGTCGTACATCAAACAAATTCCAGTTCATCCACCACAAGATTTGAATAAACTATTCGGTTTCAAATACGCTGCAGGAAATCCGCAACCAATATCCGGTGTTTCACCGATGGGTATTGATCTTCTCAAATGTCTTTTAACTTTTGATCATCGTGACCGTCCGACTGCCGCTCAATCACTCGGTTAGCGAACTTTCAATACTGAGATTCAGTTGATGTTGTTAACCTGTCGCAAATTTTGTTTTTTTCTGCATAGCTCATCCATTTCTGGCCGACTATCATGATCCTATGGATGAACCGACTTTGAATTCAATAGTTGATCAACACCAAGACGCAGAGTACAGCGTAGAGGAATGGAAAAGTAAGTGCATGGAACGATTCCGACTGATTCATTAAAGGCTAGTTAATAGTTTAAATCTGAATGAAATATGCCCTTGAATTTCAGAAATCATCTGGCAATTAATTCAAGATTTTGTTATACCATCTTGGGCTAACGAAAGCATTCACGATGATTGAGACAAATATGTAAAGTCATAGATAATTTTCAAAAACAATAAACAACACCACGGCATTGTATTCGTCTTCCTCGGCGTATTCCTGAACTTCTGTTCGTAAATAACAAGAACTCGCTAATATGAAGAAAAAAAATACAAATAAAACTAATATAAAAATATTTTTCCGATGAGATTTCTATCTAAATGAATTGAAAGGTTCACAATTTGCATAAGTGACAAAGATTGTATCTCTTGTTGAATATCACCGTACATATTGTCAAGTTCTCGCTGAAACATCTATATCCATGATCGGTTCATCGTTGTAACAAAAAAATCATTATTCTGTCATACAGAGGGTTATATTAATATTCAAATAAAATGCATCCAGCTAGTCTCCAGATGCGAATGTATATATTCAGTCAAACAATACGACAGTAGAATAAAAGAAATAAATCATCAAGGCTGAACGAATCAAACATGAACCTAAGACAGCAAGTTCAAACTAGAAATGTACTCTCATAATAATAAACAACCCGAATTCGACGAAGGGGACGGTTCTCCACATGATATTCGATACAAAAAAAGTAGATCGCTGAGATTATTCCTTGCAACACAAGTTGTTTTCTCAACAATGTACTCTTCTAATCTAATTATACGATCAAACCAAAGGCGTCAAACATCCTTGAGAGAAATTCGTCTAACGATCTTTCAACAATGATTCTCATGTTCTTATGTCTTATTTATGAATCATAAGATAATATTGTTCAACTTCAGTTCTTTCTTTAAGATCTTGATTGATTTGTGCTGAAAGGAGCAAGCGTCTTTGATAAGTCAGTTGCTTCCAATGATCGAAATTCTGGTGAGTGTCAAACAAAGATAAGATAAACTAACTAACCATTTTCATATTCTCTCATACATAGATAATTTCTCACGAAAGAAACCCACGCAGTCTTGATGAGTCGGTACTCTTTCATCTACTTCTCAAAGTCTCAATTATACAACATCTTTAAAGTTGCATGAAATTCCTAATATTTAATTCCAGTCAATGATTTGTTACGGTAAGGATGTTTTCTTTTTGTTGAAGAATCTTTATTATGATCGTGATTAGATATATACAATGATTTAGACCAAAGTTGAGCTCATCAAAAAAGAAATCATGTTAATGTTCATTCTCTTTTCAGTTCAATCAGGATGTTGACATTCCATTTCTGTTCTTTGTACTTTCGTGTTTCTTAAAACAATTGACGATAGGGTGGAGGTGTAATCTAAAGAAGAAAAAAAAACAAACAAATGATTCGATTAGTTTTTTTTTGTATAGATAAGTTTATAGTCTTACTTCATCTTCTCGAATATTAAGTCGCCGAACAAGATCTAGTAGTGTTGATGTGTCAAGTAAGACATTACTGAATCGATGTTCATATTCGACAGGATTAACATGAGGAACAAATGTTTTTGTGTAGTGTCGTTCGACTACGACTTTCGGTTGGTCATAGACGATGATAACTGTCGGAGGTCTATGATATCCTTCTTGTGTGCGTTGAGGATTCGGCTTCGAATTGTTCATTGTCACAACCATTACGAAGGAAAGTTTCAATTCGTTTTGTAAAGAGCACTGAAAGGAGCGTCCTAAACTTTGCCCGTGTTTATATACGAAACAAGTCGAGCCATCAAATAACTATTGAGAGAAATCAGTGAGATATCACGTCTATTTATCAACTGATAAAAAGTCATTTCTGTTAATGTTTTCTTTTGAATTGCTGTACTATTATGAATCATATTTGATGTTATCTACACTTTTCTCTTGCATATGCTCGGTTGATTGATGATGGTTAGCATTTGTCATATGACAAACAACATCAAGCACATTGCTAGTTGACTTTTTCTCCATCTTTATTAGTCAATACGAATAAACATTGTAATGAGAAGAAAAGAAGAAAAAAAAAAACAAGACAAAAACGAACATTGTTAGCGGAAAAATGAAAAAAAGCAAATGAAAAGCAATATATGAACGAAAAGAAAAAAAAAAGAAAAGTTTAGAGACAAAACAAGACGAGAAAATCTCGACGGAAAAACGAATTACGCATCTTCTGAGTTTTGTTCATCATCATCAACATCGTCTTCATCATCACCCTCACCATTATTGTTACTCTCATCGATGTTACGCAAAACAATTTCACCTTTGTAGTTATGAAAATGATAGTCAGCAGTTGCCATATCAATCGCCCAACGAAATTTATCACGTTGAGTTTTGGAATAGACTTTCTCGATCGGAACACTCCATTTCTTACACCTAAAAAGTCAATGAGTGTCATGTGAGCAGTAGTTGAATGACTCTTTACCATGCAACACTGATTCGCGGATCGAGATAGTTTAATTTGGACGTGCCCAATGCGATTTCTGCGTTTTCTCTGCGATCTAATTCTTGAACTTCTAACTTCTTGAGCGCTTCGTCTGCACGTTGCAATTTCTTTTCGGCGGCTTCAACCTTCTTTTGCGATGCTTGGCTTTTCGAATTTTTATGCTCAGCTTTCGCTCGTTTTAACTCGCCTTTCAGTTCATTAACTTCGCTTTTCTTTGCATCGATCTAAATACATTCATCAGGAAAAATCTTCATCAAGATTCGCATTGACTTACCTTCGTCTTTAAAGCACTCATGCTTTTCTCGAATGTTTTCGGTATGGAACGTTGGTGATTACACAACAATGCAACTTGCCGATTAGCACGATTGTAAGCGAGGACTTTTTCGGCGACATTAGCTTTGCGATCTGTGAGAAGATCAAGTTGTTCTTGAAGAGTTTTCGATGCATTGTATGTTCGAAACACTTTTGCAGTAAGACCATCCATTAATTCGCTCAGATATTGATTTAAACTTGCCGTCTAAAATTCCAAATTAAAATCAAAAGGGAATTCATCAATTTTGTCGCGTCTTACTGTAAGACGATCGAATAATTCATCTTCGTGTTCTTTGTTTTCAATGAATAGTTTCAAATTTTTATATACACGTGGCTCAACGGCAACTCTATTATTGTATCTAAAGATCAAATAGAATTGGTCAATAGATAAAGTTTATGAAAGATCCGCTATAGTGTACCTTATACTATCTTTGCCAAGAAAGTCAAATTCGACAACGTTGTCGCCGAGTCTTTCATCTCGATCATGTAATCGGATGTGTTCGACACGTAATGAGCAGCAACCGACGGTGTCTGCTTCGTCTTCATCTTTTTCGTTACCAGCACGAAGTGCGAGCTTCAAGAGAAAGAAAATATGTTTGTTTGAAAAGTGTACGATAAGCATTGAATTACCTTGTCGATAAAGTAAAGTGCAACAGCTCGTTGACGTATTTTCATCTCTTTACTTTTCCAATCCATTTGATAATTTTCACGTATTTTATCAATGATTCGATGAAGTTTTCGTGCTTTCTCATACTTTTGCCAATCCCGTTCGCCCTGAAGGTAAAGAAAGTTAAACATAGCAATTGCACAGAAACAAACAACAAACCTTAACACGAGATGATGCACTTAACATAATGTACTTATGATTTCCTCGAATGTTCTCTGTCCACATAACAAGCCAAGTAACTTTGTTATCATGTCGAACTTCTTTCCATTTGTGTCCTTCCGGTGGTTTTGGTATTGTTGCTGTTCGACCAATATTGATAATAACGTCTTCCGGTCGAATACGTTTTTTCAAACATCCCATTTTTGGATGTTCACCGCGGCCACGAAAGAGACCAGGAGGTTCAATTTTGTAATTTCCTACAGGTTGTCGATGTCCGTCCCATAGACAAAAGCCGTATTCTTTGCGGATCCGTTCATTTTCCTCTTTGATTTGTTTCTTTTCTTCTTTACTCATGTTTTTGCGTAATTCGGTTTGTTCCTTGAAATAATTTGCTACTTGAGTAAAATCGCATTTACGAATATCTTTGATAACTTCACGTTCTGCCGACGTCATTGATTCCCGCCAGTCATTCATGAAATTTTCATTGAAAATCGATTTCGAAGTATAATCGTGATCGAGCATACGAGCATAGAATGTCATTATTTCTTCGGCTGCTGGTTTCAATTTAACCTCAGCACCTAGAACATAACGAAGGTTTCAAATACCGCGCGTCAACCCAAGACAGAAACGTACCATTGTAGAAAAACTTCACACGAGATGGCAATGGTTCGTATGGAGGAGGAAATAATGGTCCCTTGTGTTCGAGAGTTGTCCACTTGCGACCATCGGTGTATTGTTCATCTTCCCACCTGGAAAATAAAGGAATGAAAGTGAGAAAAATGAGAAAATATAAGGATATGTACCATCGCCAAACATCTTCTTCTTCTTTTTTAGTTCGTTTCCCAGTAGTTGTTCCTTTCGTCGGTGAAGAATTGACAATCGGCTTCGATTCTTTTTTCGGTGTGACTTTTTCTTGTTTAACAGTCGCTGTCGACTTCTTTGTGGACGCGGATGACGGAGATTTAGACGTAGAAGGTTTTTCATTTTTGACAGCAGTCGGTGTTGTAGAAGTAACCGCTTTTTTTGCTATATGACTTTTTGCTTTTTTCGACTAGAAACATTCAGATTAGCTGGAAAAAGCGAGTTTGTAAGACTTCCTTACCAATGGAGCATCGTCATCATCAGAATCGATAGTTGTACTTTTACGTTTCGGCGGTGATGGTTCGGTTTTTGGCTCTTTTTTAATGACAATAGTTGTTTCCTTCTTAACAATGGGCGTCGTCGATTCCTTTTTGATCGTAGGAGTTGTCGCTTCTTTTTTAACAGCTGGACTTGCTGTTGTAGATGTTGGTTCTTTTTTCACAATAGATGTTTGAAGAGTGTCGGTTTTAGTCGGTGTTAATGCAGGTTTTGGTTCACTGTTGGTCATCGATGGACCGTTTGACGCTGTTGTTGTTGTTAATGTTGCTGCTTTCTTCGCCTAAGCAAAGAAAAAATAAAGAAAATATGTAGATATTGGTCGTTTTTCCGACACAGACAAAATCTTTCAGTAGAATTGGAACTAAATATTCGAAGAGTGTGATTTGAATAGACATTTTTGAAGAAAAAAAAAACTAGGCGCAATGAAAGAAAAATTCTTTTTCTCCAACTCACCAATGATTGATTGTCATTGTCTGATTCATCACTATCAGATAAAATACGAGTTTTGCGTTTTATTGGTGAACTCTGCATGGGCGGTCTTTTATTAACCACCGGCGATGATTTCGAACTATTTCCGTTCGACGCAGCTTTTGTGTTATTATTCGACTCCTTTTTCATCGTTGACGATGGTGAACTTTTTGTGCTGTTTGCATTGGTAGATAGAACAGATTGTGGTAATTTTGGATTGGCAACACTCATCATGAAGAATGTTTGTTTAAATGTGAAAATAAGTTAAAATCAATTACAGAAAACAGAATGTCAATTATTCGGATTCGGCACACGATGAACAAACGAACGAACGGTTTGTTTGTGTGTTTATATATGGGACTTTATTTTTTTTGTGAGACTCGACAATTTATTCGATGAAAACATGAGTCACCGAAATACTATGCGTTGTGGTGATGCAATAATGGGATTGTTTTTTAAAAATAATTTCACTTTTCAAATGAAATTAACATTCTTTTCGAATTCGTGAAGAATTTTTACCTTTTCAAGATTTGTTAGAGAACAAACAAGAATAGATGTCACTACACAATGATTGATACCGTTGTTGCAATCTCGAGAGAGACAAGGAATGAATAAATCACAAGGAAATTTTCATTTTTTATACCCAATGAATCTCTGTTTCATTATATATTGATGTAAAATGTCGTTTCCTTTGTTCAGTGGCAAACTAAACGTATTTTTAGCTTATTAGTTCAAAACAATTGATCACAATTTGTTGCACCTACACATATGAATGAATGATCTCTAATGAAAACAATTTCTTGGAAGTGTTTGAGGGTGTATAAGGACATCAGTTGATCGGAAAACTTTTTTGTAACATGATGATTGGATTTGTCGTGTGATTCCATAAGGACCGTATTGACGTTTGCCATCATTTTCCCCTTCGCGACATTTTTCAGTCACGAAAAGATTAACGAGGAGAGAAAAATAACAAGAAAACTACTGATTTTTCTTATAATAACTCGTATTTCAATGATCTGAAAAACAGCATCACCAATGATCATACACACACGAAAGAATCCATGAGAAAAGAAAACAGATTAACACGTGCTGGAAGAAAAACTTGAAATCTAAGTACCAACTCGGTTTGTTTCCAAATGAGGCATTAAGAAAGTATCTTGAAATTCTATTTATAAAAGATATATACACGTCAAGAGACTACTTTAATAACGAATCTTTAATACAGGATATAACAACTACCGGGTTTTGTGCGTCAATATAAGATTTCATTTCATTATCAGTTACCAATTAGACACAATCTACCGACTTTTTTTTCCTTATACGCCTATTGTGTAATAAGAAGAGAGTAAAAGTTTCTTCTTAATACGCGTCACATTCCAGGATGTTATTGAGCAGAAAAATCGTCGACGAAACGATGATTCAGAGGAATATACGTGTGAAAATTATCAGCCGATGTGCGTTTGCACTAAAAACATGGTGCATTTAAATGGATTATTTTATCAACCGATATCAATCTGTATGATGAATACCGAAAAGAAAAGATCTAATCATACAGGTTTTCATTAGTTATTCATGACAGTTTCGATGCGAAAGACATATTCCCGTATGGATAATGTGCGAGCGGTTGTTTCTACCATTGGATGATGTGCCTAGTTTTTTTGTTTGTATGCTGTAAAGATATATGTAAGAAGGAAGAGAAGAGAGCAGAGAAAAATAATGATGATGGTGATAAAGAAAAAAAAAGAAAGAAAGGTAGAAGAGAATTCCCTACGAAAACCATTTTTTTCTTCGTTCTTATCTCTTCTGACAACAGCTGGAAAATACGCTTCTAATTGAACTATATCGTTATGTTCATTTATACGTTAGTGAAAGACAATGGAAAGGGCAATTCTTTTGGTCGATGGCCAATTCCTCGGCCTTCTATCTCTTTATTATGCCTTTTCTTTTTCTCGTTAGCTGTTCCATCATGTCTGTCATTATCTCCTACTCAAATACTTCGTAGTTGCCATTGAATAAACCTATCATTATCACTGCGTTCTCTTAGATAGTAGTTTTCGTCCGAAAAGAAACGTCGCAAGTCTGAGAAGAAGATTTTCTCATTCTCATTCTCTCTCTCTCTCTTGTTTTCTATTAGTAATCAGATATACATTTTTTTCTTAATTGATCTGTCTTCTTAAATTATTAAAGGTAATATTGATAAGAATGTTAATGATTAAAAGCAACTGTCTACCTGAATGTATATATGTAATATCGAGTAGTTTTTCTCATTTCACTTCGTCCGCAAGTTTGTTCTATGAAGGAAATGTGTAGAAATGTCTATCCCCTTGGTGTATTTTTATCTTATCATATAATGAAGTTAATTTACTACTCTTAAAGAGTTTTTTTCTTTATTACTATTTGTTTCCTTTTTTACTTTCAAGATAGACATTCTGCTTGCTTTTGAAACCTTCAAATAATGTAATCAGTCGAAAGAAGACGAACGCAAGACATTTACAAGCATGGACATGACATCGAATGTAACTATTGATGATTTAGTTATTGATAATATGGCATTGTATGAAACATTTCGTAAATCATTCTCACGCGATCCATTTGATCATTATGTCAATGGCGTTTTTGGTCTATTCATTTGTTTATTAGGCACACTAAGTAATGCATTAAGTTTCTCTATTCTTGCTCGACGTACCATGCGTCTTTCGACTTATGTCTATTTGGCCGGTCTTTGCTTAAGTGACTTTACAGCTTGTCTGTTTCTCATACCTGGCTACATTTTGGATGCGTATCCGGTCGAGGTACCTGATTTTGAATTGCCAAGAACGTACACTTATACGAAAATTCTCGTCATCGCAGGTACGACATCGAATCTACGAGATTATCGTTATTATCTGATTTTTTTTCTGAATGATTTTAGGTGCAATTAGCACGACGGCTCGTGCTCTTAGCGTCTGGCTTTGTGTCGCATTTACAATTGATCGATGGATTAGTATGTACATGAATATTAGACAATTTGTATTCTACTCTTTCGTCTTTTTTTCCTGCTAATTTAGTGATTTGTCGTCCATTCGTTGGTCCACTTTACTGCACGATGAAAAATGCTCGACGTGTTACAGTCATTCTTTACATAATTGCCATCTTCTATGCCACGCCACTATTCTATGAATACAAACCACATGAAGAAACAGCCTTATCGGAAATTCTTGCTAATCAGAACAAAAAGTTCTATCGGTATATTTTAAGTGATGTGGGACAAAATTCAATCTTTCGTTGGACTTATGTAATTATTAATGCTCTTGCTGTTTATATCATTCCAATAACGATTATTGTCATACTTAATCGAAAACTACTTATTGCGATACGTTTATTGGAGCGACGTTCAGCTGAATACAATGCGCCGTTGCCAACAAAACAAGGTAAATTGTAAATGATTGATTACAATCTCTCTCATTTTTCTTTGTACGTACTAATGGAATTATTTCAAGGTCAGATGTTCAAGACAGATGAGGAATAGTTATTTGTTTTTGTTGCTTTAGCAGAAGAAGTTTGAAAGATTATTTCCTATGATAGATGATGCATTCAACTTGAATAATCATATCCTGAAGGAGTAGAAGAGAATGTCGTTGATCAATCGAATAAATCTTTTGAAGTTTTCTTTTCTATTATCAAACAGATTTGCAAAACAAAACACCGAAATATCATGTGAATCTATTTTTAGGTGTAACAATCATGTTATTAGCAACGACAATAACCTTACTAGTATTTCGTTCGCCATGTGCTATTCTTTCTGTTATGTGGTTGATCCGGGCAAAGATGTTCGTTAATGAAAAGCCACCATTTCCTCTACGAAAATTTCATTCCATTGCCAATCTTTGTGCAACACTCAGTGCCGCCACAACATTCATTATGTTTATCGTCTATGGGACAAAATTTCGTTCGGAATTTACTCGAACCTATTGTTGTATGTTCAATAAAGTCGCCCTACCAACCCGAACAAGCCACATAAGAGATGATCAACAACAATTAAAACAACTAATATCAAATCATAGTCAAGGTTCTGATAAGAATACTGCCAAAGCCAAATCTTATCTAACTGTCGATGAGAATTCAAACGGTAAAACTTATACAAATACGTCAAAACGTCATAGCAGTGGTGGTACGTCAACAGCGAAAACATCAATAACATCGCTATCGCCAATGAGACGCTTCAGGCGACAACGATTATCCTATGATCACGAACACGACTTAGCGCTGAGTTTAAATGCAAACACGCGCTATGATAATCAACAGCATGAATTGACAATACGGGAAGAGGAGCGTGTTGGAGAGCAGATTAACACGAAACCGGTGTCATTAACTGAATCATACTTTGGCTGGTTTAAAAATCTCTTCGGTCGACGTTGAGAATAATGATACAGTCGATTTTTCTTGTTTGTCTTCACTGTAAACATATATATCAAATATTCCCTTCTCCAATGTTGTTTTTTGTTGGCTATTTGCTCAAAAATAGCAAATATAGACTTGTATGTATCTCGGTAGATGCTCATTTTGCTTGATGGAAAAGCCAAGATTCTCTTGTTTGTGACTATAAAAATCGGATAATCAGTTTTTGAAACGACTAGAGCCGCTGACATATGACCCCGCATGCTTGCCTTCTGTTTTAATAGCTCTTGTAATTTGTAATAAGCCGATAGAATCTGTTCATCAACAGACTTCCAATGGTAAAGTAAAAAGACCTTGTGGTAAATCAAAGAGAATCTTTTCTAATAAGATTTCTTAGTTGTTTATGGATCAAAACATCAGTCATGAATGAAATTTTCATTATATGACAAAGGAGAGATAAGCCGTGACGTCAATGTCATCGAGTATCTGTGACGACGAATGATGTCAACATTAATAAAACAGCATTACAGATAGGTTAATTGTTCCTGATGTGAGATGTGATCGTCAGCTGCAGAATCGTTTTATGAAGTGGAATGATGTTAACAACGATAGTTTAGGCGTTTTATTGACCAAAGGATTCTGAGAGAAGATGAAACATGTGTTGTTCGAGAGTGACAAACGAGTGTTTCTGAAAATTAAGACGCAATCTGATCTTTGAAATATTCTTAATGAGAATCAAGTTTGAAATTCTAGTCTTTTGAAAAGATTGTTGAGAAAGAACAGATTTTTATAAAAAAAAGAATTGTTACCCGCTCTTTCTTATTATAGTATACTCTGTAATCCAAGAAGGGACACTTACATTATAGTGATAAATTGGCAGTTTACATACGTACAGAATGTTATATTTTGCTTAATGTTGAGTTCATGTCATTGCTCTGTTCTGTTTATGGATAAACAATTCCTCGAGATGACATATGCGTTTCAACAATCCACACATACAGATAAATGAGTGGTATCAATTGTTATCGACTAAACAATGTGGAAATTTCAGATCGGAGACGAGCTATTCTCGTTGACCTGAATTTCAATCGAACAGATTATTAATACATGTCTTTAATGATACACTTCCTTGACATCTGTTTAGAAATCCATGTATGAATACAAATGAAAGCAAGCGAGACTATCATCGAAGAAGGTAGTTGTCAAAGAGAACATTTGGAATGAAGATAGTTGAGAAATGTTTGGTGGTAGTCTGAGATTTCATCGTTGAGAATTACAAATGAAATTTCTTCGAAACGTAAGGTTTGCTTTTTCCTATATGAGAGAGAATTGATGTTAAAGAGGGATTAACTAGTTCGAAAGAAAGATTTTATATGCACGACACGTTTTTCTTTGTCGATACTCACGATTTTCAGTTTATAGTGTATAATCTCGAATTGATCGAAGATTTACTCGATGTCGATTGTACTCAATGGCAAAGTCTTATCTTGCGTGTGTTTCATAATATGATTACTCACAAGTAGGCATGCCCAATAAAATCCGTCGTTTGAAAAAACATGTTTTTGTCTTTTCATAATTAAGTTTGAAAATGTTTTCACGACGCTGAAGCCATGTGTTGGCTGTTAAGTGTTGTGTTTCTGTTCGAAATAAAAGAGATGAAAACATAGACTTACGACAAATCTCACCTTGCCAAGAGAAAAAATAGAAGAAGTAAAGCGAATGAATGACACAGCGAATGTAATCTTAATAAACGACCGATTATTTACTTTATTCAGTCGTACAAATAAAATCAGAAGAATTTGTTGGGGGCAACAATTCGTCTAGAAGATGCCACCCAAAAAACGAGGATTTTTTAGTCGAGGAAGTAAACAACCTAGTCAACCAAAGAACATGATACTCGTGGATGACGATGACCCAACACCAGTCAATTGGCCAGCAAATACACCGATGGTGCCGACCGGCGCGGGTAAGTTTTAAAAATCAATGATTCTATGAAATAACTATGAAATCTCCTGATTGAATGATCCTAGTTGATATTGATGAGTCCGTACAACTTCCAACACACACAGTTCAGCCGAATACCGACCAAAACCATGGACAAGTACATTTGCCACCGATCTCTCAACATCAGTATAACACGAATCACGTGCACGATCATTATCATCCTGATAATTCTTCGCGCCTTTCAGCAAAGCATCAGCATTCTCATCATCATCATCATCATCATTCCGGACGTGCATCATTACCCCTATTGAATCATGACCATAACCCAGATCACGGTCATCATCACCATGAGCACCAACCGGTCGAACATCATCAGCACCATGAGCACGAACCAGTCCAACATCATCATGAACATGAGCATCACCGCCATCATAACAATCATCAACAACAACATCACCATCATGAACACGGCCATACTCATCGAACCCTCGAAACATTCGATCCTCGTTGGTGGTATCTGAATACGTCGGTTCATGCGCCGAAATCCTGGCGAGCGCCTGAGTATCATTATGTATCACCGAAATGGTATGAATCACCACGTCGATATTATAAAATTTTAAAACAACCGGAAGATTACACTTTACCGCCACGATTGCATATCGACTGTCGATGTTTAGTGTGCAGACCACCGAGAGAAAAAACTCGTGGTATCAAATGGGTTCTCAACCAATGAATTGTACCATATCATCAGACAATTAACGAAGAATCAAAGAACTTTTTCTTTCTTTATCAGTCATCAAGTCGTTGTATTTACACCAGTAATTACTTTCTTTTCATGAGGAAAAATCATACAACAACTGATAATGGTTTATATTATTGAAATAGCAATTTACAAACATCATAGCTTTAGATTTTCTCTCTAATGAATATTTATTTCGGCGAACTGCTGAAAGGTAAAAGTACCTACCAGCCATATTGACAAGCGATTTTTTCTTGATAATGCGACATGCCTAATGCCAATCAGCTAAAGGTTGAACGGTCATCATTAATTAGCAGAGACACGGCGCGAAAAACTACCTAACATCCATCTCCAATCCTTTTGCATGCAGTCTTCTTCTTCTTCTTCAATATTGTCATTGTCTCTTTCTGAAACACCAAGTAAACCATGTCTATCACCGATATCACCATTACAACCAATATATCCTATGGATTCGATGATTAATATCGTTGATGAAATCGATAACGGAGGTATTTTTCTATTTGAAACTGAACGACAACTTATCTATACGGATAAATACTCATGTGCGATACATAGTGTATGCATTTTTGGTTGTTGGATATGTACGATTCCATCGGCGATCATCAGCATCTTTGCGTTAATAGCAGCGAAGAAAAATCAAATGACTCGAGCGAAAGTTTTATTTAACATCGCTTTTATTTTCTCATTTTTTGGATTAATTTTATTTGTTGTCCAAGTTGGTTATCTAGCATGGCTCCTACGTTATCTTCTACACAGGTTTTTCACACTATAAGCTATAAATAGGAGTGTTTGAAACTAAATACTTTCGTAAAGTACGGCTTGCGATAGGAATATGCAAATATGCAGAATTGCAAGTCATGTGCTGGTTTTGTACGAGAGATAATACCGCCTGAATTAAATAAATATTCATGGGACCACGCCATATTCTTTGCAAAAAGACGGTGTGTACCATTGAGATACGTGGGAATCGTAGCAGATGATAGTGCGCGAACTGGAGTTTGTTTTCGATCGATTGGATATATAAACGAGGACCTGAAAATCATCACTTCAGTTATCATTCAACTTGTTTTTCGAGTGGAGTCGGTGGGTACTTTCATCTTGAACTGGATTGATAGTGAATGATTCGTTGATTCTTGTTGTTTAGCAGGAATGCAACAACAAACAATTATCGTATTACTTCTCGGCTTGGCAGTATCTACATATGGCCTTGACCTTTCCCATGCTAAACGTTCAGCTGCTCTTGAGCCACGCGTAGCTAACTTTATTGGCGATTTGTACACTCAAGTAATCTTCCCACCACTCAAAGATATTGTTACAAGTACATCTGACTGCCGATGAAGGCGTTCTGACACCTTAGCGATCCTCCTTTGTTCGTTTCAGAATTGGCAGCTTTAGTTGCTGAAATTGTAGCTCGCGTTTCCCAAATCGGCGTCCTCTCTGCTGATGGCCGACGAGTTCATCCATCAGATGAGCAACTCCGTGGTTTCTTCAGTGGTTTGTGGAACGAAGCTCTTAAACCACCTCTTGAAAACACCATTCAAAGTTTGTCATCAATTCAGCAACGTTGAAGCCATTGAATGATTTGAAATCTGATCTGTTTAGATATCGCTCTTTTGGCTGCTCAAGTTTTGGCCGGTATTGGTTCAAATGGTATCAACCTCGGTATCGGTAAACGTGATTTGACAGAAGAAGAAATGCGCGGTTTCTTCAGTGGTTTATGGAACGAAGCTCTTAAACCACCTCTTGAAAACACCCTCCAAAGTTTGTCACCAATTCAGCAACGTTGAAACCATTGAATAATTTGAAATCTAATCTGTTTAGATGTCGCTCTTTTGGCTGCTCAAGTTTTGGCCGGTATTGGTTCAAATGGTATCAACCTCGGTATCGGTAAACGGGACTTGACAGAAGAAGAAATGCGCGGTTTCCTCGACTCCTTGGGCCAAGCCGTCAATGATGTCTACGCAAACGTTCTCCAAAAACCAATCGAAAACGCTCTTTCCAGTAATTAAAAAGCTTTCTTTCGTTCATATGATTTAAAAATCGTTTGTTAGATGGTGCACTTATGTTAGCTCAAGTTCTCGCTGGACTCGGTACTAATGGTATCAGTTTATCTGGTCTCCTCGGCAAACGTGATGTCGACTTTAGCGGTCGCGAAGATGAATTACGTGGTATCTTTAGCTCAGTCACCGGTGCTGTTGTCAATGGTTTAGCCGGTGTCTGGAACAACATTTTCCAAGCTCCACTTGAAACCTTTGTTCAAAGTGAGTTATTCTACGTATAACTTTTCCCGTTCATCGTATTCGTCATTTTCTTAGATGGTGCTCTTACTGCTGCCGGATGGCTCGCCAATTTAGCTACTGAAGGTGTCAATCTTGGCTAACTTTTCACAGAATAGTTTCGGCCGTTGTTGAATAAGATCTAAATAAAAAGTTATCTGTTGATACAGAGTCAAGGAGAGAAATGTTCGAGTCTTCGAAATACACTAAAAAATCTCTTAGATCAATTAATTCATTTCTTCTTAAATAGATTGGCAAACAGAATTCGAAATGATGTAAAGAAAGTCGACTGTCAATATATTATTGTGAACCGAGCAGCTCAAGATGCTCATATTTTAACGATAGAACAACAGTCTTTCTAAGACAACGCAATAAGTGATGGGATTATTTCAGAAGCATGTGTCACAATCAATAAACAAAGAAATCTATTATTTCTCTACAGTATATCCATAAGTTGACTCATCCGTCGATCTACGTCATTGATCCATTAGAATAATAAATAAATATCTCAATTTATTACAATCATAAAGTGATCTCGATATTGAAATTATCATTTCCAAAGAACTGTTTGTTAGGGTCGACATATTTCTCGCGTGAGCTTAATCAAGATAATATTTCCTCAAACAGACGTCATTCGATAGTTTAATTAAAATTTGCTTATATAAATAATTTAGACAGGAGACTCATGTAAATATATTTGTTGCTGATTGTCAACATTCTTCGGTGTAAAACTTATCAAAAAGAAATGTATTCACTTGTCACAGTCTACATTGATTAATCAATTGGGAAAACAATCCATTGTTTTCCATATTTGCCTTTCGATGTTGTTCTCTCCAAGTCTGCGTCATAATTACCTTCGAAATAACGTTTCCCGTTCATATCCTGTGGTGTAATTAGAATTTTTTCTCAGCATAACATGCTATCAAAAAAGTAGATGAAGGGTATGGAGCGAATCAAATGGGGATCAAATGACAATCTAGATGAAGTCAATAGTCATGATTTTTCTTTCCACTAAATATATGTATATATAAATATCCTAAAAGTCAAGCGGATGAGCGCGTCGTATGACAATAATTTAAATCGAGGCGCGGTTGAATGCTCTGATTACATTCCACCTAGTTACCGTTCACTTCAAGTAAAAGATCAAGGAAAACGTTTATAGGAACGCGATGGTTACGTCTCTGGTTGATATTTCAAAGAGGAAGTCTGGAGAGCGAGGTCTCGGTGATATCTGTAATGCATCGAGTCAAGCTTGAAAAGCAAGTTTTTCCTTTTTCATACAGTTTAAACTGGAAAGAAATATGAGACACATTTGGGAATGGTTTGATCGTCCTTTATTTATGACTTCGAATGACATCTGTTTGCCGAACAGCCAAAAAGTAACCGGAATTAAAAAGCAAAAAATGAATGAGAATGAGAGAATTAAAGAGGTAGAGAAAAATAAACTGAATATGAGTGATAAAGAATATACACCGTAATTCGCGACTACTGGGTAAATCTGATGTTGTGAAGTGACTCGTTTTAGACCGCTTGACGACGTTTTCGTCTGCCCATCAATAACATACGATTGCGAACACAATCAGCATATTCTTGACCACGACCGCTGGCTGGTATTTTGTTGCAGGGCTTTAGAATTTGTTCGAAATCAGCGGCTTTCTTTAAAAGAAAATGCTCATTTTCGCTTGATCCATCATCTTGGGAGAGAGAATGGTGAGGCTGTTGGCCACGATGACGTGTCTCTTCGAACCGGTCGATGCCGTTAAAATTGTCAACCATACCTTCTTCTACTTGATGATTCGATGTAGCCAAAGCCACTAGTGGAACAGCCACAGCAATGCATATACAAAATAAGAATGAAATTTGGATGCTCATTGTTAGTTTAAGAAATTGCTGCGTAATTCTTATCTAGAAGACTGAATGACAAAGCACACGAGTGGATCAAAAGTTCTTAAGAGTTCGAGAAAAAAAAAGAATGGACTTTCTCTCGATCATCGTATATCACATCTTTCGTGTTTCTTTCTTCTATCAATTATTGAAGAAAAAACTTGATCAGAGACTATGAGAGAACCTAGGAAAGCAATTGTCATATGTCGATGGCGTTTGATAATCTGAGAGAGTGTGACATTTCTTCTTCGCGTCTCGAACATCTCGATGACTTCCCGTCATAAGACGAGAAGAAACTAATAAGCACATCGAACGCGAATCAAGTGAGACCAAAGAGAAAAGGCACAAGTGGTGTTGCAAACCAGAGAAAGAAAACAGCGAGAAAAAAAATAAGAAGAAATTTAGTTATCAGTTCTCAGTGGAATACTTCATCTCGACAAAAGAAATAAGAAATGAACAAAAGAAAGGTAACAACACTAGTATTGAGGGCAACTATGTGTGTGTATGTATATATATATATATGCCAAGAGAGACTGATCAGAGAAACAAAGAAGAAAAGTCATAGATCATCTTTGATTAGGAGACCTATTCTTCAAAAAACAGGAAGGAGAAATTCATCCGGAACCCTTTCTGTATTTTCAGTCAATGATAAACTCTCTTTTTTTCCTCTTTCGACAAAATCATATATCTCCTGTCTTACTACGATGAAGAAGAAAATGTTAACAGATGGCAAACAGGAAAACCTAGTATTAAGATCGGCGTATTCATCAAGAATACGAATGGTTGGCCATCGGCATTAAGAAAAAGAAAAATGAGTAATGTTAATAATTATCATGAAACGTTTCGATTAAAAAGAAAGTTTGCAACTAGGAGAATATTCAATGAGTTCAAAAAGTGAATTTTGCATGTTTGCTGTTCCAGATATGCGTCAATTAACATAGAGGAAATGAATTCCACATCATGAAATCTATTCAGACATGTTCGACACAAATTAGCAAAGCATGATTTCAGTCTAATATTGGTGAATTTCATTTAGTTGTTTAAATAGATTTTCGATCTGCGGAAGTCGCTCAGGTTCTTCATTAAGAGAAAAATAGAAATAGTTTTCTTGACTTCGAGAGTACGATGTCAATGTTTCAGTTATCAGACCACATTGCGATTTGTGTTCACTGCATGTCCACATAACAATCGTTTGATAGTCAGACATGTTACTCGTTGGACTTAGTTTCCAAGTACGATCGAAACAAAATTCATTCGGTGTTTGAGAAGATATAGACGCTAATCGATTCGATAGATACGTCGGAGTTTCGTTAACAACAAATTCTGATGCGCCGAGCACTGTTGGAACTTTGATATGAGAATCTTGCTTTTGTCGAAGACGATCAATAGTTTCTAACGCGATAAGACCCGATGCTGTGTGATGGCCATGCGATTGACTGCTTGGTAACATAATGAGCATTATATCATAACCTTCGTTTCCATTTCCAGTTCGAATTGTTTGTTCGAGTCTTTGAATGATCTCTCCTTTATTCCATTGATCAGCAAAAACAACGTCAACATCTCGGTCATACTTTAAGTCAAGTTGATCATAGAAAAAGATCTTCCGAATACCTAGGATTCTTCCACTACCAAGTAGTTCTTGTTTTCGTATACGTGGCAAGTGTTGTCTTCCAATAGTTTCTCTAGATAATTGTAAATGACCGTATAGATACTCTGCTGGAGCAGAATGTCGATATCCACCCTCGCCATTCGTCACACACACGAGGTCAACATTAGCTCCAATTTTATGTGTTAATGCATGAAGAAAACCAGCAAACATCGTTTCATCGTCCGGATGTGCGATGACGACGAGTACAGCAAGTGTCGAACTCATTCTACCCTCAACTCCATGATGGCTCTTTTGTATTTAGCTTATATTTATTTAGAAAATAAACACAAAGATTAGATTAAAAAAACTATATCATGTATTCTTTCAGCCTTTCTGGTTGTATGAGAACGTCAGATAAAGGAGTCAAAAAACACATTTATTGTGCACTTTGCATAATTGAATGTTCGATAGCCTTGTTTAGTGCGTCACGCGCACATTCATAAACAAATCGATACTGTTGCTGTGTTTGTATAACGTTTGAGCGTTGCCGACGGCATTCTTTCGCCATGGTATAAATATCTAATGTCCTGCCACGTATCATTTTTATCAAAAGTAAACTCACTAATAAGGCGCAGCCAGTTCGTCCTACACCTGTATTGCAATGAATTAATAATGGCGTTTCATTGGTTTGATATGAATGTGCTAAATGAATCAAATTGAGAAATGGTTCCGTATCGTTTGGAGCATTTTCATCTGACGCCCATCCATTGTATGTTAGAAACATGACGTAATGATCTTGCTTGTGACTAGATTGATCGGTAGCATGAACGAGAAACTCTTTCACGTCTAAACCACCGTCCAACTGACGTTGTTTCGTTAATGTCACAGATAAACTAAAACAATAGTTTTGGAATACTTAACCCTCAGGATTTTCTTTGCCTTTGTTACTTACAATTGTGAAAGTGTCATTGTTGTTTTGACTGTTGTTGGCCAATAGACCGGACATTTCATTTTCTTTAAATCTTGCTCGTTGAATATGCCTATCATACATCGGATACGTTGATCAGCAATCATTTGCCAGAAATCGTCTACAAGCGCCAAGAGGTCATGAAATTTCGAGCAAGAAAATACTTACTGACACTATCTGGCACTGGAGGGGGACAAATGATGTATTTCATTGATTTCTCTCCGATGGGAATCACTATATGGCTTGCATTGATATAGTCGGGCTGTGTAGAGAGAATAACACGATTAAAATCGTAAGGAACGATATTCTGGAAACGATTCAACGATTGATTTTTCGGTTGAGTAGCTATAGAACTGAATTCTGCTGGTTCGTGTTCATTGAGAGTTTTTAATGCCTAAACATTTACGAAAGAGCATCGATGGATTTCATTGATTCGATGAAGAAATGAATAGTTTACTCGGAATTCTTCTAAGTACTCTTGCGAGTCAATTTTCATATCAATCTCACGGCATTCGTCCATTAATGTCGCTGTTTCCATTGTTATCGCCGGTGTGCTTATCTTGTTGACTAACTGTGCAGTTAAATTTTCGATTTTTTCAGCTACACCAGCATTGAGTACTAAAGTTTCTTTTTCCGTCCCTCGCTAAAGAAAACAATTGTCGTTACATATACTTCAGAAGTCAGTTTAGTCGAAGTATTTACTTGATAATATTCGATGCGCTTCGAAAGATCGTTAGATTGCGATGCTAAAGACAAAGAATTGAAATCATAGATGATGGAAATTATTTCGAATTACTCGAGATTGGTTTTAGAGGTGCTCGTGGTGCATTCAACTCGAGAACTGGCGGCGAAGGTGCGACTGGTGAACGAGGAGACATCGGTGGCGTTTTGATATCACTTGTGTCTTCGTCAAGATCGGTATTGGAAGCCGGAGAGGGTTTCTTTTTGTCTGGACTGGTCGTATTTTGATTCGTAGAAATATCAAGATTCGATGGTGGCGTTGGCCTACTCTTTTTTTTCTCGAAAAGAGCTTTTATTGTCGAATTAGTAGGCGCTGGCGACGATGCAGACGGGGATTCTATAGCATCGGGTGATATAACAGGTTTCGACGTTTGTGTCTTTTCAGTATTCGACAAGGGTAATAGTTTGGGTTTTTCCCGTGGAATTAACATGTCTATAATTGATGAAGTTGGGGGTACTGGCTTGGTAGTTGCAGAAGTGGATGGAACAGTATCTTTAGGTTTCTAGAGTATGTTAACTATGATCAGTGTATACTCAGGTATCAAATTAACTTACAGTAGAAATATCTTTTTCCGTAACAAGATTTGCTTTGTTCGTTGTAGAAGGATCGGTTACCGGCCTAAAAACAGTATACTATCAAGTCCTTTTATGAGCAAATTCACAATCTACCTTGCGATAAGTAGAGTAACACCTTTCTTTGTAGTTGCTTTCAATCCTTCTACAACTTCTCGATAAGTCATCTGATCGGTATTTCGATCGTTGATACACAATAAACGATCATCGATCTGTAAGCGTCCATCCTTTGCTGCGATACCATTTGGTTGAAGTGCACATATGAATATTCCACCACGTATTTGCTGAGGATCAATTTGACTAAGACCAATACCGTACGTTCCTTGAGAAGCTTTTGGTAATACAATTTGTATTTTTTCATATTGCTAAAAGTGTTCCGATGCTTCCCATTCGTGAAGAATACGCGTGTCCAATCTTACCACTGGTTCATTGAATATTTCCGGTTTTGTGGTCTTAGCTGGTAGAACAGGTGATGGTGGAGCCGAATTGCTCATATTTGATTGGTCCTACAAATAGATACAATGATTATGTATATTTCAATGATCATGAGAAAATTCAGAAATAAACACAAAACATAATCTTAATATTAGGATGGAGTTAGTATATGTTTAAAGAGATCTACAAGAATGTATTAGTTGTAGAAGAAGAAGCAGCAGAAAGTGGTTTTCATATATAATTTAGTTGTTGTTGTGTTTTTAATCGTATGACATGCAGTTGTTCAGGAGAAGGATATAGAGAGTGAAAAGCGCCACTCTCTAACTCACGCCAACACTAGTTGATGTATACGATGTATTGTGTATCGTTCGGCTTCTTTCTTTTGCATGAACAATTTCATCAATACGTGGCCGATAAAGAATGAAATCTACTGGGCCAGTAGGCGAATAGCGAAGACGTGCCACAAGATCGCGATGACTGATTGTTTGGCAATCGTAATTATCTATGAACAGAATGCGATCCCAATGCTTTAAGCCAGCAGAAAGAGCAGGTTCACGTAGAACGGATCGAATGTGTGGATATCCAATGGATGTTGAACCTGCCGACAAGGTAAAACCGAATCCACTATCGGTTTCTTTGTCCATCCTTACTGTGAACACCTAATAGATGCGTTGGGAACAAAGCATTTTCATTATTGCAAAATAGTTACAATTATTATAGAAAAGAAACAGAGCAAATCATCGGAATCTATCGGTTTCTTTCTAATAAACAATCAAATACTGAAATCCTTTTCTCTCTTCGAAATAAGGAGTTTTTCAGTATTGAATGTTATGAGCCCACTTTATCACACGTGTTTAACACTAATCGAAATCAATCATTACCTCTCCACGTTTGACTTTTGATGAACCATGACGTCTGGTGGCAGGTGATTTAGGTGGTAAGTCGCGAACAACATCACTAGAAACTCGGCGTTGTTCGCTATTGATTGTTTCGGTCGTTCCTGTTCGACTTGGTTTACTCGAACCATTTGTTCGATTATCCTAGTGTATCAAAAGAATGTTGAACATCTGTTTTCTTAATGATCAGATCCTACCAAATAGACTTGATATTCTTGTGGATCTGGTCGACAAACAACGAGCTTAACATTTCGTGTAGAGTCAGCTAAAACAGATGGTACATCCTATGAAAAAGTCATAAATTCGTCTATTTTTGTCTCCAGCAAAAAGATTGACATACGCGAACGTTGCGATTATGCATAATAACGTCATTAATTGATAGAATGACGTCACCAATTTTCAATCGACCAGACAAAGCTGCTGGCTGATCTGGATAGATGTCGATGATTTCAATTGGTTTGTTCTCTGCTGATCCACCTGATAAACTGAGGCCTAAACCATTCTGCCCACGATTCAAAAGCACTTCAAATGTATTTTCTAGAACGAAAAGTTCAACTGACGTGAAGCGTTCGTTTTTCTTCACAAATTTCATACCAGGCCGAGCAAAAGAATAGATATTCGTGATTGATGATGAACGTGTTCGACTTGGCAAGATAAGACGTTGAACCAGCAAATGACATTTGGGTTTTGTTGCTCGACGAAAGATTTCTACAGCTTCGGCATGTGTCACTCGCGACAATGGGACACCATTGACTTCTAGAATCTTATCGCCTAAATACAAAAGTCCATCTTCGATAAGCTATTCGAATGCACATTTGTACTATACCTTCTATTAAGAGTTTGGATTTTGCAGCAGCACCACCTGGTGTAATACTCTTGACATAGATTCCATGATCTTCAATTTCTGAGTCTAAACCACCCTACAAGACCAACGAACAAAGATCATCATCTGAATGTCATGAAATTTCCAGAGAATATTCATACCACGACTAGAAAACCCAAACTAGTCTGACCAGTCTTATCAATAGTGACAGGAAATACAGCACTTTTGATGTCATGCGCACTTTGAAGATCGGATGCTTGTGATATGATACTCTCATTGGATAGGACGCGCTTTCCTGGTAGCGTATTCGAAAAGTTACCATTGGACCACGTTGCCTATAATACCAAATCGAAAAATTGGAGATTATCTATTGAAGAAAGGAATAATCTCACTGATAAAGCACTTGGTGAATTATTATTCTGCTTCTCATGTTGAAATAATGATTCGGCATCCACGCTCATTGGTCGTCGTGGTCTCTCGTGTTTAGCCTGTGATGGAATGGAATAACGACATAATTTTAATCGACATGGATCTGGTAATAAACTGAGAACATCAGCAACTTCTTGTACAGTCATATTATGAATTAGTTTCCCATTGTAAGATAGAAGTCGATCACCTATAAATGAAAGTATCTTTCATGTTTTCCAAGACGAAATCGTTACTCGTACCTGTTTGAATCTTTCCTGATCGAGCAGCGCTTCCATCCAGCGGATAGATGGATTTAATAAATATTCCTATCATTGCATCACCCATGAGTGACATTCCCAGGCTATTATTATTGTCTTTATATAGTTCGACTTCATAGATCATTGTTGACGATGCAACACCATCGGAATTCCTAGGAAATGTTTTTTTTTAAGATGAATTCCTTGATTTTAAGAGCAAAATCATACTTTCCAATTATGCCCAAATTTTCTTGTGATTGCGTTCGACTTTGCTCCGTCTAAATTCCATGTATAAAATACAAACAATTCTCAAAATAGAAATACCAATGATGATCACATACGTTATAATCAATACTGTCCACATCGGAACTATTGCGAACAAATTCAACTAGAACAACCCTATGGTTTACTAACTTGATCTGATCGTTTCTACACTCACCATCATTGATCGGTTCGTTCAGCAAACTATATCGACTATTGTGACGAAGGAGAAGAGATTTCGTAAATGTGTATGTATCGTAACATAGTTCAAACAGATATTTTCCTCTGAAACAAAGCCTAGTTTGTCGGAAAACGGAGCAAAAAAGGAAACTTGATACTTTTTACTATTATTTGTAAGATATTTAATTTTTCCTTCATTGATATGTCGTTTCAATATGATTGCAAATGTCTTCTTGTCATAACCAATGCGTTCGATCTGATCCCAGTTATACGTGATTTTCGCTTGCCGTTGTTGCATTCTCAGTTGCCACACTGATACATCACGTAAACGTATACCGACAAGATATACATCATCCTGTTTCGTATCTTTATACAACTTGTACATATGATAACCATAATCGTCTACGTAAAAGTCAGATATTTTGTTTTCGTTGTAAGAACTTCGTCTCTTCTACCTAATTTCATCACATTTTCGACGAACATTCGCTCAGCTTGTACATCATTTAATTCTGCATAGAATCGTTGCCGTTCCAGGATTTCTTGCCGTAAATTACGAGTACCGTACTAGCAAAAACATATTTTCTCAAATGACTCGTGATCAACAAACAGACTTCTTACTTCGTTAATCAGATCATTCGACGCGTAATGCTCAATAATAAACTCATCTTTATACTGTTCATCATCCCCACCATCTCCATACTCGGCTTGAAACGCCAATGAAGTGAATGAAAGTTTCTGTTCTTTACTTATTTGAAATGTATCAGCGAGAACCATTTGTCGAAATTGTAAGTAGAACAAGTGTTGGGTTAGAAAATGTCTGCAAAGAACAATTTTCTCATGAAAGATCTTTTCTCTTCTGCGAAAGAAATCAAACCTAAGTACGGAAATATCATCGACAAAGTATTTGATTTTTAACTGCATAACAAATTTCGCTTGGCCACTTTTCCATTTTGGATCGTTGACTAACTTGGAGATTTTCAAATCCATTGCAGGAAAACAATATTCACCGTCTGAGTATTCAACATTATAAACAAGAAAACAAATATGAAAATCGTTATACCTAGAAGAATTGTCAGAGCAAATAGATCGTGTTCAATTAGATCGATGTACGACACGATGGTTTCATGAATAATTCGTACAGTAGCATCAGATTTGCAGTAAACTTGAACACGATTATTGTTAGGAAGAAGGACTATAACTTGGCAGATGCATTCCGTTGGATTCTGCATGAAAAATAGGGAGAGATTGTTGTGAAACAATGTATTTTACTTACTCGATTAGGAACAGTTATTTTTTCAATTTTGCTATCAGGATTTAGCACAAATTCAGGACCAAGTTGTTTCTGTAACAATAAAACAAGAACCGGTTCATTCTTTAGAAATCGCCAATAAACATATTTAAAAGCCAGCTCTCCACGAACAAAAGAAAAGTAATGAAAAGAATTTCTCTCCTCAACTTGCACCATCCATTGAGTCGACACATTCAAGCGTGTCTTATGATTCATGTCTATTATATAAGCAGCTGTTTTATGAATCAAGATTTTGACAACTACTTGACCTCTATTCTATGTCAACAGTATCTCTGGAAATGATTATCATATGGAAGCAAAAGATAAACGTGAGCTTTTAACAAAATGATAAATTCTTTCACCTTGGTGAATCTATTTTCTTAGTTTACCATAAAAGATAAAGGTGACTGCAAAGAAATTCATTGATACTAATTAAAAAAATTGTTTTAGAAGTCCTATTCACCCGAAAGAGCGATCGTCGTCGTCGTTTCCGGTAGATTGTACTATTCAATGACGCATTCAGATCGAGTAATGATGCTCGGCTTGATTTATTCGTTCTAGAAGTAAAACAAAAGACGAAACTCGTTTGCTTTTTATACAACTATTCATATACAATGCTCCTTGACTTAAGTCAGGCATGCTGTTGGATGATTTTCGTTGGATAAGAGGTGGTTTTTCTGGTTCGACAAATACCGTAGCTAAAAATGAAAACATAAGTTTTATTTTTCTCGTGAAAATTCAATGCCCATACGAAGTTTTCGTTTCGCTCGAAGACGTTCTCTGATTTGCAATAACTTCACTGTATCTTCTGTCGATAAATCGGCGGGTAGGTTAAGTTGAGCTCTCAATTGTTCTAATTTTCTTTTTTTATTCAACAGCCGTTTGCCCATTGTGATAAATTCTGGATCATTTTCGAAAACATGGAACAAATCTTCAATCGCCGAGCGAGATGATAATAGGACATGGTTATTGATCGTCATAGTTGCTGATTGAGAAGGCACTTGTGGTAAATATCGTCGCGAATTCATTGAACTGTTATCGTCGTGTTGATCAATAGCACGGTCGAGTAAACGCAAAACGTGCTCGTCGGTGAGTTCCTAGTCGAAAGAAAAGTAGAAGACAATATTCAGTGACAGATGTGCAATCGAAGGTCATCTGTTGATGATTGAAAAAATGAAAGAGTAGAAGAACTCAATGGTGTACACATATAAGATTAGGCAAATAAATCGCCTTTTTTTCATATATATATAATTATAAACTTCATTCTGTATGTGTGCGAGACATTTCAATCGAGGCAGAGACGACGAATATTTTCAAGAAATAATGAGACTGTAGGCAAGAAGAGATGCAACAGCTGGACATGACTAATATTGATTTTCATAGATACCAATAAGCAAAGAAGTATGATGAGTAGCAAGAGTAGCGGAAGAAATGTACGTAGAGATGCACATATGTACTTCGAAGTTCACATTTGATGAAAGGAAAAGAAGAACAAATACTACACGAGCTTTTTTCTTTACATTTCAACGCAACATGTATATGTACATTTATGCTGAAGCCTTGATTTACGTTCAACAAAGGATTTGTTTATTTTTTATGATGTCATTCGTCGAGTAGATATATTGTAGATCATCTTCGAATGTTTTGTGATTAATCAAACAAGAAGAATAGGAAAGATGAGAATCAAAAATGTTAATCCCGATTGAATTTGAACAAGATATAAAAGACAAGAGGTTCACAGAGATTCATACCATAAATAACTCGTTATCAGCACTACCATAACTGGAACATATACTGCGACCATAGCTGCTCACACTGGTATTTCGAGAATGCTTTCGCATGCTCCTCTGAGACATTTGCAAAGAAAATCGAAGTCTGAAATACGTAGGAGATTTAAAATCAATCTTGAAACCTGTTGATTCAAATTTAACACGAAGATATATGTTTATTTAAATTTCTTTCTCTTAACTTTCATCTTTTCAAAGGTATCTTCATATTCCGGTAAGAGTCGTAACTCGTCGTTTGCTTCTCTCCTCGAATGCGATTGGTTGAACGCTCCATAAGGTTCAACGTTACCATGTAACGAACCCTTTTCAAGTACAGATCAACAAGTGTATTGTTTTGAAAGTAAACAAAACGAAACATTGATATCACATTGTGATACATTTAGATGAGAGAAATAATATAGCATTTTAAATAATCATGCGCGCCACCTTTCGAGTGCTCAGTGGTTTAGCACAATTTATTCAGCTTTTTTTTGCAATATAACTTGGGATAAGCAAGCCTTGCCTTCAAAAAACAGAACGCTGCTCGTTTATATGTTAGTAAATATTTAAAATATTAAAATAAAGCAGAGAAAAAGATTCTTATCAAAATGGCAATAACTTGTACGAATATATTTACAACCCTTATGTTAATTTTATACTTTGACGTCAAAGATAACCGACACTGTTGTACTTGAAACATATGATTACACTTCTTTCTCTCTTAGTGCTATGCATCTTTCAATGAAATACTATTCGAACAACTATGAATACAGAAAGAATATTTTCACTGCAGAAAAAGCGCTTTTTTCTTGTTTGGTAAAGCATGATATTTTTAATAAATGACTGTTCCGCTAGATTATTCAGCAATTGTCCCCGTTTCTTGACGAAGGCGTTAGAACGGAAAAGAATATCCTTCGCTCGATACTCCGGCAAAAATATCATACAGAATGAAAAAAAAAACAGAACACTCAGTCGGCAAATAACAGCAAATGTTGGCCACTACACTCTATACAACATACTTCAGTAAAGAATGGAAAAGAATTTCGTTCTTAAGATTCTTCCTATCTTGGTGTCATAAAGATTACAATTGTTCGATGTTTATCGCATTTACTCTAGAATTTTCTAATTCTAGTAGATATAAATTTTTCCCATTTTTAACGTGCTGCGTCCCATGATTACTAATAGAGAAAAGGAATATTAACGTATGTGCTGGAAGAGTCCATGGTGTAGGTGCAAGAATAGCGAAGGAGCAAAATGTTTTTTCTTTCTACGCCAGTTTGGAAGAAAAACGTGCTTTTTCTCAGCATATTTATTCATCTGATGCACTTTTACCCAGTGCAAATATATATTTCTCCTTTCTATAGTAACATTGCTTGGTTTTTACCCAGTCTGAAAGATTATATAGCCATGGATATATATATATATAAGATCGCAGCTTTCATGATCGTGTTTTCAGATTATTCAGTGAAGTAATGCTTGATGGTGAACACAAATATTCAAGAATGGAAAAACTAGAAGAATACATGAAACAATTGATAAAGGCTTTTCAACAAAATGCACAAGAAAAAGAGTAAGTAAAATGTTTTAGGATTCGTGGCGGTGATTTAGGGTTTTTTCCGTATGCATCATTCAGTGAGTGTCGAGGATATGTAATTGCACAACAATTCGAGAGAGTTTCTTTAAAAGATGAATAAGACTTCCTTTTCAATTAATTCGGAGAAAAGAACAATATTGCAGCTTACATGATGATTCTCAGCGGGGGAAATTTCATAAGCTGCTAATTAAACTTGCGCAGTTGCCAGAATTTCGAAATAGTCGTACGTTACGTCATGATGATTGTCTTTTATAGGAACAAAAATGCAGACAGTTGGTGAATAGAAATTTATTCTAAAAAAACGCATTAAATTAAATTAATGAGGCATAAATAAAAGGAGCTTCGCCGTATTTATATGGTGTACAATAATACGGTGCAAAAAATGCTAGTCACAAGTATTCTAGTGGTGATTATGAACTAAATGAAAGATATGTTCAGATGGAATATTTGTCAAATGTCTGTGAAAGTTATGAATGCTTACTTGATCAGTCTCAGCACATTCAAAGGAATTTGCATTTAATAAGAATTCCACAAAACGGTGGAAGACTACAAGAGATGCTATTTGGTCATTCAGATGGAAAAAGAATGTGCCAAATGATTCAAGCCGGACATTTCATGTGCTTGCTCTGTGGAAGGATCAAAATGAGAACAAGTTTTGCAAAATAGTTGGGATTTGAAATCAGGAATTGAAGGAATTCAGGGAATACCAGTCTTTATAGATTTATCTATGGGCCAGTATCTTTGAATGAATTTCTCCAGTCTTCGATTCAGTCTAACTAGTACAAGGCTTACTGTCATTGACGAGCTTCCACGGTTGAATTGGGATGAATGTCTATCTTGAGCATAACATAGTACTCTCAAGATTCAGGCGAAAGGAAGATTTTTGCAGAAATATACTTCGGTTCCAGTATATGTTACCAAACTTGCTTTCAAAAGAAGCAATCAGAGGCCGGCTTAAAACGTAGTTTTACCTCGTCTCAAATAACAATGCGTACCTGAGGAACTTCAGCACACAAAACTGAATGTCCTTTGTGGCACAACAGTCAATTTGTTCAACACAATTTGATCTGGTGCAAGAATGACTGGTGTAAGTTTTATGATCAGAAAGGGTAGATCAATATTATCACAACGTTGAAAACATGCCAACAGGTAGCCAGCAAACGGACGACAAGAGATTAAGTACGGGTCGTTAACCCTTTCATTCCGGGTGATACCTATATGTGTGCAAACATTTCTATTAAAAGTTTGGGTTTTCGCAGAAAAAGTCTGGAGTTCAAAGGCTAAATGTTGGCGTGAAAGATAGATCTCGTCAACCTCTATCAAATGGGGTGTCTTTTTATCCTTTGACTTCCAGCTTTTTTAACGAAAACTTGGATTTTTATAAGAGATGGTCGGACGTATATGTACGTTCCCCGGTGTCAAAGGGTTAAATCATAACGGCCCGGATCGAATAGCTCATGTGATCAAGGTTGCTGTTGCTGAAGGGCCTCATCCGCTGCGGAGCCGGATGGGTCTCATCTCTGTGGATGAGGCCCTTCTTTGTTTTACCAAAAGAAGATTGAATTTTACAGCAAACCATGCGGAAAACAACATTATCAGCAGTTTACCGGTAAATGAGAAGCTACATCAACCCACCGTCTTTGCTAATTGCACCATTGGTACGCGATCATCAGTTTATAAAGAGATAATTGTTCACTGAGGTTAGAATGATGTAATCATAACAGAGAATTTACTTAAGTAATATTTTATGTCAGGG
Organism: Adineta ricciae; assembly: GCA_905250025.1. NCBI lineage: Eukaryota > Metazoa > Rotifera > Eurotatoria > Adinetida > Adinetidae > Adineta > Adineta ricciae. The sequence continues at coordinate 108,862 of CAJNOJ010000002.1, forward strand.
ATACGATATTGTTATTGTTTTTTTGTGTATAGCTTTTTGTACATAATATAGTAGAAGAAATATGAAATAATGGAAACAGTCGCGTCTTTGGAAAGAAAGCCAACAAAAAAATATATGTAAAAACAGAGAAAAAGTTGGTAACTTAGCGGATTATGCACTCATAAATATGGTTTTATTAAAATGAAAAGAAAGAGAAACATTATAGTAATAGATAAGTGAATATGAGAACTTCCGTTACAAAAGTCTGTATTGCAACAATATATTTCAGCGTCGGCAGCTGCTGCTTGAGTTGGACAAAAGAATACTGTACCTTTGGATACTAAACGACGCCCATCGGCCATCTTCATGATTGTTTTCTATGTACATGAAAAAAAAGCTCGTAATTGAACATTCTATTTTATGTGTAAAACAAGAAATCATTACTTACTGTACATTTAGCAAGGAAATTTGTATTATTCGCTAATGTTACATACGGATAGGTTTCTATAAATGGTTCTGGACAATCTGTACATTGAAAACATGTAATTGAATCAGCTGTAGGAGCGTCTAAACAGAAACAAATTGATGATCGATGATTAATATAATCATTCGAAAGTTTTTACAAATGAAGATTAGGATTCCAATGAGAAATGGATGAATCTGCATAGTAAAGATCGATCCTGTTCAATTCCACCGAATGATGAATAAATGACAATCGAATCGAACTTTCTTCATCATCCCTCCGCCATATTGAACAAACATCTATTGAACTCTTCTATCATTCTATTGACTAAAGAAGGTGTATAGCTATTGATCTCTATCAATTCATTTTCATAATGTAACGTTAATTGAACAATTCTACTCTTATTTCATCTCATATTACATAAAACAAATCGACATAGTCCTACTTCAATATTTCTTCGAATTTCAAACATTCGACCGTATATTATTCATCATATTGACATGATCAGACAAGTTTACATAGCTGACTCATATATTATTCGAGAGATTCATAGTCTTACTAGATTGTTAGGTGTTAAGCATAGTTGTTCTGCAAGACATAATTTCTGTTGTGACCTTCTTTCAGTTTGCTGCTGTTATTTGTCATGTAAAATTATCAATTACCAGAGTTAATAGAAATTACAATCTCAAACACGAAAATAAAATAGCAAATCATCGTCTATCAACACGTTGTGTAGAGTCCAACCTTCAAATATCAATAGTAATCATTCAGCAAGACATACTAAAACATTTCATTTTCGATTACGACTGCGTCAAATATGGTCAAGTGTAGATACGTGCTTTTCTTTTACCTTTTTATCGTGACAAGCAGTGAGTAGTTTGAAATTTGAACGCTCTTGCTCGAATCTGAGCCATTCACATCGTTTGTAGAGTTTCGAACCAGTGAAAGTTTATTACAATGTTATCTTTGTGCTGATTGTGGTGATCCGTTTAGTGCAGCATATCCGTACACAAGTGTTGTAACAAATCAAAATTACGGTGCAGCTTGTATTGTAAGTCAAACTTCGATTCATCATTTGGCCTCATATATTTCGCTTTTCTTTTGTCCAGAAAACAGTTTTAACTGTGCCTAATGGAAAGTTAGTCAGTCGGGGTACAACATTCAGCTGCACACAAGCATCCACAAGTGATATTAAAGTATATTGTTGTCAATCGGACCTCTGTAATACGTCAAACTCATTGAAACATCTAACATCTCTTTTATTGATTTCATTGATTATGTATTTGATTTGCTTTTGAATTGAATACGAAGAGTAAAGGAATCTTTTACATGCTGAAATATCTCGACTAGATCAAATGCTTGTTAAAGGATTGTCAGACAATAAGCATACCGTCATAGATGATATTATCTTTCAAATGAGCCTATCGATTATTTATTTCCCAGTGGAAATCGGGACATGTCTTCGATGAAGTGAAGAGATCGATGTACTCAATAGAAAAGGACACCTATAGTCTTCAACGATTTCTATTTCGTGAGGCGCTGTCAGTCGTAATGATCAAGTGATAATTCTGTTTGTTGCAATCGATCGATTTATTTTCAAACTACAGTTAAAATACAAACATGAAACTGGCTTTCTCAATCTATTTCATACATATATTCATCGATTTATGTACAGAAACTTGATTTTTAATCAATAGATTCTGACGGGATAGATCGAATACGACGACAACGTCGCTGTTGACTTTTCGTGGAATTGGAAACGATGTCATAGAACGGTTGTTCATACTTGGCACGTAAACGCCGTTCGAAACGAAGGAAACTTTGCCGTTGACGTTGTAATTCCTGTTTTAACTGTCGAAAATTCAATCGTTTGTTTTTGATCGACAATGGATAACGTCGTTTTTGCCGCCGGTAATGGCATTTATCTTTAGATAATCTCGCTTCAATCTGTACTTGAATCTGCGCGTCAACTAATTTCCGTGCTTCATGTTCAAGCCGCTTACTTTCCTCTTGTAAATGTGCCGTTGTTACTATCAATTCAAACAATTCATCATCTAGAAAAAATATCGTCGAGCGAAGTGAATCTTTTGTGCAGAATGACATATACATACGAAGTTGTTCAAGTATTTGACTGACTTGTTCAGTGGCTGTATTATCAACTTGAACGTCGTCGATCTAATTACAATAAAGATCATCAGAAGAGCCGAAAAGTTCGACTTACTTTCCGTTCTCGACACATACGGACAGAAAATATGGTGAAATTAGAAATAATCTAAATAGAAGATCGTTGTTTTGTTTTACTAAAAGATTTCCCATGAATGGCTATCACCGTCCTCTGCGTTTCCTTTAGTTTTATTTTATTGCTCTCGTGTTCATCACCACCGTCATTCACTTAGAGGAGTATCGATATGTCGAATACAACACACACATGTGAAGAGAAAGAAAGAAAAAAGGAAGAAGAACACATGCAGGAAACGATGAAGGAAATGAATCTGGCGAATATAAACGACTGTTTTAATCTTGCATTTCTAGAGAGTGAGAGAAAAACGAACAAGAACTGCTCGACTATCTAAGTAGAAAAGGTACATCAAGTTTTTTAAATAACAAATAGGTTGGTTGCGAGAACAAATGAAGACGAATCTGATTGAGTTACTTCAATTTCTCAAACAACGAAACTGTTGTCAATTCTGATATGAAAGACAACAACATGTATGTAGCGATCGAAATGTTTGGAAACGATTCAGCCATGGAAATATGGTCAAAGTCGATGATGAAGAAGATGTCTTCGGACGATTTTCCAGTTCACCTTGTTGACATAAACATAATGCTAAGATGCGAACATAAGATGCAACATGATCATCGGATATTAAATAATCAATGCCATTTGACAACATGAAATCCGCCATAGAAGAATCATCTAGTTAAATATTAAAAACGATTTATCAAATGTTAAGTCAAGACCGTTAAGTATCAATTCGAAGAATCATATAGGAGAAGAAGAGTTTCGATATTTATATTTTGAATATCAGCAAAGATTGATCTGCCTAACCAGCCTGTTCGCGATGTACTCAAAGTATAAACGATATTACGTAGGAAATGATCAGATTACTTATGAAGATTAGTATTTATTATTCATATTCTCAAGGATCACCGACGTCCCACGTGAGAATATGTTTGCAGCTTAATCCAAGCATGAGAAAGAAAACAGCACGTATGCCTATCTGATATCTTCTGTGACCAATATGTAGATCATCGAATGAATTCCTCTTTTCGTATTAGCTAAAGACAAATAAGATGACATCTTAAAACATACGTGATGCAGAGGAATGATTTCGTCTGATAAGTCGAATACGCGTATAATTCGAATTGATTTGTGGACAAACTTCGATCATATATCGACATACTCCAGTCTGAATCAATTCAAAATCGTCAAATGTCTCCTAGAGCAAACCGACAAAACTTACCTTTAATGTTTTCATATCGAATGGATGTTCACTTTCATTGTATACAATAATGACACAATCATTTCCAATTAATTTCTTTTTAAATTCATGATCAGCTCGCGTATTCGGCATTAATGTGGACGTGTGAAACAGGACTAGAATAGACTAAAACGTTCCAGTTCCATTCTTCGTTTCGAATAAGTTTACCTTGATAGACTGGATTTTGCCAGACATAAGCATACTGACCGCAATTATCTGAGTTGTTCACGTCTAATAATGGACGATAGAAATTGTCTTGTTCCAGACTTCTGATCGATTTTAATGTAGCAATTGATGACATGAATTGTTTATATCGTTGCGATGTTTGAATATTTGACAAAATGTTTGATTCCGTTATTTTCTAAAAGGTAGACAATCGATGTAAAGAACTGAAATTAAGCGAAGTTTTACTTGTTCGGAATGAATGTAAATAACACCGATCTTCGCAACGCGGACTGGTTTAATGTTGTCTATTGGTTCGATGTATTTATGAGCATCCTATACGGAATCATAACGAGTAGACAAAGATGTGAATTTGGTTCCGAGATAGATCTTACGGATGGAACGCGATGAACTGTTCGAGGATAGTAACAGTCATTGTGACGATTCAACAAATTTTCTTCATCTTTTCGACTGAAATATAGTTCAATTTACAAAGATTTCCTAATATTTTTCTTCCCAAATGCTCACTCGACATTGCCAACAACTGACTGCAGCTCATTTTTCAAAGCGATTTCATTTAGTGAGTAACTTATGTGTTCTTCTGCGCAATAATTGGGTATATCCTTCATTGATATGGATTTATCAGTACTTGTATCGCTTAATTTGATAGCTAAAACATTGAGATTTGAAAGCATCAAAAGAGAATTCGCGGCTTACCTTCAAACCAATGCAGTTTTTCGTGTTTTTGATGTAATAAGCCAGCTGAAGCTGATAGATTGATAGCTAGAAATGTTTTCGTACTTGTGAACGAACGAACAGTAACTGCAATCCATAAGTTCCTTTCATTAAACACCGATCGATTCGTATCCAATTCTACTCAACAATGAAAAGAGTAATCTTCATCACGAAAAGTCTCTCAACAAACCTAAAGATCGAATATGTAAATCATCCTGACATTTGGTCAACAAATGTATTTCTTTATTCCTTCGTGAACGTTGCTTATTGCCATCTGTATATCGTCGAAAACGGTTTTTCCCTGTATCATCCGCTTCATGAGTGACTTTCAGCAGAACGTCCTTCGCTGTATTCAATTGATTGAAATCAAACGATTGAATTTGATACAAAATCTTCTCGTCAGCCAACCAGCTATTGTTCAAATGATGACGACGTACTTCACGTGGTAATAAAACTAAAACTGAACTCGGCAGACAACATTCCCAGAGATGTTCATTGATATAGTTGGTTGTGATACGAAGCAATTCGTCGTTTAACTTTTTCAATGGATTATTATCTTCCACGTTACTTGATGAGGACGATAAGATCGATGCGGTGTCTAAGACAGTCATTTTTCGTCTTACTGGATCATTTGCATGACTATCGTCATTTAGTGATGATAACGAGCCAGAGCGATGTAAACGCGATGGACGTTCGAGAGAACTTTGTTCACAATTACGTGCCGATGATGTGGTTGGCAGAGACTAGAAAAAGAAGAGATCGAAATTCGTTCGATCAAAGGAAACCTTACTCGAAGAATGAAATAACCGAATAAATGTCGTTCAGAATTTTCTAATTGCTTAAAATAGAAACACAATAATGTATGAGCCAGGATTAGATTATGTGCGGTTTGAGAGAGATGTTGATTGATGATATTGATGAGACTTTGAAATACATAACCTGTTAACGAAATGTTATGAAACGTTCCGAATAAAAGATCTAAAATGGAATTTTTGACAGTGTTTGACTTTGTCATTTACGATATTTTCGGTTCTTACGCATTAAAAACTCGAGTATCGTTTGGGTGATATGCATATCGTAATTAGATGTTTTAGTTAATTGAAAAATAATTCGTGGAAGATAGTTTTGAATTTCGTACGAAAGATTCGCTAATGAGAGAGTAAATGCTTGAATGGCCATGACGATAAATGAAGATTTCGATGAATCCATTGCTTCGAGAAAGCAATTGATGAGTGAATCGAGATGAGATATTTGAGTTCTGTAACTAGTACAGACGAGAAGACATTTCAACGATGGTGATAGCTGAGTTTTGCTCAATAGATCGTCGTGAAACTGAAAGAAAAATATGATTTCAAATCGAATTCGGTTGCCTTATCGTACTTTGTCGATTAGAAATGAAATCAATTGTTCAATATTAATTCCACTTAGTTTCATCATTGATTGTTCTTTCAGAAATGCGCAGACGTATTCCAAAATGATATTCATCACATCGGGTGATTCCTTCACGACGAAAAATACAAAACTTCGAGGAAATTTGTTCGAAATTCATCTTACCATGCTCAACCAATCGATCATATATGTTAAATATCCCGCAACATCAAGCAAGTTCTCATTTTCAATTGCTTTATGCTCCGTATCCAATCTAAAAAGTTCAAAATCATCGATTTATTCGATTCATTCGGAAATTTTACCGATAAACTCCATAGACGATGAGATTTGTTTTAAATGAAATCATTCCAATCGCCAAATCCGATGAGCGTAGCCGCATATTCAACAACAACTGCCAGATGAGAAGGCGAATTTTCGTTTGAGCAAACGAAACGATTTTCGCATAATTCGACGAGCATTGCTGTAGAAAGAAATCCAATATAAACGAACAATGGTTGACCGATGTTAGACGTGAATAGGAAAGATTATTTTCAAAAAGCAGATACATTTGTTCAAGAATAATTTCAATCAGTGGCCGATGAATCGATTGAATCGACGAGATATGAGCACAATCTTGTTCGTAGACCTACACACGAAATCGAAAGCAATTTTTTTTTCAACAAGGAAATGTGTTACTGTTTTAATGATCTTGTAACAATGATTGGCGATTGTGGAATCGATTGAATGATCGGAGAGAAAGTGTTCGAAGATAGATTTCACGGCATTCTGTTTCATCAATGCGTGTTTGGATAGAAATTCGTCTTCTGTCAACGCATTCAAGTCAATATGAATCAAATTTTCTAGCGCATCCAGAATTATCTGTCCGATCGTGGTGACCTAAATGAAAGCAGATTCACGTTTGACTTCGTTTTGATAAAAGAAGAGCATATCTTACTTGATCGGTCATTTTAAACCATAGATATTTCTCGAATACGGTTGTTAACGCATCGATTCGCGTGGTCACTGCCTCATTTGCATTTCTAGACAAAACCAACGGATTAATTAATGAAATTCCGTGAAAATCTTACAAAATAATGTATTCGATGACTTCTTTCAATGCTGATGACCATTCCGAATTATTTGGTCGAATCAAACATAACAACTTTGCATAGGATTGTTTGAACATTTGTTCACGAAGTGGAGTTTTCTAAATCAACAGAGACTCAAATGGTTGTACTTCAATTCTAAAACTGCAATCTGTCGTTTACTCAAGTGTACTACCAGACTGTTTCGGTAGATCTCAAAATTGAAATGAAGAAAAGAAGTCTTACCTGTATTAAAGTCAAACGTTTGATATCGAATAAATCCGTGACCATTGTATGTGGTAAACAGCACAATTGATTTGCTAAATTCGCAAGAATCATCAAACACTCTTCATACATCGCAACTGTTGTCGGACTCCTTTTATCAATCTGTGAGAAATACATTGTGAGAAATGTCAATGCAAAAATGATTGCTTACGACTAAATATTGATGACAAATCTTCATGATTTCGTGCATCATCTTCCAAACATTCATATTGAACAAATTCAAGGCACACATCGGCGTTTTCACATTCAATTTCGTTAAAAATTGTTGAAAGTTAATCAAGATTATATTTACGTTCTGACGTTTAACATAAACTTGATGGAGAACAGTCAACCAACATAATGGTAATTGCTGAATTGTATTCTGAAAGCATTTCTGATGAATGATGTCCGTGTTCGATAGTTGAACGTGATGTTGATCAATCGAACGGTACTGACGAATGTCGATCAGTGTTTGAGTTAACACAAATAAAAGAGTTGACAATGGATCAATATCGTCATTCATCGGTGTTTCTAATCTAAAATTAACATTGAACAAAGACGACCGACCGGAAATTTCAATGGGTTTTACCTTTCAACAATTATACCACATAGGATAGATATGACGGACATACCGTAACTCGGATTTTTTGGCAAGCGGGTGGTGATTAACTAAATTTGAGAGTGAATGTTGGAAAAGAAAGGTTGTTTGGCAGTGAACCTACTTGTAATAATTCAGTATTTAATGTTGCAGAAAACGTGTATTTATCATGTAAATCTACGATATTTTGAATAAGATAGTGTAATAGTGTTGTGTTTAATGTATGATAATCAATCAGCCAACACAAAATCTCAAGACATTTCTAAAATACTCGATTAGTTAAAAAAGATTTTTCTTTCGAGGAACTTTACAGTAATTGATTGTTGGTATAGATTACGATTGAGATTAGATGCATCGTCCTCATCATGATTTAAATACTCGAAAATATGTTCCACAATGACAGATATTTCATCGTAACGCAAATGGCAGAGATTTGTGAAGAGTTCTCTCAAAATCTGATTTGCATGATTGTTTCGACTCATTGGACTAGTTAGAACTGCATTAATCAATTTAGTTAGAATACGAACTAAATCAGCAAGAGAATGAAGACGATCTCTCGACAAAGGTTCGTCCTACCTCGTAAACGATCATCGATATAATCCATACGTCGTCCATTTTCAGTCAACGAGTAGAAACATTCAAGCCTAAAGAGAAATTCTCAGAAATTCGTCGAATTTCTTCGTTATTTACCATAACCCGGCGTCATTTTCATTCTCGATTCTGTACCGAATCAGAAAATCGAATGAAAGCCAGAGATTAAAAAATCGCCGCTGTAGTTGCTGAAATAAACAAAATCAGTTCGATTGGTATTCACATTTTTTCTTTAGAAATTCCGATCTGATCACTTACAACGGCATTCTTTACACTTCTATTGCAATTTTCCTCAAATATTCGAATACAATGACAAGTGTCGAATCAATCAATCAGAAAAATTGCTTTTTTGTGTCAGTTATCTATCATTTCTATATATAACTCTTCGCTTATTTCGAATATTTCACCGAGTCTAATAGAATGTGTTTAATTAGACTTGTTTATTAGCGTCAATAGGGATGTTCTCAAAATAAATTTTTGTGCAAGCCAGGTAGATAATTGATAAAATAAACGAGAAATCGGCGATAAACGTCGACGATTCTCGTTTTTTCTCTTTCTCCAAAGCTCATCGACGAAAATTAAATGACTCTTCACTCGTAATATACACTTATCAAGGTTAATAATTCAATTGAGTGCTTAATCGTTATTATACAACCGGGTATGAATGAGTCGAGTCGAAAAACACAAATTTACGAAACGATCTTTGTATTTCAGTTAACAAATGTTGAATTCAAGCTGTCAAAAGAGAAAATCCCGTTCCTTAGAATGTATTTCTCGTAATTCATTATTGAAAAATGCAAAATATCATCAATCATACCATCTTTCATTAATGAATTTCGAACAGCAATGTCATTTTAATGATGTTTTGGAAAATCGAACTAATGAACAACAAAAACATGACAGTCACGCTGGTAATGAGCAAAAACAACAACAAATTTGTCCACGTCGTCGATCAATCATCAAAACATCTGATATATCGCGAAGTATATCGAAAAAATCAGTGACCTTTGCATCACTTACATCGGTATTTGATTTACCAGAAAATGAATACGAAATAGATCATTCAGTAAAACAATTTTCACTACATAAACTTCACTTCTAACACTTTTCTTTTCAGCCGTGTCACCACAAAACCATCATCGGAAAAGATTTCGTTATTATCATTCGAAATCGACACCATATCAATGACGATGCAGTTACGGTTAGTAACGATTTTCATCAACGAACTAATTCTTGAGAATGTTCAAAACATTCTAGACAGATTCCGATGAAAATATCGAATCTCATTCAATGTATTCAAGAAAAGATTCTCCGACTCGATCACCTCAACTACATGCTGTCACAACCTCTCATCGTTCGCGAAAAAGTCTTCTCCGCCACTTAATCCATCATCGTCATCACGAGAAGAAGCATCACTATGAAATCGAATCGATCAATCGATCAATTTCAACACCTAATATGCGCTTTGCCTCCACATCCTCAAATCATCCTGCGCATCGATTAAAAACGCTCAGCACATGGTGGAAATCATCGGCAATAAGTCGTTTTCTAAAATCGTTCGGTCAACAATCAGATACGACATATCAACGAAAACATGCGCATCGTTCACGTAAATTTCAAAGACTATCTAATCATCTACTCTAAATTTGACAATATACTTACATCGATTTTGATTAATTCTACTATGCATTTCAATGCCAACAAACGAGTTTCTGTATTTATTGACCCTTGTTGTTCTTCATTGGTTAATAAACCTGTAACACATAACCAAATGCTTCCGAGTGTGATCTACAAACGAAATTTATATCGATCCTGTATATGTTTGTTTCTTACCAGATCGATATCCGATTGTATTAAACAGTCCAGCAGATGTTTCAATGCTTCGATTCGTTCAGGATTTTGACCATTCGTAATCGTGTTGATATACTAAATTCAAAATTGAAATTTTTCATCCGAAAAAGTCGACTTGTGCTGTACCTGAGATGGATTATAAACAACTACAAAAGCCGATGCTGGTACTGATGGCCCGAGTGCCATGTTAGAATAGTGTTTTCTCTTGTTAAATTAGATTCGTTCGAATGAAAATCCCACTAACATATATTCTAGATAGCAACAGAAATCAAATATAATGATCTATTCGAGATATTTGAAGTGAATATTTAACGCTGCATCAACTAAAAAGAGGGCAAATGGGTAAGACGAGAGAATACGACAATCGCTTGCCCTTTCTGCACCACAAAAGTATACGCGAGAAGAAGAAAATCAGCTGCTGTCTGTCAAATGCATCCATTGAATACCGAGAAAGAAAAACTCGTTATAGAGGTCAGCATCGAAAAATTCTCGTTTCGATTGGACATCTCTCGATCTATCGAACAACACCTAACCTAAATGCAATCGAACTGAATCGGAAAACAACAAATTCAATTTCTCTCAAAATGACTGAAATTGTCGAGAATCCCAATTTGAGTACACGTCGAAAATTAGATTTACTTTTACAAGAAATGGACACCATCTGTCGTGAAATCATTTCTCAATTATACAATCCCTCGTTCACAACTTCCAATCTCAATGCTCAAACGCTCATCGATATGTTCATTGAACGGCAGAATTATCTAACACAACAAATTCAGATTGTTCGGCAACAACAGGAGCTCGAACGACAATTACAGATCAAACGTGATGAGATTCTCAAATGTGATCGCGCACTACGCTGCTTACAGACATATCTCTTACAAGCAGTTCAAGTTCTTTCGTCAGCAGTTTACCAAGCCCGTGAAAAATTAGCGAATATTCGTCGGGCGAAAACATTCCCTTCAGAAACAATCATTCGTTATGCTCATCAATTAGCGTCATGTTATTCAACTGTTGCACCAGATAATTGGCAGCAAGGCGATCTACGGCGACCCTATCCAACAAATATCGATATGAGACGTGGTCTGCTCGGTCGGATCAGTGAACAAATCTTACAACGACAACAACAACAACAATTCACCACATCAAATTCAATGGTCACATCAGCGACAGTAGTCGATTCATCTGCGCCACAAAATATATCGTCTTCTTATACACCTGTGACGACAGCTGTACGGCCAGTTAAACATGATACGACGTCGTTTGCATTGGATATTTTCTCGTCAACGAATGAAGATACGAATCATTCAAATTTCTCATCGAGCGATACAGATTCGTACGATGATTTGTGATGTCTAGTTCATTATCTTAACTGTATATTATACTTGTTTCGATCAAATACGCTCGAAGGAAAAAAGAAACTTTCTGTGCAAATTCTAAGTCAATAAATAAACGGGTGGAATACGGTTTATCTTTGCAACGACCTTTCTGTCATTAAAATCATTTCGAGTTTACATTGAGATTAGATATAACCACAGCGGTTATTTGTTTTCTTGGTGCAAAAGATTCATGTCTAAAAAGTAACCAAAACGAGGGTTGTTTTGATATGACGTCATTTCTTTTCTCTTCTTTCTTTTCACTATATCATTATTATATAGCAGATTTCGCTGATGTATTTAGTAAGAAACACGACTAGGTACTTTTCTCAGTTCACTAAAAATCCAACGAAGCAGCACTCGAATGTACGACAAGAATTTTCTTTGTAACGGAATATTCGATTTTTTCATATTTCAGATTACTTCCATGGCAAGTATGATTCCACATAACGACAAAACATTAACATTAGACTCGCGAGTGACGTTTCATGATAACAATTCTATGCCACGATTCGGTAATGATCGTATTGAAAATGCTTTACAGTATTTATTCATTACGTCGATTTAGGTCTTGGAACATGGAGAAGCGAACCTGGTAAAGTTCAGAATATTGTGAGAGAAGCCATCCTCAATCATGGGTATCGTTTGTTTGATGGTGCTTGGATTTATCAAAATGAACATGAAGTTGGAAATGGCATTCATGAAGCTCTAGAACAAAGTCAAGGAGCAGTCAAACGCGAAGATCTTTTCATTACAACGAAACTATGGAATCAAGTAAATTCGATGAGCTCTAGTTGATTTATCACAAATAAAGCTTTCTTTTCTTTAGCACCATGAACCTCAAGATGTTGAATGGGCAGTGCGTGACAGTTTGAAAAAACTTCGTTTAGATTACATTGACCTTTATCTTATTCATTGGCCGGTTGCATTCAAGAACATTCCCGATAATGTCTGGTCGCAAAAAGACGGTGAGAAAACACGACTCTATGCTGAGAATGTGACACTTGCTGATACATGGAAAGCGATGGAGAAACTAGTTGATGCTCAATTAGTCCGATCGATTGGTGTTTCGAATTTTAATCAATCTCAAATCGATGAAATTCTTCAGATCGCTCGTATTCGACCAGTTGTCAATCAAATCGAACTGCATCCGTATTTCAACCAAGCTGAAATGCGTGAATATTGCGCCAAGAACGATATTGTTGTCACAAGTTACTCCCCATTATCAAACTTAAAACGAGAGAACGAACGAGAGGAAGATGCATCGGCTTTGTACAATCCAGTTATTCAAGAGATCGCCAAAGAAAAACATAAAACGCCGGCACAAATTATTATCCGTTGGCATCTTCAGCACGGTCTTGTTGTTATACCGAAAACTGTGACACCGGAGAGATTAGCTGAGAATGCTCATATCTATGATTTTGCATTGTCTGATACTGACATGCGTCGAATTAATCAACTGGGTGAAACACATCGTCGACGTTTTGTTAATCCACCGTTTCTTCCACCTGGTGATAAACCAGTCTTCGATAATTGATTATGAAATTTACCATCAGAAACTATCTTCGATATTCTCTTTTTTTTAAATATAAACATGCGCTGTATGAAAAAAGTAAAAGGTTTGAATCTTTTTGTAACTAGTCGACCGATGATTGGTACGAATCCGTGATTTGAACAAGTCATAGGTGGAATGGCGCAAAATGTCATGCTTGAGGCTCTATTTAGTTGCATTTCAATAGATCATTACAGACGTGAACTCGAACGCTAAATGGTGCTGTATTTTAAAAGAATAATTGAAAAGTCTTGGGAACATTTTGTCAAATCGATAAACATAATTGATATGTATAAAGAAAATAACTAGAGAAACTTGAAGTTTGAAAAACTTATTACAGACGGAAGACATGATCATAGTGCGTTGAGCATTGCGAAAGTACTGTAAGAGTACCATCTTCATATTGCATCGGATGTCTTTCGTGAGAATTATTGTTTTCCTTTTGGTTCAATTCGGGATCCATACGAACTGATTCGTATAACTCACGGCCATCAGGTCTTAAGGACCATTTGGACGATTCATCTGGTATAGAGGATAAGGGCGGATAGATAATTTTTGCTGTTTGCCGAGCGCGATATCGTTTCTATAAAGAAATAATCAAGATGTTCCATTGATGTGATCAAATTTACCTCTGCCGACATCGATGAGCTGTCACTACACTTCTCATTTGCATTCATTTTGGTCAAAAATCTCTCCCCTATGTCTTGCTCTTCCATGTATATCAGTTATCATCAGCACGGTTATAAATAATGAATTTTCTTCTATGAAACATCAAATATTTATTTTCAACAACCCGTCCTGTATATGTCATTAGGAAAGGGAGAAAAGCGGATGAGTCATAAATTGATGGGTAAAGGAGTCTAGAACAGATGGAAATGAATGGTTCTGTTTGTCAACGAAGTAATTATATATTGATGAGAAAAACATTTCGATTGGTGTTTCGAAATTTAAACAGTCGATAATTAATTCGCATGCGAAGACAAATTGCAATACAGATAATTCATAGTGCACTTTCTATATTGTTTTTTGTTGTCGCTGTGTAACAAGAATATTCAAAAATAGGCATATTCACCGAAAGACAACAGTTTCATAACGGAATAGCAGAGAACTATTTGTCTCTAGACGTCACAAGTGTTCAGTGTGAGAAGAAAGGAGCAAAAACAAGTATATGGTTTTGACTTACCAAAGAATTAGTTTTCGAGAAAAGAAAGAACAATGTAATGATAAGAAAACATAGATAAATACATAAATAGAGAGAAAGAGATCAATTTCAGGTGAAAAACTCAAATACGAACGATATGAATAGAAAACGTTCATAAATTTGTTACGGACATGCGCTGTCGGCAAATCGGACATATTCGAGTTATTAACAACCAGTTAGTCACACATTCTGGATGAAATAGATGTCCACATTGTAGTTTTTTCAATTGTTCATTCGCTTCGAAATTTGATCGACATATGGCGCTGAAAAGAAAAATAACGAATATAATCAGACGTATGACTTCAGTCTTACCAGTCAGTTTGATTAAATTGATCGGACTCCTGTCCGAATGAGATCGTAGGTAATGCATCAATATTTTCTTGTGATGCTGGTGGGTTCGTATTGATTGTCATTGGCGCTGCGGACAGCCATCCCTTCAACATAATTTCAATCAAAATACTTTCAAGACCTATTCATCCTACTCGAAGCGATTCCAGCAATGGCACAGTGATCGATGCAGGTAAACAATAACTTAAAATAACTCCGAAAAACACTCCTAAACAGCATAATACACAAATCAATGGAATGGCGATCAATGGCGATAGGATTCGAATCCATTCCCAAATCAACAGTACTCGATACAATTCCGGTGCATCTGCTCGACACGGTTGGCCTGATCGTGGTTGAAACAAAAATAAAGCTCCGACAGAAAAATAATAAATCACAGCAATGGCACCCAAATAGTTTACGATATATTGTACAGCGTAATAGCGAATGTAAATTTGTCGCCCACGGTTCAATCGCAGGCATAACTGACTAATAGTTAAATTTACTATATGAATAATGGTGGTGCAACCGAAGAGAATTAAACCAACAAACGCATATGACTTCAACGGTGATCTCAGATACAGATCTTCGCTGTTATTGTATATACATGTTGATTGTTCGACGCCTTTCATGGCTGTTGTCACTGTTCCGATGTAGGTTAAATTGATAGCAAGGACGAAAACAAGGATAAAGCATTCGACAATGAATGAACGTCGAACTGGTAGTTCGGGTTTGGTCGGTGGAATGAGGATGAGTAGCCATGTACTCAAACAAACAATACCAAGACAAAAACGTATCGATTCACAATCAGTAATCGCATTTGCTCCTGGCGAAAATGAGTATCCGGTTCCAACACATACAGGAATGAGTTTGAAAAACACGAAAAAGCCTCGTAAAGCCGAAGCACTCCGCAATTGTGCAAGTTTTTCTTCTTCACTTAAGCTCGAATTTCTCGGAGTTACATTCCGAATGAAAAGAAGAAGAATAATTGTTAAATCAATAAAATAAAATATTAATAAGCATATCGATGTTATAGCCAAACGATTTGACATTTGACAGGCATGTTTGCTTGTTGTTAAACCAATCAATAGAAGTGTAATGTCAATAATACGATAGAATAAATGAAGTGAACTTCCAGATAATAACCGATCAACTTTGGTAAATGTGTTAATCCATGTTGAATCCTCAGTTTCTGGAAGTGATGGTGATGATAATTGTGTTGTGATAGGAATAGCAGATGAGGTACTAGTCGGGGTCACACGATTTTCACCAGCACGGTCCGCATTTGGGTGGTAAACAGTTGTGAAATGTGAGAGAATACGGTTGACGCCACCGCCTGACCCGCCACTATCGATGGGCGCTGTCGACATTTGTTATACTTATTACAGATGATAATCGAACGAAGAATGCGAAATAGCTAATAAGAGAAAAAAGTGCGAAAAATGTAAATAAATAAATGGTAGATTCTATTTGATTTCACGCTCATGCGAGTATTTATTGGCCAATTGATTATATGAAGAAGAAAGCACTAGATATTAATCGTTTGTTTTCATTTTGCCACGAAATACAATGCGAAAAAAAGCAAAACAGAGTGCTCACTATCTTCTAAATGGATAAATATAACTTCTTTTCTACGTATTACATCACTATTATTGTTTTATTTTGTACCCAACAATACGAAGAGTGAGGTGATTCACCGAAACTATCTAGTCACACATCTTCTTAATTGTTTTTTTGTCTTAGAAGAATGTTAAACGTACTTCAATTTATATTGTTTGTGACTTGTGAAATAAAAAGGTGAAAATGCGTTGCATTTTATATTGAAGTAACAGTTGAGGAAGAAAATAGAAAAAAAATATATCGGAACGGAAGCTGAGAAATGCAAATGCTAATAGGCGTTTGTACTGTACCAATCACGTGAGTAGAAAAGAGGGCATTGGTGTCGTCATTTAATGTTTATTCAAACAAGATGAGCACGTGTAGTTCATTTTCATTCGATTTTGATTCAGAAACTCGGATAAGTGCTACGATAGTTTGAGTATCATTATCAATGAAAAGCAAAGATATGTGAAAACATTTCGTTATTTATAGCGCTGTCTGTTCAATGTGAGTACTTTTTCTCTCATTGACAGAGGTAATTTATTAACCTTATGTCTTATCAATATTCATTTACCAAATAAATGTAAGTTAATAAACAACGAACGATGAAATTGCTCGTGGAGAACATGCGGCAAACATAGACTAATAATTGAAGTGTTTTCATCTGTTCATGTATGCGTGCAGATGGATGCTGAATCCAATGTAATGACGATCCCTTTCAAAAGGACGCCGTGACACATTTTTAAGTTCGATTTTATTACTCGCGAGATATCCTTCTGGATATCATGCGTATGTCACATTTGGGCAAGCAAATATGTGAGACATGGGACGAGAGATATGTTAGACAGATATTTTAACAATGGTTTTCTTATCAGCATATGGCAATATTCTATAATTATACATTCAGAATTCAAAGTAATTTTATCAACAGTGCGACGAACACGATGAAATTATCATTCATCGAGGAATTATTTATAGAAACATATTCAATAGAAGCCTGCTCGAATTATGTTTAGCCACATACAATAAGAATACCCATGTTTTCGAAAAACTAAAACAGTAAGAATAGTGTGGATATGTTGACAAATGCGACGAGCGAACTTCGAACACAATGTGGTGAATTTTTCTACATGAATAACTACGATGAGGAAGAAGTGTTTATGATGAAAATGATCTTTGGTTCCAATTCGTAACAGTCATCGAGCATTGATATAAATTTGTCGTTCTCCAACATTCATATCATAACGTCAGTCATTCACTTGGTGATCCTTTGAAATTATGCAACTATATGAACTGCAGTCATTTCGCTATCAATGTTTAATCATGGGCTTCAATAGACGAGAAAAGTGACGTAAAACTGAGATGCACTTCTCTGGATCTTTTCACCTCTGCAGCTTATTCAATTTAATGGCTCGTATCCTCGAACCGAATTCCATCGACGTAGTAAAGAATACTGCCTTATTTACTTAAAATAGGTGCAATCAGGTGCTATAATTCAATGATATTTTCTTTATTTATTCTTCGTTTAAGCCTCATTTGTATTTTGATGAGTTAATACAGAGAACTAACACCCTAGATGTGCCATCAATTTACCAAATAAATGTTACTACCTCCTGTTAACGTACAGAAACAACTCATATGTACTGAGACCGAATAATGATTCGACTGTGTATGTTACCAGTATCCTACACAGAACATGTTTTGCAAATTATTAGTATTTTTTCCGTTATAAACTGCGAAATATAGTTCGTTCCACACATTTTATTTCATTCGTTATTTTTTCTCAAATCTAGAGGTCATTAAAGTACTTGCAGAATACGATTGGTTGATAGTTTTCTTCTATCGATAGATGCTTCTATACCACAAGAAGGCAACTTGCTCGTAATATCTGAAACAAGATTCAATCGTTCGGACACTTTTTACAGAAGTTTTTCGCTGGATTAATATAAAGAATGTGCTCATTGAGAGCTTGTTGCTCTCGAAAATATTGTCGCCGTGCGATATATGTGAACAAGGTGGTGTACGAATGATAATTTTGATTATAATCATTTTGATTTATTTCTTTAGAAAAACGATTTGATTCGATGTGAAAATGATTGAATCTTACTTTGATTTGATGGTGTTTGTTTAGCTAAGGTAAAGTGACGATTTTTATATTGCCTGATGAGCTTTTCATGGGAAATGTTATTCCAAAGAGCCAAACATGGCGACGGAGATGATAGGCGCACAGTTGGTTGACGTTTTAGATGAGATACACCAGAATGTGTCTCGTGTCTACTACAATCGTTTGAAGAATGAGTCGGCATCGGAGGATTTTCTTCTAAGGATTGGGCTCCCATTATCCGTTCTGTGGAGTGCAATTGAGTTTTGGCACGAGGTGTTATCGTGGAGTCATCGCTATATAAAATAGGTCATGGAATGTATGTGTTGGAATCAAATAGAATTTTACCATTGAATCACTTTTTCGTGATGGAATGGAGGAGAAGTGGTGGAAGAACTAAAGAAATGTTCATTCTGAATATCAAAGTTTGGTGGCCTGACAGGAAGACTGACATCTCGTTGATTTCACGAGTAGACTCATACAATGTTGAAATGTTATCAGAATTGGAAAGTTTACTGGCTTCGTTTTCGTCAAAACGAACAGTGTGAGGTGAATGCAATGGCTGTTCATTTGAAAGTGATGCTAAAACAAACACCATTATTGAATTTATAGTCAGTTCAGACGTATAAAAGCTTTACAGAGTGTTGACAGAGACTTTCCTTCTTTCGTTGGAATCATATCCAATGTTTCGAAAGATAAATTTGCCGGTAAAGTCGGTTGTTGAATAGCTGGTCTCGTTGGCGAATCGTTGATGAATGAAACACTCTTTGATGGCGTCGTAGTTCGTGAGATCACAATAGATCGCTTTGAATGAAGACTTTCGTGAGCGACAACATTTGTTTGTTTTTGAAAGTTTTCATCAGTTGACATAGGAGTGACAGTAGTAAACGAAGTTTGATCTGGAAACAGAAGAAGAAGAAAGATTTATCGGTCAGTCGTTTGTTTGGAAATAGTTGAAACACTTGTATCGTTGGGCGATTTTGAATAATCACTAGAAAATACATCTGGATACTCGATTGTGTCGTTATTTCCAAGTTGCTTTTTGAGGGTTGGAGAATTCGACGCTGACGACGTCTGACGCGAGTTCGGCGTAACGTTCTTCTTTGCACTACTTTCATGTTTAGACGATGCAATAGCTGATTTTCGGATAAAACGTATTAGACAATTCTACGAGATTTGAATTAGTTTTAAAGAACCTGGAGATTGAGAAGATGTGTCCTGCTGATTGTTTGGCAATATCTGTAAGGGTGGTGATGAAGAAGATAATAAATAGGATGGTTTGGTAGTTGAATTACTTCCACTGCGTTTAGTATTCGGTGGTGTCTCATGTGATATTGATGACAGATCAGAATCAATTCCGTAATTCGTAGCATTCTCAATCCAATCGGACTCTGATAAATGTATTCTCTTAAATCGACTGTTTTGTATTTTCTGTCCTTTCATCAGATCTAAAAGATTGTCACCACCAAGAGTCGATTTCATGTTCAAGCGTATATCATTATTAATCGATAAGATATTATCGGATTCTTCGTTCATTACTTTATTACCGTCATGAACTGATGGAGAATCCGGCTTTTTCTCTATAGATTTCATGAAAGTATTTCTTTTTGACAAACAAGAAAGTCAAAGGGAATTATTTACTGGTCGTGTTATTCTTCGTAAATACTGAGTCCGATTCATCTGAGTCTTGTTTGACAGCGTCAGGAATCTTTTCAGAGCTATCGACAACTCGTATTGCACCCTAGAAAGGAAATATAGGAAAGTACGCCAAGCGTGATCGTTTATTAATAGTTCATAGATACTTTATTTGAATCAATATTGTTTGACAAAGTCCGTGGGGAATGACTCGGTTGGTTCTTTAGAATTTTCTCTGTTAATAAAATGGAAATATTTTGCTATATAAAAAACACACACATACTTAGATTTGGTTTCTGCTCTATTGGCGAATTGTCCTCTTGAAGTAATGAATGATCGATCTTCGTGTTTATCTCTTCTTCATCATCATCATCTGATTTTTTACTTTTAAATCTTTTATTTTTGTGTCCTTTTCTCGGACAACAGATTGGCATTAAGCCCGTATTCACTTCCCGAACGTCTCCCAATTTCGAACTAATTCCACATGTTGTCATTTTCGCCTGATATGACGTAAAACCGATTTCATCTTGTAACCATTGTTTAAATCGCTGAGCATTCTTCATCGAACGATATTTCGCATAGAGTGCCGAAAGGTTATAGATTCCCGATCGATTTAAAAGACGTTCATTCATTTTTCCGATTCCTGGTACACACGTTAGTGAGGTATGTTCAACGCAAAAGATGAAACAACGATGTTTATTCGTTCGGATTTGTAATGGCTGATGAACAGTTGTTTCAATCGAATTGAGACATGGATGAAATTTCGGTTTTGTTGAAATCATCAAGAAACTAGGAAAATAACGAAACCAAACGATCGATTTCGAAAAATGAATACATAGCAACATATTGATTCTATTCTCATTCTAGATTAAATAGTGCGATTTGTTCTGAATAAAGTCAAAATTCGAATAATTGGACATTTTCCAATGTTACATTGTTTTCTTCTCCGTCATCTTCGATATTCAACACCGAAACCTCTTTCTTCGTTTCGACGATCTCATTCATTATACCCGCTAACCATCCGTGAGATCTTCGAACAAAAACCACTCAACCAATCGGTAAATCTCACCGGTTATCTGCTCAATATTCGAAAGCAGAAAACTCATTATTTCCTCGATCTATTCGATGGCTCGTTAACGAACAATCAAAAACACTTACAAGTCGTTGCACCATTAAATGCTCACCCAAGCTTACCTCATCTCACCTACGGCTGTTCTGTAAACATTCAAGGAAAGCTTATTCCAAGTGATCATCCGAAACAAGAGTATGAATTCATCGCTGAGCAAATCAAGTTAATTAACTCGTGCGATGCATCGAACTATCCATTCAAACCAAAATCTAACGAAACACTCGTCACATTACGTCAAGATGAACATCTCCGTTTGCGTTCAAAACTTAGCCAAGCTATTTTTCGTTTACGAAGTCAATTGATGTACAGTATACATGAGTATTTTCAAGAACAGAGATTTATACAGATTCAAACACCGTGTTTAACTCGAAATGACTGTGAGGGTGGCGGAGAAACCTTTCGTATTCAACCGTACAAATCAAGAACAACGGGAAAAGACAAGGAATATTTCGATACGCAAGTTTATTTAACTGTTTCAGGACAATTACATCTTGAAACAGCAGCTAAGTAAGATTTTGCTAAACTGTCTTTCTCAAAAGAGATTTTCATTGTTTTTTATTAGTGGCTTTGGTCGTGTTTACACATTGAATCCAACATTTCGTGCAGATAAGAACTTCAGTCGATTTCATCTCGCCGAATTTTGGATGTTAGAAGTCGAAGTTGCAGGTAGCATTACTGCATTATTTTCATCAATTATCTGAGATAGTTCATGTATCTGACAAGAAATGTCAGCAGTTTTGGTGATAAAAAGTTAATTAAGGTTTTCAAACACATTGTAGCGCCCTCTGTTGACAATGAACACAATCTGATTAATGAGAAAACCGTTGCCTCGTGTAGAAAATTCAATTTCTTTACTTTTCTTTTTCTCTTTCTAGGTCTAACCCAACTCGATAAACTTCTTGATATATATGTTCATCTTTTACGTACTGTTGCTGGTCAAGTTCATAAGAAATGTTCGGAAGAATACAAACATCTATTGACACACAACATTCAACCGAAATATCTCGAACAACTCCTCAATCAGACCGAATTTCCGCGAATAACCTACCAACAAGCTGTAGAATATCTACGAAAAAGTGCTGATTTCCATCAATTTTCCGACAATGATGATTTCACTCGTGCACATGAACATTATCTATGTGAAACAGTGATGAATAACCAAGCGTTTTTCATCATTAACTATCCGAAAAAGCTGAAACCATTCTATATGTTAGTGAACGAAGACGAATCGACCGTTGCCAACTTTGACTTCATTTTTCCATCCATTGGTGAACTATCCGGTGGAAGTCTTCGAGAGCATCGTTACGAACAGTTTAAACTATGTTTAGATGAACTAGATATCACACGTGATCTACAATGGTATCTGGATTTGAGACGATTCGGAGGTTTACCAACCGGTGGTTTTGGTTTAGGTATCGAAAGATTTCTAATGGCTCTTACTGGTATTGATAATGTTCGAGATGTGATTTTGTTTCCTCGTTATTATCGACATTGTGATGCATAAAGATTGATCGAATTGCGGCTTGTTTGTTCTTTTTCAGATAGTTATTTCGAGAAATACGAAGTGAAATGGGCAAGTTATCATCGAAAAAACGTGGACGGGTAAATAGATATAAGAACAATGTTAACAAAAACTCCGAACACGAATACCAAGTCGAAGCAATCGTGGACAAACGTGTTCATGGAAAAAAAATCGAATATCTTTTAAAATGGCAAGGTTACTCAAGTACAGATAATACCGTAAGAGTTCCGACGAAAACTGATATCGTTTCGCATTTAGAATAAAGTTTATTTACAAGACAAGTATCTCGAATTAAGGTTCGGAGTAGTTCGTAACTGATGTGCTGCTTGTCTGTCATGGAAAAACGAGATTAGTTGATTAACTTTAGAGTAGATATTAGTGTTTAGAGTAGAAAAAAGAACAATTAGAAATGTAATTTTGTATGTTTAGTGGGAAGATGTCAGTCGTTTGAACTGTCCAGATTTAATACGGGAATTCGAAGAGCGATCAAAAGTCAAGAATAATCAACGAAAATCATCTCCACGAAAACGATCAACATCAACCAAAGCTAAGAATACAAATATGCATGAAACTGATGAAGATTATCGAAGCGATACAGATCAATCGATGGATACAGAGAATGATGTTGAATCGACTGGAAATTACGAAGATACTCGAATGGCTACACGTAACAGTCCACGGAAAAAAGTCAATACTGACAGTTCAATGGAGGATTCATCATCATCATCTCGCCGCCATTCTAGTCGGAAAACTGCCGATCAAACCAAAACTCGTATAACAACAATGTGTAAGTATTCTTCGACAGCCGAACATGTTCAATGTAATCTTCGTTTGATTATAGATCAAAGTACAGACAACAACAATGATGAAGTTGATAATGTTATAGAAGAAATAGTTCCACCAAGTCCAAAGCGAAAGAAAACATCGAATGAAAAACCGATATTAGTTCTTGAGGAGACGAAGTTTCCAAATGAAATTGCTTCTCCTCAAAAGACACCAACGAGAGAATGCAATGTGAGTGAGCCGACAACAATTAATCTCTGTCTTCACATCTCGCCAAGTTCAAGCTCATCGATTTCGGTAGCATTGAATGATAATGATAACAATAACAATCCCAGTGGCAAAGTTTCTACAAATATTCAAACATCGGAACAGGACATCGATGAAAGTGATCGAGTGGATAAGATTGAAGCTGTTCGTTATGCTCGCGATGAAATCGCCTTCCGCATCAAATTAATCAACGAAAATCGTTCGCAATGGATCTCAGCTCGAGTAGCCAATCGAAAATATCCTCAAGCAATCATTGCCTTCTGGGAAAATCATGTCCAATTCATCTAAATTCAACACTACCTTTCTGTTTCTTCACGTGCGTGTGTTTGTGTGTAGATATGCGTTTATGTAAACCAGGTATAATTGGAAGAAAACCCAACTGAACATGTACTACGTTTTTTTTGTTTCTGCTCGTTTAAGATTTTATTGTTAGCGTATAAAATTCGAATTCGTTACATCTTATTGTTTATTCGAAGAAAAAAAGATAAAAGGAGAATAGTAGTGAGTGTTTCGATGTTTTCGTTTCAGATGCCGGCACCTTACATGTTACACGATCGGCTGTTTTCGCAATTAAGAGAGGTGATTATGATGATCTGAAGAAGTACAGAATGTTATTTTGTTTTCATCTAGTTTCTATTAGAAGATACGAAGAGAGTCGGATGGAGTTTAGAAAGAATCGCACAAGCTTTGAAAGATCGATATCGGTAAAAGACATATCTCGGGATTAGCATATGTATGAACTTAATTTTTAGAGAATATCAACGACAGAAGATACGACCGTTTACTCATTCTGTAGAAAAAGGTAGAATATCGATTGGAACAATCGAAACCTAATTTATCATAACGGTTCTTTTGAATTCTGTTAAGCGTACAAAGTTCTGCTAAGTGATAACGAATTCATCGCCACTGTTTCATCGAAAAATCAAACCTTACAGAATGAATCGTGAGTTTCAGCTTTGAAAAGTCGTCGAAACTTTGTTTCATATCTGCGTGTAGGTCTTCGGAATCTGGAGCGGAATGGGATGAGCAAGCAACTCATGTAAATCTACGATGAAATTCTATATTTCAGAAATCTTATCTTGCTGATCTAGTTTAGCGTCCTAATACTATGAATCAAATGGTCGCTAATCTCTATGCAAACAACACTGCGGCGTCATCAACTACTCCTGAAAATTCCACGACTGCAATGGACACATCGGCCAAACCTGACGACACGAAACGGAAACAAACGAGCGAAAAGCCCACGAAGAAAGTAAAAAGGAAACGACCGATAGAATCTCCATCGGCCAACGACATTGAAGGTATGACATATTCGTTCTCAACGATCGCCCTAAATCTCTTTTGGTTAGGCCCTGATGTCGAATACTCGACGATTACATTCGAAGATTTTGCTGCATCTGATCAATTTAAAGAAGTGTGTGATGTTGTTTTATGGCCTATGAAAATAGAAATGTTTGATGGTTGGTTTTAGAATTTAATTCGTCGAATCTATTTCATCTTACGACCGGAATGTTTTATCCAAAATGGAAAAACACCGCCGCGCGGATTTCTTTTACACGGGCCGCCTGGTGTTGGAAAATCTCTTTTAGCTCAGGCTTTGGCGGGCGTACGCACATCTTCCAATTCTAATTATCACTCACTCGAATTTTCTTCTTAGGAATTGAACTTACCGATGTTGAAAACAACATCGACCGAACTAGTCTCAGGTATATCCGGTGACTCCGAATATAAAATACGAAAGTTATTCGATCAAGCAAAAGTACAAATATCTTGATACTCAATCATTGAAAATCTTGAAAGTCTATTCTGTGATTTATAGCGTCATTCGCCGTGTATTCTGTTTATTGATGAAATCGAAGCGATTTCCCAACGTCGTGAATCAGCTTCGAAGGATATGGAAAGACGGATTGTTACTCAATTATTAGCCTGTCTCGATGGTATGTATCAAATCACTACATTGAATTGTCTCCGAAAAGCTCCTCACATAGAATTATCTCATTCGCCAATGACTCGCGTCATCATTATTGGTTCTACTAATCGACCTGATTCACTTGATCCAGCGTTGAGACGTGCTGGTCGATTTGATCATGAAATTGCTCTGGGAATTCCGAACGAAGTTGAACGACGAAGGTAAAAAGTTTCTAAAGAAATCTTTGTCATCATACATTACATTACAACAGAATTCTAACAATGATGTGTCGAAAGCTAACTTCACTTGATCCTCAGTTTCATCTCGACGAGCTTGTTTTGAAAACGCCTGGTTTTGTCGGTGCTGATCTAAGTGCATTAATTGACGAAGCATTGTTTGCAGCATTGAACAGGTATAGATAGATCTGAACGTGTACTTTTAAAAATGAGTCCATTTAGAAAAATGAATTCTGACGTCGATACAAATCAGTCGAGTAAGTTTGCATTTAATAACTATTTCAAGTTTATGCAAGGTTTGACAGTGATTGAATGGGTGAAACAGAAAATTCATGAACCCGAAACCGAAGAACAAACAAGTGCGAGTTCACATGTGATCACCATGGACGATTTTCGAGTATGTTCAAAGGAAAACCGTCGTTTCGCACATCTTTCTTTCCGTTAAATAGAAAGCATTGAAAAGTGTCCAACCATCAAGTAAACGAGAAGGTTTTGTCACAGTACCGGATGTTACATTTGATGATATTGGTGCATTGAA
Source organism: Adineta ricciae (assembly GCA_905250025.1). Lineage (NCBI taxonomy): Eukaryota > Metazoa > Rotifera > Eurotatoria > Adinetida > Adinetidae > Adineta > Adineta ricciae. Next base: position 135,615 of record CAJNOJ010000002.1, read on the forward strand.
AGATGTTCGTGAAGAATTAAGCATGGCAATCCTAGTAAGATTCTATTCTAAGATTTCGAAGTCGATGAATTTTTTGCTATAGGCATCCATTCGTCATCCGACTCTATATGATCGATTTGGATTTGTTCGCTCACCTGGAGTTTTACTGGTTGGTCCACCGGGATGTGGTTCGTAGTCCATCATTTCGATACATATATATAGATCATCTAATCAGTTATTTATTTGTAGGAAAGACTTTACTTGCAAAAGCAATTGCTAATGAATCTGGCATCAATTTTATTTCAGTCAAAGGACCGGAATTATTGAATATGGTATATTTTCTCGAAGAATGACTCTTTTTCACTATAGTTAATTGTTTGTGATTATTTGAATAGTACGTGGGTGAAAGTGAGCGTGCCGTTCGACAAGTATTTCAACGCGCGCGGGATTCCAATCCATGTGTGATATTTTTCGACGAGATTGACGCACTGTGTCCGCGTCGAACGGCTCACGATACTGGATCAACAGCACGAGTAGTGAATCAATTACTAACTGAGATGGATGGCGTGGATCAAACTACTGCAAGCAAACGCGTTTATGTCATGGCAGCAACAAATCGAATGGGTTCGTAAGAGAGACAAATTCATCCCTAGAGGAAAATCAATCATCTTTCTTTCTATTCATATTAGATATTCTCGATCCAGCTATTCTTCGTCCAGGCCGTCTTGATAAACACATATACGTTGGACTTCCGAATGCTCAAGGACGACTTGACATTCTCAGGACAATTACCAAAGTATGCGATCCGCATTTTCTCCTATCAAGTGCAAGCAGTAGAAATGAAATTCTATTTTTGTAGAATGGCACTCGGCCTCCTCTGGCATCCGATGTTAATCTACAGTTGATGAGTGATGACGAACGATGTCATGGCTATACGTAAGTGTCATTTTACTCGAAAAAGACTCTCTGAATGCAAGGTCATACTGATCTGCTATTTTCAGGGGAGCTGATCTCGCTGCACTGATTCGTGAAGCATCGGAAATTGCGATGACAGATCATATTTCTAAAGTTCTACCACCCGAAGACGCTTGCGTCCATCAATCACACCTCGATCGGGCATTCAGTAAAATTCTTCCATCCGTATCTGAAACGGTGAGTAATCTAATCGAGTTGCATGTTCATTTAATATTGAATGTTATTAGGACCGTCGACGATATGAAGACCTACGTCAGTCATGTCTTCGTTTACAATAAATTCTAAGTGTAATTTTTCTTTTTTCTATTAAAAAAACGAAGAGAAATAAAACAAGAGAAAAATATTGATATGCAACGAACACACAAACACACAAAGAAGAAAAAGAAAAGAAAATGAAAAATAGGAGAGATACGTCAACCGGTCAAATCAAAGAGAAGACAAAACCACAAAGAATTAAAATAATTTATTTGATGTTAATTTTATCAGACGTACTCTTTCCGAATTGTAATAGATGAATCAAGTGAAACCGAAATTATATCTTCTATCTGACAGAAACTATTGTCTGTCATACAAAAAAAGAGTTTTTGTTTCTGGTTTTTTCTCTGTTTCTGGACGGAATATATGAATTGTATTAGCGGTCATCTGGATTGACCGTACTAACACTCGGAGTTTCGCCATCGTCAGTATCATCAATAACACGTATAAGACGTTTTGGTTGAGCTCTTAATACCGAGGGTGAGAATGGTGGCTGTTGTTGGGAATTGGTTGTATTGCGTTTATAAGTTGGCGACAGATGTGTTGATTGTTCCGTAGATGCTTTTCTTTCTTGAGGTTTTCGCGGACGTGATGGGACAGTATTTGAACGACGATGTGACATACTTTCTGTATTGATTTGGTCATCTAGTGGAATCGATTCTTCTTCACGATCTGATGGTGGTGATTTATCAATTTGTAGCAGTAGAAAACGTGATGTCGAACCAACGACTGAAGCAACAGATGAACCCTTAACGACTTCAATTGGTTTAGCTACAAAGCAAACATTCTTCATTGTTTTGGGAAAACAGAACTTGGATACGTACATTTTTGTCGACGCACTACGGGTGATGCCATCGAATGGAAGGTAAAATTTGGCGGGAGAGACAATTGTTTCGTTAACGGAAAAGTTTGAGTATTCGTATCATTTAGGAACTGTGAAAGAACTCTCATATGATCGATTCTATATAACAACTGATCGAATTACTTACATCGAGTTCTTTATCATCTAGAAGAGACTGATGAAGATAATTTCGATCTTGTGCATCGGCTTCTAATTGTCTTTCAATTTCTTCATCGATTTCTGCATCATCGGCCATCATACGATTGGATTCCTATTCAAATGAGCAAAATCAAAATACACGTATCACACAAAATCCTTCTCATTTACATCGAGTTTCTTCATGAGAACAGCCACGACAACATTGACAAGCACAAATTGAGCCATAAGAACGAAAATGACAAAATAAACTGGAGCTACAGCAGTTACAAATTGATTTTTAACGCCGTGAGGTGAATCATCTTGACGTAAAGCATCCTATTCAATAAATCGGTCTTCCAATAAACAAGTTCTTTTGAGAAATCGTCTTACCTTCATAATTCCATTCCAATTATCACCAGTTGCAATTCGAAATAATGTTAAAAAAGCCATGCCAAAATCTTTGAAATGCGCATGTTTATCTAGACCAGCACATGGACGTTCTTCGCTACATTCTAGTTTTCCAAATAACTCAACTCCAAGAGCAGCAAATATGAAGAACAGAAGAAAAAATAGAAGACCCTAAATTATCCACTGAACATGATTCTTATTGACAATTACGATTCCCTTACCAGATTTCCCACTTGTGGAAGAGCTTGAATAACTGTGTCTAATAATGCTCGGATTCCCTTTGCCATTTTGAGCAATTTTAGAACTAAATCGTAAGTAAGAGATGAGGATGATGTTGAATTTAAAAAAGACATTACCTCGAGCAATTCGGAGAACTCGCATCACACGAATCAATGTTGGATTGATTGGAAGTACTTGTCCACTTTTCATTTTTTCCATGACAATACCAGCGATTGACAAAATAACAATCATTGTATCTAACTGATTCCATCTACAGAGCGAATAATGCATTTGAAATTCAATCAAAAAGTAATTTACTTGTCTTTAAAATATCGTAATGGTCCTAGCGCGATTACTTTGGATATTGATTCCAATATGAACACACTCGTAAACACATAATTACAATAATCAAGTGCCAAGTCAAAAACCTAAAGGCACCTACAGAAAGCTTTTTTTGGAAAAATGTCTTCTTACCGGCGGCATTAAGTAAAATTCTAATGACATGGTAACAACGTTGAGACCGATGACAGCCGCAATGATCAAATCGAAATATTTACTATTACATATATCATGTAATCGTCTTCTCCATGGAGAAAAATGTGCATAGTACGGCACTTCGCGCATTCGTCGTCGTTTACGTTCGATTTTCTTCGCGCGTTTCGCTGTCCGACGCGCTTTCTCTTCTCGCTCTTGTTCGGCACGGCACTTATGAAAGTTTTCTACCACAACACCAACGAACATGTTCAACACAAAAAAGCCCACAAGTAATAAAAATGATATAAAATATATTAATTTAGCTTCATTATAATTTCTTATTGGTTGCATATCAACATCAACAGCATCGATGCCATTGTACATTATCTGTACCCAACCATCACGAGATGCTAAGACGAATAAGGCGAGTAATGCCTATGAAGAAAGTGGAAGAGATGATTGGGTGAAAAGCACAGAGGAGTTTTACTTGGCCTAAATTATCGAAATTGTATTGTTGATTCTTCCAACGATGATCTGGGGTATCTTCACATTGTTGCCGTGTTGTCACATTGCGAACGTATGGGCCTTCACAATAATAGAATTTTCCCTTGAAGAGCTACGAGAAAACAGCAGAGAACTGAGAAAATCGTTAAAAATAGTAAAGATTGAAAGTACCTGTACACCAAGAATGCCGAAAATGATAAAAAATGTACAACAAATAACCACAATATGACCGATAGGTCTCAACGATGACATTAAGGTTTGTACGACCAGTTTCAAGCCTGGTGCTCGACTGATTACTAAAGAAAAGCCACATCGTTCATGACCAATTTATTTTGTTCTTCTATCTTCTTACCTCTCAGTGGTCTTAATGTTCTTAGTAGACGAAACACGCGTAACATACTAAATATACGCGTTGTCGCATCAGACTCTGCACCTACCGACGGTCCGCCTCCTCGATGCATTGTCAAAAGATCGACTATAGATATAACAACAAGTGATCCATCCATAACATTCCATCCTGTATGTAAATAGGTTTGTGGTCCACAGATAAGTCCACTAGCAATGATTTTTATAATCATCTCAACGCTAAATATGACAGTGAAGATATAATTGGTCATATTCAGAAATTGACGTTCCTAAAAAATCAATTCAACTGATGAATGCTCGATGGACAATGAAAGTCGAAACATACAGCGCTGTTGGATGGAATCGACGGACGTTCCATGGCTAATGTTATACAATTCAGAGCAATGAAAAACAGAACAGTGTAGTCAAATGATTTCTTTGTTATCAAACATTGCAATGCTTTCCGTAATCTAGCCAGAAACATAACCTGTCATATTGTTGTCATCACAGTGGATTTCACTTACCGGTTTGTCGGTGAGAAAAGATACAGTGAGTAATCTTCTCGTCGTTGGAACCAATCATACATACGTGTTCCACATAGATGAGAAAAACATGTTTGACAAAGCTAAATCGGAAAATACGAAGAAATTATGTGTACTTAGCAAAACATCTTACACCATTTTGTTCGAAATTTGGTGTTTTGACGCCTAGTTGCATATCACTTTGATCGTTTACGACCGATAGTGTATTGAAATTTGCATCTGTGATCAATCGAATCGAATTAGTTCGGCTTTTCGGATAGAATTGTTCACATTCGTGTTTTGGTGTTTCGTAAATACTTGATGTTTCATTTTTTGTTGTTCGACGCGAAGAATTATCGAGCGTCGATCGTCGTTCTCTCATCGGATCCAATGAATTGATTTCTTGTTCAATTAATTTTCCATCTCGTTCAATGAAACTACGATAGATCGTTGTCGTCGATGATGACGAGGATGTAGTTGATGGGCGTTGAGAAGCAGTTCGACGTATTGGCACGCATTTTTTTTCTTGCTGATTTGAATTTGTCTGAGATAATGAATTGCGAACGTTTCTCTCAACGCACGGTAATGGAGGAGGCGGCGTTGAGACATGTGGGATGAACTGTTTTTGTGTCGATTTCGTAAGTCCTGTAGTCAAGGAGGTATTAACAATATTTGATGAACGCTGTCCACCTAAACTGTATTGCCTTCTGAGAATATTTTGGTGTCGATTTGACATTGAAGTAGTTGATATTGTATCACGTCGTTTAAAAGGTCTGCGTTCGCGGATGGATGCGGTTATACTTGTAATATCTTCTATTTGCGACATTTCGGAAACATCATTTTCAGTGTCGTTCTCATCAACACTTTGTTTCTTTCTCGGTCCTTGATTTGTATGTTTCATAGTTGATGACTTTCGTGCGAGATCATTCGAAACATAAGATTCGACCCGCGTTGGACATGTATAGTAACTTTGCGTCGTTGTTGAAGTAGATGAAGGTGTTTGAGGTTGGGAGGGACGATGTTTGATTATAGATTTATATGGCGATGGTGGAGATGAGACAGTAGTTGCTCGTCGTCTGTGTGCTTCAAGCATTAATAAAGTTGGATCATCATCATTGTTACTAATGGAGATTTTTGGAATCATGATTTTTACTTCTACAAACGAACCCGATGCTCAAAAATGAAAGTTAAGAAATAATGTACCTTTTGTTGTACGAGTACTTCGGTTTTCATTATTACTATTTTTCGCACTTGCGACATCATCTGTAACTAATTCATGTGGATTAGCTGGCACTTCAACGTCACCAGTTAAAAGAGCTTGAGTCTAAATGACAGTGACCAATAAGTAGTGCGCATTTCATACCCAAACATTGAATCTTACCTTGAATGGATCAGCTTTGGCTAAGCGATCAGTACTACTTCCACTTTCTGAGCCACTACTTCCTTTCTGAGAACATTTCATTGTGATTAAACAAAATTCAAAATGGACAAGAATAGTTTCCTACCTCTGTCGAAAATCCTTCGACAAGAATGGCAACCAACAAGTTGAACAAAACATAATTTCCAAATGTCATCAATGCAATGAAATACAACGCTGCCCAAGCACTTGTTTTCTCCATTCCATTGTAAAGTACTTCATTCCAATCTTCCTGTGTTAACACCTAGACAAAAACATGTGTCCCATTCTAAAATCTCTCATCAAATCAACATTCTACATAAGCAATTCATATAAAATACATCAAGCAGGACGGTGACAGGTGTGTGCAGAAAGAAGAATCAAAGCATAAAGTAGAGATAGAGAATAGCAAATCATCCATATCTAACATGTAATGTATAGAGGAGAGAAAAAGAATGCAGTAATTAACGGATAATAGGTAATTTCAATGCTAGATTTCATTCTCTAGACAAGAATTTGTCTGAGAAAAGCGATACCTGGAAGACGGTTAATACTGCAAAACGTAGTGAATCGAAATTTTTTCTCTCTTGTATACATTTGAGATCTTGGAGGTCAGTATGATTTCTGAGAAGATCCATTTCGGGACACGTGCAACAACGACATTTCATGTCAAGTTGTTCACGTGATGTGGAATTGAACGCTTGTAATGTACAAAATTCACCGCCAAATAAATGCATGCCAAGAATACTATTTGTCGATTATCGAAAAAAAAACAAAAAACACAACAAACGAAATAGAATGATTCGGTGCAATGAGAGTCAAAACAAACGAGAACATCGAAAGCGATAGCATATTCATGAATACGGACTGACGGAGCTATCCTCGTGAATAGGGTATGTCTGCTTTTGCTGATTTGTATATGAACATGAAGGACAACATACAAAGACAATGTCAGCAATGACATAGACGAAATTTTTATCAGTGAAATATCAATATGTGCACGTATGTAACTGTGTTTGACTTTTTTAATTACTTGAAAGACAGTTAAAGTTGCCCATAAGAGAGAATCAAAGTTCTTTCGTGAACACTCGAAGTCAAGACGATTGCTGTGTTTATCTTCGATGTATTTGCAAAATTTGCATCCAAAAATATTCATACCCAAGATACTGGAGAAAGAAGTTTAGATTAGTTCAGATAGATTCAAGGATCTATTACAAATCAATGAATATGCCCTTCGAACATATTCGAAGATTTTTAATAGGTAGTCAGAGAGACAGAGCGAGAGAGAGAACGGAAAGGAAAGAACAACTAACAAACACTCACCTGAATATGAATATGAAAAGGATTAATAACGAGAAGAATGTCGCAACATTATCCATCGTTTTGAGCATAACAACCTGAAGAAGATAATCCATCAAAACTTGATTTATACTCCGCATTTTGTCTTACCAATTGTCGTCGTAATGTTGGCATAAATCTCACTAGTTTCAAAACACGTAACAAACGAAATGTACGTAGAACTGAGAGACCACTATTTTTATTTCCTTGTAATTCAACCACACTCATTACAACGATGATTCCATCGAATAGATTGTAAGCACTCTTGATATATTTCAAAAATCCATCAGCAATTATTTTGCAGACCATCTCAATCACAAAGAGTGATGTGAATACCAGATTACTATATTCCAATGCATTGGTTAACGATGCTGGCTGACCGTGATATTCAATACCCATGGATAATGTATTAACAACAATCGCCGAGAGGACGATTCGACGAAAATATTTACTGGCAACGAAAGCGGAGATCAAATGACGAAATTTTGTAAAATAGGAGAAGATATATCGATCAAGACAAAGACTAATTTTTGATGGTGGTTTTTTGCATTTATGTTCTTCTTGTTCAACATCATCATCATCATCATCTTCGTCATTGTCACTGATTTCGCCTTGACGTTGACATTCACAAAATTGAATATTCGCCTTCCTATCGGATGTTTCAAGTAATAGATGTTCAACGATGTTATTTGCTGAGGGAATTATATTCACGTCTGCACAGATAATTTCTGTGACATCAGTCGTTTTCTTTGAATTATATCTTGATTTCAGTGGTGCTAATGTTGGCGTGACAGAATTGAGAACGAGTGGCTTCGATGGGTTCGTTTGTATTTCGTTGGGGGGAGTCGGCGAGTGACCAGAATCGACAATTTCGGAAATTTCAGGACTAGCAGCAGGTGCTTCGACTGAATACGGAGATATGGATGAGGCTGTTGATGGACATGTTGGGATATTTCGTATCTCTGTAAATTGATACAGTGGACAATTAGCTTGATGTGTGAAATGATGATTCGGTAATTGAGATGAATTGTATGCTAACAACTCTCTTTGAAGACGCTTTTTCTCTCCTAATAGGTTCTTTCTCTTAGCCTAGAAATAACAAAGAGAAGCTGGACATTCTGACATGAAATGCTCGATTAAATATTACTTTGCCATGTTTTTGCTGATAAGCTCGACAGAATGCAACTAGGTGTCGATAGCCGCGCTTCCAGAGATGTTCTAGATATTTGATTGTTTCCTCCCAACATGAACCGGGCTCGTCACTCAACAATGTGCTCGACGAGCGGGAAAATCGGCGACGTTCAGCAAGCATACGTTCAGTTTCACGCTTTTTTGTCTCACTAAACTGCGTAGCAATAACAACAAGACATAAATTAATCATAAAAAATGATCCAATAATAATTAGAAAGACAAAATAAATCCAATCCCAAAATGAATGAGCATCTTGTATATAATACATAATATTAACCCAACTTTCCAGACTAATTATCTACAATAAAGCAAAACAGTGTTGAAGAAACAGAAAGGCGAAGACGGCAACATACTTGAAAGATAACAACCCACGCTAAACNATTCGTTGTACATATGGTTCGAATAAAAGCGAGTTGACTTACGAAAAACAATAACCCTTTTGAAATCGAATTTGTCATTGTTCAATTGACAAAATAATTTGTTTGAACGAACGAGACCTTATGATATCGAAATCAAATACAAGTAAACTATTGAATGAGGAGAATAACCATAGCACTCATCCAATCGTACATCGATATCTCTCTGAACTTTAGATACAATTTGTTGATAGTTATTGATCACAGTATGTCCAAAAAGACAAGACACATTGAAAACTGTGCGAACAATTTTCAGCGTAGATTAAGATTAGATTCATAAAGCGATGTGCAATAGTCTATCTTGTCTTGTCAGAAGAGGAGAACTATCTGTCGACTTGTGCTTCGAATCATCCATTACAAGACTAAAACAACCAAATATCTCTCTTGTCGTCGATTTCTTTTCTTGTTATATTCGTGCCATTCATAAGTATACATAAGCGAAAAAGAAAAACGGTGGGTACGTGTAGATTTATTCAAATAGTTATAGTAATAGACATATAAAAAAAAGAAGGAAGCACAAAAGTATTTGAAATATGTATAACACAGTTATATGTTCTTTTCAACAATCATTGCTTAGAACCATAAAACACGTATATATATATTTGTGTGTGTATGTCTATATATAGATCTATGTACTTTCATTTTCTCAATATCGACATTATCATTTGAGTTCGTTTTCGTGTGCTGATGTGTCTATACAGAAATAATACTCGAATTGCCTTGTTGTCTTCATTTTGAAATTTACGCAGAGAGAAAGAGCGAGAGAAAATGAATGAATGAATCTGGAAGATCGGATTACGTCATTTAGTTCGTGCTCGGACTATTCTTTCTCGTCAGGAGCGGCATTCGAATAAGCAAAAGAGAAAACAGATCTTCTTCTTTTTCTTCGTCTTCTCACATTCTCTCGATTCTCGTTTGCATTGGTGTTGGTATTTTTTTCGGACCGACTCTGTCTATCTCGTTTCTTCTTGGCATTAAATAAAAGTTAAACTGTTCGAGTTATCAGCCGAGAGTCGACTTCAATTTTCTCTCGTTGTTGCATTCAAAGTAAGCCGTCACTTGCATGGACATTCTATTCGATGAATAAACAAATCATTTCCCTAGATTATCTATTGAGGAGGAGAGAAAAAAAGAAAAAGAAGAAGATTAATTTTATCAAGCATTTTTACACGTAGAAATCGAATCGGATTGATAACAATGTTTTATACTGTTTCACAGTCAGTGTTCGTAGTATGAGATGAGATCTGATATCGTCTTACCAGTTAGTGTGCATAACGAGCGTCACATGTTGAAAATCAATCAATGTAACAGTGAGAACGATTTGTTATGATGTTTCTTTTTTTTTATTCGAAAGATCTTACCTCAAAAATAAAACAATCCATTTCTTTTTTTCTTCTTATTTATTTTAAAACCTTGAAATATCTATCTATAGTTTGTCTTGTCTGTGTTTATTCTAGACAAAGAATAGAAAACTCTGTTAGGTATTATATTTGAATAGTTGACGATCGAAATTCAGCGTCATGGTGGCAACTGATGAAATTCAACAAGCAGTTGAAAGTTTCTTTCTTCTGTTCAATGGGGTTATTGTTTTTCGTAAGTCAACTCGCTTTTATTCGAACCATATGTACAACGAATGATTTCACCTTCTAGTAATGAGTTGTGGCTACACACTTATCGAATCAGGTGGTGTTCGCAGTCAAAATGCAGGTCACAGTCTTTTTAAAACACTTGTGATCTTCAGTAAGTGAAAAGAAAACGACTTGTGATGAGTAAGAACGAGCAATTCTAGTTTCATCGGCATTGGCTTATTGGATTATTGGTTATCCGTTCGCTTTTGGTGGATATCCCAATGTTATCTTAGGCACACGATTTTGGGCAAGTGAACAATTCGGGGCATTGTATAATCGTCCAGGCGTAGATAATTTCACCAATTCGAATAATCTCTATAATTTGAATAATCAAGATCCTTACATTCATTTCTTTTATCAATATATGATTACGTTTCTTGTAACAAATATTGCTGCGAGTGCATTTGCTGAACGATGTCAAATTATCGTTTATGCACTCTTCTCAATTTTGATGGCTGGTAGGAGAGATCTCTTCAGGAGAAATATCTTGATTTACATGCATTTCTACAGGTTTTGTTTACCCATTCCTTGCACATTGGATGTGGGGTGCAAATGGTTGGCTTGGCTATGTTGTCGGCGCACGGGTAAGATAGATTGGCCAACGGGTTTCATTGTCATTGAATTTGTAAAATTAGGATTATGGTGGCAGTGCAATCATTTATTTAACAGCAGGTGTAGCGGCTTTGATTGGTACAATCTTTCTTGGGCCACGTTTTGGTCGATTTGAGCCACGAACATTACCTCTATTTGGTCACAGTATTCCTGTAAATATGGAAAAAAATGATTTCTTTGATAGTTGAGAAAATCTCGCTTTTGAATTCGTTTAGATCACATCGGTTGGTGCAATTCTTGTTGCATTTGGCTTTTTCGTACTCAATTCAGGCGCCGATCATCGTATTTCAGGTGTAGCCTATGGTGATCGTGTAGGACACGGTCTGATCAATACAGTTCTATCGGGTGCAACATCGGGAGCAGCTTATTATTTATTACAACGTCTTATTGAAAGTATGACTCTTGTATAAAAATCGAATGGAATTATATTTCAACCTTCTCTTTTAGCATTCGCAAAACCTACCCGTCATCTTAAACGACGTGTGTTTCTATCGACTGTAAACTCTATTATTGCTGGAATGGTTGCCGTTGCTGGTGGAGCTATTATTTACAATCCATGGTCTGCAATAGTCATTGGTTTCATTGCTGCATTGAGCTTCTTGTTATGGAGCAAATTATTGATTAAACTTCATGTTGATGATCCTGTCGAAACCGCAGCTGGTATAACAGAAAGCTGAACATGATTTTCGTTGATTTCTTTTTCTTGTTCAATAGTTCACATTGGTGGAGGTCTATGGGGCATTTTTGCTGTACCAATCTTTCGGCGAACAATCGAAGCTCAAGCTGATGGCAGTTTTGCAAATAATACTTTCTCAATTATTTATCGAATCACTCTTGGAGAAAGTTGGCGGGTACGGAGATAGTATAACAAACTAGTTTATCTCTTCAATATTTATATTTACATAGGGATTACTCAATTCATTATGTACTGCAGCAGTCGTCATGGCTTGGACAGCTATCTTTGTTGCTATTCTCTTCCTAGTGCTTAAATTACTTCGTTTACTTAAAGTTTCTAATGAAGAAGAATTACGAGGTAAATTGCAATCTTTAATTTTCTTCATCTACGATGTTCTTTGCGCTTTTCAAGGTATTGATCTGTTCCAACATGGAGAACCAGCTTACGCACTTCGTATCTATTGTGCTGCATGTGGTGAACAATTACAAGGTAAAACAATTGAACATGAAACAGTTGGTGTTCGACCCAATTTTCCAACTATCGTCACTGACGCCGAAGGAGGTACGAAAACAATCAGAAAGATCTCTTTTGCTCCTGCGTAATTGTGATTCCGTTGACATTTTCTCATCACGCATGTATCTTTTTCGAATTAGTTAAAGCTACATAGTAGTTTCTATAAATATCAACATAGTCACAATCGATATATATTTTTCAGCCTACGGTCTCGATGATATGCGTGGGTAAGATAAACAAAACTCAACCGAAACCAATATTCATTTGCACTAGAGCTGTCAAAGCAAATAAACGATCTTTCACTTTGCATATGCTCTCTGTAGAAACACATATTCTGCTTTTGCCTCTTCGATTTTCAAATCCAAAACTGCATCTATTCGTTTTTGATATTCGAATATCTAATTTTCGTTTCTCTTTCTTTTAGCCATCGTCCCTATCGAATATTTCAGTGACCGAAATGGTTCCAATGGCAATCTTAATGGATCGAAACTCACATCACTAAACGAAGAAAATCGTGTCTGATCTTTTCTTCTCTTCTTCACTTTTTTCTCTCTTTGTTCTGCTTCCTTATCAAACAAAATACATCTTCTGATAGTATCATTTAAGAATGATCACCACCAACAGTATAATATCCTAAAACAAAACCGTTTTTCTTTTTCTCTCTTTTTTTCTGTTCCGTCTCAACGCACAACGGTATAATCTAGACTAGCTTCTATCTCCATATGCGTTGGATAAGCTTTAAAACGTGTTTGTTTTCTCTCTATCATTGTCTCATCTTTTTCTACAGTATTTCTTTGTTGCTGTTGTATGTATCTATCTATCTTTCTGACTATGACAATCAAACAGTCAGAAATTATAGATAAGTTTCGTTTTTTCAATTTCAATTAATCTTCTCTCTTCGTTTTTGTTTTCATTTGCAAATGTTTGTGATCAGAAATAGTTTTTCTTCGAGTTCTGACACATACATTTCTTCCCTTCGCTGTATGTTTTACGATTTAATTTTCCTGTTTCGTAAAACCAAATACAGTCTGCCGATATGAACAGGAGTTGTCATATTTACTTTGCCTTCTCCTCTTGGTATTTACATCATCAACAACAGCCTTACTTATTTTATCTTTTTCTTCGTTCTCAAGTTCAATTTCAGTGTGTGTGTGTTTGGTGTATAAGCGTGCTCATTGCATTCGAATTCGTGTTTTCGTTTCCTCTCCTTTTGTTGATGTTGCTTCGTGTTTGCGGTTAGTTTCTCTCAGCAAATAAATGTGTCAAAATCGTGTTGTGGAAGGTGAACATGATTTATACAATTTCTTCCAGACTTAACACTACGCGCACATTTACAACACTAGGTTTTTTTCTATTGAATTTATATGATCTATACGTACATGTGGAAACCTTTGAAAAGGATCTTTATTGGATATTTTTAAGGGCAATGATATATGAGTTCCTATGGAATTCATCGACTGATTTCAAATAACAGAACGAACATTAATTATCTAATATGAACAGGATATTAAAATTATGCTTGGCAGCGGTCGACATTTCTCTTTTCTGTCTGTGAATGTGTGTGTGGTGGAGAACAGATCAAACATTATGAAAGAAATCGACGAATATGAGAGAAACTTGAACTTGAGAACTGGATTATATAACAAAGATGAAACAATGAACTATCTATCAAGATTTTGACTGATGAGTTTTCTCTCTCTCTCTCTCTCATTCTGTTTGTGCCTTGCAAGATAATAATGCTAATATTCGATGTAGAATGTTGTCTCAAGTTTTAGATGAATAATTACATGAACATCAATCGACTTCAATGAATTCCTTCCAAGGTATCATTAAGCCAGCAGAAGCATTACTATCGACAACACATTTTCATTAATCAATATATATGAACATACCGAAAGAAGACGAGAAACATTGTTTCACTTCAGATATATTTAGGTAAGAAAATCACAAGTTCATAAAATACTTCTAATTATGAAGTTGTTAATTATCTGTCATATCTAATCAGTCGGGTCTAAGATGAAATATTCTTCGATGTCGTTTATCATAGACATTTGTCTGGCCTTGGCAAAAACTGATGTGCGAAGTAGCAGAGAGTTAATTAATAGCCGAGATGTTCAGATTTGAAGGTGCATTCTTTTCAGAAGTAAGAAAAACGGATAATCGACTACTTTTCTTCCGAGTGATCGATTTCAAACTGAGCTTCTTACCGGCAAAATGATCGATTTGGATAATCGAGATAAGATTCTTATTTGAAATGAACGAAGAATTTGCCACTTCTATGCGTAAGTTTGATTGTTGTTTTTCTTTCTTCAAACTGATCTCGAATTGTTATTATACACGTTCATTGATACTATCGTATTTCTCTATATCAGATGAGTTGTGATACCGGATAAGTTCGACCTTGGACTAGAAATTCGACCTTTCGCTTGTCACTAAAAAATTGATGAAGAATAAATACAGTGAATACACTTTAATATATTGTATGTCGTCTCTTCAAGGTAGTTGCTCTTCTCTAGACAAGAAATGCAGCGCTCTGATACTCATTGTCAGCAACAATCTCTCTCAATAAACCACAACTGACCATTCCCATCATCGAAAATTTGAAGAATAATACAATTAGTAAGATCATCCTCTCTTATCTTCGTACCATTAATAAATAGATTAGTGATGACATCATCTCTTATGAAACCCGTATTACATATATCAAATATTCACTTCAAAGAATTATTATCATCATCACAGTAGTAGGAATCTACTAGTAATGTAGTTTTCTCATTTATCTCAGCATGTCGTAGACATCGATGCGTATTTATCTCGGTCGATGCAATTCTCTGCTCGTGATAGACATTGGCAAAGACAATTTTTCAGCAAGCTAACAACAAAGTTGTGTAGAGAAGTGAAATACAACATAAACATTGTGCGTTTTAGTCTATTTCGGTTGGTAAAGGAAATCCTTGTTTAAACATTGTAAGAAATCTGATCAGCATTGGGAAGTAGATTCAATTTTTCCTCGCCTTTAGTTTTTCTTGACTATTGAATTATAGACTTCCAGCTCGTCTTCTACTGCTGTTGTCATTGTCAGTTTAGTCTTCTCCATTCGATCCTGTGACTTGTTCATTTGCTTCATTAACTGGTAAATCCGAACAGCTGAAATGAAGAAGAAAGAAGAGAAAATTAAGTAATCGAACGGCGACAGATAAATGTAGTTATGTTTCCTCAGCACATTGACCGATGCACACGGTCGCCTTGCGAACTACAGAAGGTAGAAGATGTCTAGATAGGTAATAGAGGAAGCGGATGTGCAGCATGTCACATAGTTTTCTCTCTATTAGTCATATATTTGTGTTATGATTATGAAAAGCAAAAGAAAATCACTTTCATTTCCTTCTGACGAGCGAATGATGTGCTTCATTGAACTTGAAAGGGCCGTGAGAAGAGAAAACTGATGCTAGTTAAATTTGTTCATCGCGACGATAAACATTAGACAACCTTGTGTTCGTTTTTCATATCTTAATGAGACTGCTTTTGCTTTGACTATCGGAGTAAACGAATCGGAAATGGGTCACTTAGATGGATAGTGGTGTTGGTGCAACACAACGCCGTTTGTCTGTTCTTTCTCGTATGCGTTTTCATTCAGTCATTCGTTGTTCATCAATACACATTGCAAATGTGATGCTTAGAGAGGCGGAGAAGGAGAAAATTCTTTGTACACATCACATCAATTCTCTTTTGCTTCCATTCACATTCTTAAGCATGAAGACAGTGTAAGTGAGTTGCATTCAAAGAAAAAAATTGAGCTAATTTCTCTTTGATACAACATCGATGATATCAATGGTTAAAAGCTCAAATTACTTTTCTTTTTCTTTTTTTCTTTTTTGTAAGCAACAATTTGTGTCTATCCAGATTAGAATTGCCTTTAATTCTTATGCAATCTGTATGTATAGATGCATGGTCAATTACATTTGAATGTATGAATCAATCTGAGCTGTATAGGAGACGAACGGAAGAACTGGCTAGCATTTCCTTCATTTCTGTTTGGGATATTACTGATGGTGCGTGACTTTCGTGGACATCACGTCGCAGGTTCAATGCCATTTTCTTTTTTTCTCCTTTCTCTCCTTACTTGTTCTCTCTTTCCTCTCCTCTCTTCTGACTTTATTCGCATTGTTACATTGCATTGTGCTCATCGAACGGCATGTTTTATTCACTCTTTCGCTTTTACTGCAACACTCTAATGTGTATTTATATGTAGAGTGTTGTTCAATCATCATTCACGCTGAGTATAGAACATCAACAGTGACAGCAACACAAAAAAAACTTGATGTTTAATTTTCAACACTTCCATATACATTATCCTTCATGTTCAATATATTTTCTTTTTTTGTGTGACAATACACATTTCCTAGTTGTAGTCAATGCCAAGTGAGTACTCAGGCTGTTGTAGATTGCTCTTCTAGATTATGGTTAGGTCGGTTTTGCCATTTCTGCTCTTCATTTATCTACTTGTAAATACGAGTCGATTTATTCAAGGATGTCATAGTAGATTACTGGAAAATTTCGAAAAACTATTTATTCATTCGATATTATTGTCATGTTCAAAGTTCAGTTTAATGAGTACTGCTACCAAATAACTTTTTCTTTGTTTTGGCAAGCTCTAAAAGTCCACTACGGTCAGATTACATCATACATCGAGCACTCTAATATCAGGAATCACCACATCAACAGTTGCTTCCCTTCTTTGTTTTATTTTATCTAAACAGTCCTATGTATGAAATGCCGTTCTTTCACTTGCTCTCTCTCTCTTTCGCTTTCTTCCGTTTGTATGTGTTTGTTTGAGACCAACAGAAAACAATCATTCTGTGATGAATCCTTGCAATTGCCACAACGACGAGTAAAGACATTGGCATCAACAATTCTTTTCTTTACACTTTTACTCGCTCATATTATCTTTTTACGTTTCGGTATGTATGTATGTATATGTGTGATCGATCGCTCGTTAGACTCAGTCAGGAGTCAGCGTAGTAGATCGTTCGGTGTGTCTAAACAAACACATCCCAACAATCAAAGTCCGATTATCTACTATCGATCAGACAGCACGAGATAGAAAGAAAGAATTACACAGGTGAATGATGTAATCATTAGTATACCATCACATCCGGGTGCATGTATGTGTATATATATATGTTTTTCGAGATGCAGCGACCTGATGCCCTCGAGTAGATAGACAGCGTGTGAAACCTGTCGTCGTCTACTTTTCTCTATACACATCACATAGAGATATACATACATAGAGAGATCGCGAATTGCGTGATCGTTATAATCAATTGTGAACGTAGGCAGGCGAAAAAAACGCATATGATAAGGCATGTGCGTGTATGTGTATAAATGAATAAATGACTGGAAGAGCTCGTTAGACTCACCATCGAGATAAGGCGACGATGAGCATTGAAGTATGTATATGCGTCCGTTCTCAGAAGACAACTTAATGAAATGCATCTTTCAGCAAGTGATAGTGAATGAGTCGTTCTCTTCCGAATAATATCTTCTTCTTCTTCTTCTTCTTCCCTAGCGACTATCTTCATGAAGAAAAGATTACAGGTATAACTCTATGACTATTGAATGATAACTTCGTCGTTGATCTTTCTTTTTCCTTTTCTTTTTGATTAATCGAAGGGAAGAGTAGAAAGATTCGAATGATAAAACTGGCTCGACATGTACAATAACAATGTACTGACTCATCTCTCTCTCTCTCTCTCCTTCTTCTTGCTTGTTTTCTTCATCAGATTGTTGAATATATTGTCTTTTCACATCTTTTACTTTCAATGTATACATATATGTGTATGCGCTCTCATGTTAATCACTATATACATATAGATAGATAGATGGATATATGTATATTAAGAGTATTCATTTTTTTTTCTCTCCCTATCCCTTCTCATTCTTTGTTCTAGACGAAGGCATCTAATGGTTTAATTGTATTATAACGTCGTTCGATTACTCCGACTCCTATTACCATTATCATTGTGAAAATTATCATTCGACAGAGTTCAATGCATTTAACACATGTTCGATTATCATTTCTGTAAAACTAGTATTCGAACAAACCAAATTCAATTGTGCATCTGAATATATACATATATTATCCATACAGCAACGACACGTTTTCTGTTCCGACTAGCTAAAATTCATTTCGTATTCCTATTCATTCAATGGAATGTAAACAGCAGACATTAACGGCTGTTTCTATTGTCCGACGAGCAACACTTGCCTGTCTTCTTTATTCTATTGTGATGACTTTACTTATCGGTAAGTATGTCTAAATACATATCTGTCTATCTGTCTATCTATCTATCTTTCTTTCTTTCCTTTCTCTCGTTATACATACAGATTCATTAAATAAGTTTTCTTTCGAAAAAAATGAAAAACCTTGAGGCAAAATATACACAGCTGGACGCATCACTCTCTTGTATGACTGATGTTCATTAAAACCAAATGACACCTCACTTCTCTTTTTTCCAATTAAGAATTCTTCAAAATAAATGAATGAGCGAATATGTCGATCCGTACCGTTTCTGATGACTGTATCTTCTCTTGTCTTTGACTGATCGATTTTCATCGATCATACGGTGTTATGCATACGAGCAATATGTCACATTTCTCGTCTTTCTCACGGGAACATATGTCATTGACGAGATATAGTCAATAAAGATGAAAAGAATTATGCCGTAGTTGAACTTTTGCTTCTTTTTTCCTTACATCATCAAATTGTCAGACGGACAGAAACCTTGTCAAGTCAAGTGCTCATATTTTTTTTGTTTACATTCTTAAAGTTGATGGCACATCAGCGAACACCGAAGCCGAAATCATCTCGACTCAAAATGAAATTATCACTTACGTGAATCATACCGCGAAATTATCGTGCATAATTCAAAACAAAAATCGTCAACACGTAATTCTTCATTCCCTTGAATGTCTCCTTAATCTAATTCGTCACTTTTTCTAGGTCACATGGTCACGCGTGACATACATGAATGAAACCCAAAAATTAACCAATCTTCTATTCGTTGATCTTTTGAAATATACTCCGTTTAGTCGATACCATCTGACTCATATGATCGAAAGAGATAATCGTGAATATTGGAATCTGGAAATTCGAAATGTTCATACGTCGGATGAAGGTTATTACAGTTGTGTGTTAACAGCAATTAAACCAATATCAAAAATCTTTCATGTCAAGGTTCTTGGTACGTATCACGCTTGAGGAGAACACGACAATAGACAAATGATGATGTGGACAATAAAAGTCGTAATTCATTCTCAAGAGATTCGACTTCATACATTTCTCAGCAAGATTTGCCTTTTGTCTTGATTATCACTCTAATGTTCGACTATATTTCGAGCTAATGTTGATTAACTTCTTATTCTATTCGTTTTTTTTTCTAGAGAATACACGCAATCCGTTGTTTGCTCTACGTTCATCATTGGATACAGCTAATATGCAACGGCGATCCAAAGAAAGTCACTCTTCTGCTTTACCACTTCTCTCCTCGTCGTCGATATTCACAATCATTTTAACAAATACAATCTTAAAATTTGTTTAAAGCTTCTTTTTGCTTTTGTCTTCTTAATTCATTTTCGATTGTGAATGATTTGCTAGTTTGTACGTGTGTGTGTGTGTGTGCTTGGAAGAGTATTTTTATTCGTCTACTTTGGCAATTGATTTGAAAAAGAAAACGGAAAACATTCAACAGTGATGTATCTCAACTGCTTTTTTCATTCGGAGAACAAACTGAACCTATTTGTTGTAAAGTGAATGACCATGCGCGCGCGCGCGTGTGTGTGTGTGTGTGACATTTTATTGTATTTATTTTAGTCTACAAATAAACTGGTGAGATAGTTGATGCGTAAAATAGATCTATCAAATGAAGCGCTTTTCTTTTTCAAATGGTAAATGATATTTTTCGGTCAATATAGTTTTAATATGACATTTGATGATTGATTGAATTGATTAAGAAAATCTCAATGTCAATTGGGTTCGAGTGATAAATAGTTAGATTTGATGATTAGAAACAATCACATCTTTGATGGTTTGAATAGATTTCGAATCAAGATATGGTTAACAATTGATCTTTTATTTAGGTCTGAGTTTAACTAGTTCGTAGCGTAGCAAAGATGTTGTCGGAATAGATGTCCAATTCGAATTTGAATTGAACAATAGAGACTTGAAAAAATAATCTCGATATGAAATTAACTCTTGAAGTAGATCTAACCCTTGTTGTACATATTCAAAAAGTAAGTCAGTTCGGAATAAATCTATTTCTATTTTTTTATAGTAGAATAAAGATATGTCGTACAGATGTATTGAATTGAAACTAAATCTAGTCCTACGTTATATTCAAATCTTCGTTTTTTCGATTTATTCTCTAAACAACGACGAACAGCTGAATTTTCATTTACATTCTGGTTGAAATCAGACATCTACATTTGCTGTTACGATGAATTTGTCGTCTTCGAGGTGTCAAATACAATTCTGTTGAAAAGTGAAAACAACACGTGTAAAGTAGATAAAAAAATTTTCTCACGCTTATTTCGATTGTTCCTACAGAGATAGATAAATAAATACATTCAATTTGTTCAATTGAATTTCGTCTGAACCATAACAATTACGATGTTGTCATTTTCATCGCACTTTGATGATCTAACACCGTCACTATCAAGTGTCACGATTTCACTAAGATAAACACTCAGCGATTGGCGTTGTTTCATGAACGTGATAGCCGCGCCAATTCATTCGAAGTTTTTATCCGTCAATCATGAGAAATCCAAATGAATTACTTCCACACACAAAAACAACATTTTGTTGATTTCTTTGCTATTTGACCTTGACAAGAATGTATTTTCTCCATTCAAAAACGACATGATATTCTTGATCATTGGGTAACATAGTGTTCTGATGAGACTTCCTTTGGAGAAACATATACACACACCTTCATTTACTGTATATTGAGCAAAACGGCTTATCGGATGTGACCATAACACATGCGTAGACGTATTCGAGATATAAAACGTAATTCATGAAAGATTCTTTCGAGTTTTGTTGTTGTAATTAAGAAAGACGAGCAGCGGATCGTTTGCTGTCTTAACACTTTGAAGGAGGTATTTGCATAAGTTGTTAGAAATACTGATTAAACACGATCATTACATAAACAATCATCATACTCGATTGACTTAATCGTTTGGAGTTAGGAGAAACTGATCGAAAGATTAGTGTCATTTATGTTAATAATGAAATCGATCTTTATTCATTAAATCAACGGAAGATTATGGCGCAGAGAGATGTGAATAGGTTTCCTAAATTTATGTGGAATCTAGTCTTCTGACTCTGAGAATATAAGTAATAACTGGCAACAACATCGTCGATGATGCTCTATTGCAATGCGCTGTCAATGCGTTGTGTGTTGTTTCTTGTATGGCCATTTTGTTCACCAGATCCTTCGCTTTTTGCCAAAATTGCCTTCGCATTTGAACGAGTTTCGAACTTTTTCGATAGTCATTCGAAAGAAGACACTTTTCTCTACCAATTCATGTAGAATGTTTGGGAAAAAAATCTTTTCATTTCGATAAAATAATTAAATTCTTGGCAAATATTCACTCGAACTCATCTTGTTCGTCGACTTATTACCGATTTTTTTCGATATTACGCCACAGATTTCCCGTCATGTTCGGTGTCATTCGATAGAAAAAAGTCTTCTCTGTCCGATCGGAGAAAAATCTCTCTTTTATTTCATTAATTTTAACGAAAATATTTGCCATTTTTCAAAGAAGGCTTGAACAATCTAATGAAAGTTCGAACGACAAAAGGTGTCCTATGTGCGGTTCGAGTCGTTCGGGAGAAGGAAGAAGAGGAAAAAAGGCAACGACGACGGCGACGACGCACATACACCAACATTACCACCACCATTCTCATTCATTCTATCGACATCGCTCTCTCGTGCGCGCATACACGCTACAGACACAAATTTTTTCTGCTCCCTATTCATTTCATCTTTTTTCAAACAAGAAATCTTCGTTAATTCAAGAACAATGACCGATAATAGTGCTGCTTCATCCAACCTTAATACATCGGCTAGTGCTGCTGCTGCTGGTAAAGGTAAGAAAAAGGCCGCTGGCTCATCAGCAAATAAAACCAAAAAAGCGAAAAGCGCAAGCACCCATCCAAAATTCGCCGCTATGATTAAACAAGCAATAACACAATCGAATGATCGTAATGGTACATCGAAAGCAGCTATTCTAAAATATATTTTAGCTAATTTTAAAGTAAATGCTGCGACTGCCAATCAACACCTTAAAGTTGCATTACGCGCCGGTACAAAAAATAAAACATTAAAACAAACGAAAGGTATTGGTGCAAGTGGAAGCTTTAAATTGGCCACACCAGCTAAGCAAGTCAAATCGGCAACTGGTACAAAGAAGGTCGCAGCGAAAAAATCGTCCGCAGCCAAACCACGTAGCCGATCGAAGACACCAGGTGGAAGCAAAAAAGCTGCTGGTGCATCACCAAAGAAAGCACGATCGTCAAGCAAAGGAAAAGCTGCCGGTGAAGGAAAACGAAAACGCTCAGCATCTCCAACAAAGAAAGCATCGACGAAAAAAGCTGCCAAAGCTACGAACGTTCCAACTGCAACAACCGATGCCAATGCCTCAGCCACTGCAGCTGCTCCTGCTGCTGCTGCTGCTGCTCCAAAGAAGAAAGCTGCCGCACCCAAAAAAGCTAAATCAGGTTCGTAAATTTGATACAACGAAAATTAAAGCGTTCATTACGAATTATCTTCTTCTAGCTAAACCAAAATCAAAAGCAGCAGCTAAACCAAAAGCTGCAGGAAGTGCTAAAGCCAAGAGTCCAAAGAAGAAGACCGCATCCCCAAAGAAGAAAGCTGCCGGTGCATCCAAACCAAAATCTAAGAAAGCTGCTCCATCCGCATCGTCGAGTGCAAGTGGATCATCCAGCAGTGCAGCTAAACCAGTCAAAAAAGCGAGCAAACCAGCCGCCAAGAAAGCCAAAAGTCCCAAAAAGGCCGCCAGCAAAAAGTGAACTAATTATTTAAGAGACAAAAGAATAACATGTATATATATATAATGATATAACATCTATTTTTTCGTGTGTGTGTATCCTGTAGACAAACCTTCATTTTCTATCTCATCATTCGTTGCAGATAATGTACTCCTTCTTTTGTCCTTTATTCTATTTCAATGTTGTTTTGTTTCTTTCTACTTTTCTGGTTTCGTATGTAAGGCGTATTGTAAACGCCGAGACTACTATATCGTTACTATTATACCTATATTCGTGTGTTATCCATACGCTTCTTTTTGTTTCTGCTCTTCTATGTGTGTATATATATATAGACGTACATTCTTCTCTTGTCTCGCCGCTGCTCGAGACGAATAAAAAAGTAAAAAACAAGACAACGGTCGACATTTCGCTCCATTCATGGTTAATTGTTTTCTGAATGGAAAATCACGAGCAGAATGAATGTGAGTTTTTTCTTCTTCGTTCTCTTTTTCAATGCATCACATCTCACACAAATTTATTAGTAAATAAAGCACATAGATCTACGATGTAGCATATATGTGTTCAGCGAACGAAAAGAAGAGGAAAAATCGAAGGCTCATCGTTTATCTGTGTGTTGTTCGAATCTCGAGCAAGAAGGTCAAAACTATTTTATTTTTTCTCTACTAAAACATTGCGAGAATAACGAACGTACGAACGAATGAATAACTCACGAAACATAAGAAGAAGCGAACACATTGAAAGGCAAAAAAGTGCAGGAATGTGAACATAAGCTTGAATAAATACGGGTATATAAACCTTGCATTTAACGTTGAAGTTGAATATTCATTTCGGGCTGTTCTCGTTTCGTTTTGCCACTTGAAGATGAGGTTAAATCTGGTAATTTCGATGTGTGTTTCACTACTTCATCATCGCTATCACTGTGTTCGCTATTTTCTTTGCGGAATTCGCGAACATTTTCATCAGCTGCGGCTTTCGCAGCATTCTGTTCTTCTTGTTCAATTCTTTGACTAGCTTCATCAGCCATTTTTTTCAAATGAATCTATTTCAATCTAAAATGCCAAGAGGATAATGGTTGCTTTTCTTTTATACGCTCTCCCCATCTTTATCAATTGGAAATCCGTTACTTTTACAGTCTTCCATTGTCGCTCTTCCACTTATACCATATGGAATGAAGAAGCAATGATATGATTCAAAGGAAAGATTTGTGTGAGATCTATTTGTTTCGCGATCGTTATATTTGAAATAAGCATCATTGGCCAGAAACAAGGAACAAAAAAAAACGAAAGGCGGGCTTTTTTTCGATTTTTCTCTCATTTCACAAGTATCGCAAATACATAAGAAGAAGAAGAAGAAGAAGAAGAAGAAACAAATAACGAAAGAAAAGAAGAAGAAGGTTCTAGCCAAGCCGGCCAATGTAAAATGAACAAAATGTTGAATGTTGCCCAGAATCATAAGAAAAGAAAGAAAGCTAATAGTGATTGAACAAGAGAACGTAAAATAGAATCACTGTTGTACATATATATTTATACATATAAATAAGACCGAAGTGTGTTATAGGTTTCGTTTGACGTTCTAGGAATGAAACATAGCAAGTGTAGATAACAAACGAATGCTATAGGTTGCCGTTGATTAACAAATGAAAATGAAAATATATGTACATTGAATAAATATGGATAGAATGATTATGGATATATAGATAATATGTATCATAAGGAAACCAAGAGGGGAATCATACGTATCTCACTCGTAAAAAAAGATTTATCTGATCGAGCAGTGAGAGAGAGAGAGATAGTTTTGAAAGGAGAGGGGAGAAAACAAACAAAAGAAAGAAACAAGACAAATTAAATTCTCAGTTTGACAACACCAGGTAACAGTTGACTGTTATTGTCGTCGACTGTTGAATTACTTCGATTAGACGACGCTGCCATCGGTGGCGGAGGTGGTGGATAATTGACTTTGGATATGTGTTCACGCATTGTACGAACAAAGTCATCGCTAAAACCCGGATAACGCATCTGAGCATTTTCAAATACACGCCGTAGATTTTGAAACAATTCAGCACCAGTTTGAACATTACGTGCGAGACCATTCGATGAGTTATTACTAACTGGTGCTGTTGGAATATTGAACCGAATAGCAAGCTAACGAATGGAAAGAATTCGTAGAGAGGGAGAATAATCGAATGAACTTACATCATCAAAAATTGATTTAAATACCGGATTTAATTCAATTGATTCAGCGGGCTAAAAAGATAATCAAATCGTCGTACAAAAACATCGATATACTACAGTATTCTGTGGAAATCTAATCTTCAATTTATTCTACCTAATCGTATCAAGCGAATGAATCTAATCAAATATTTTTAGTCAACAATTTGTCTATTCCCGAAGGAAAATTCTAAAAATACTACTGAATATCTGCAGATCTAATTTCTGACCACGAGAATAGTAGAAATATGTGCAAAATCGATTATGAAATATTGTTGTTTTAGATGAAAATGTACATACAGGATAAATTCCATTTCCAGATGATAATCTAACTGTATCGTCACCATCAAATTTCCATCGAAATGTTTTGTCTTTTGGCCTAAATGAAACTCGCGATCGAATTCGCCTCATAAATCATCCAAACTTACATGTCGTCATCGGAACCTGAATCACTATCTGATCCTCCACCATTTTTATGACTTTCTTTCCATCGTCTGTATCGTTCGATCAACTCAACTAGAAATCTAGTTGATTTATTTAGAGAAACAAATTTTAAACGACGCAATTGCTGAGCTGTTGGTCTCTATACAATCAAAACAATTTTAGTTTTCACCATAATGTTCTATTTACATGCTCAGGATTCTTTTGTAAACACGCTTCAACGAATTCTCGAAAAAATTTCGAATAATTGCCAACTAATTGCGGCGGTGAATTCTTTGGTATTTGTAAAAGGACTCTCATGGGATGGAGGTCAGAGTAGGGCGGTTCACCTTTAGCTAATTCAATCGCTGTTATACCAAGTGACCAAATATCCGCCTGTAAAAGAAAGACAATGCAGATTGTTTTCAACGAAATGACTCGTTTCTTACTGAATAATCGTATTTATGTTGCATGATCACTTCTGGTGACATCCAAAATGGTGTTCCAACGAATGTGTTTCCTTTACTGATCGAATCCGTTAATTGTTTAGCGACACCGAAGTCAGCTAGTTTAACATCGCCGTTTTCCGATAAGAGAACATTCGCTGCTTTAATGTCACGATGGATTTTCTTCTCCGAATGTAAATATTCGAGGCCTTTGAGGACTTCTCGTAAGATTATAGCAATATACTGTTCGTCAAATGGGCCTGGTTTCATAAGATCAAGTGCTGAACCACCACCGAGATATTCCATAACAATCCATAGTTTTGTTCCCTGCAAAAAGAACGTACATCAATATTAAGGTTTAATCACAATTTCGTTTACTTTTAAATAAGAACCAAAGTATTTCGTGATATATGACGAATTACACTGGGAAAGTACTTGAATTTCTTGTTGAATATCCTCGATTTCATCTTCAGCTTTCTCCAAGTCGATTATCTTGATGGCTACCACGTTGGACGATTTCTTATTTATACCTTTATAAACTTCCTAAACGGAAAAATCAATTCACTGCAAACCTCGCTTCACTTCGGAGAGAAAAACACCTACTCCAAACGATCCTCGACCGATATGATCATGCCGTTCGAATATTTCTTCAGGATCAACTTTACTCTAATCAAGAACAAATACAGCATTGTATTTCTCAGTTTTGTCTTCTTCGAGTACAAATGTATATACCTTTTGTGGCGTTAGATGCGAAGCGACAATCATTGAAACTCTAAAAAGAAGAAGGAAAAAAACAACGAATGACTGTTTCGTATTTAATGTTATTTTTTCTCGTAACTTACGTATTTTAGTCAAGAGTTTTATTCGGTGAGATATTGTCTTCAAATGTTGTTCCGCATAGACACACGAACGCTTATCTTCTACTCGTCGCGTTACTGGATTTCGAGTGTGTGCATTGAGAGAGAGAGACAGAAATAAATATACAAAGCAAAGCACACCTTCGTTTGTTCGTTTGTTCGTTCTTCGATGATGATATAGGTTTATTTAGCCGAAGATTTTAGCTGCTAAGCATCTCATTGGTTCATTCTATTGACCATCCATGAGAAAAGAAAACAAGAAGGAAAAAAAATAAAACGCCACGATTAGATCAAAATGAAAGCAAATCGTTATTAGATTATTGATCTAATCAAACATGAATATTCATGGTGAAGTTCGAATTTCGAGGCGAAACGATGTTCTAGTCGCTTGAAATTCTTCTCGAACATACGGTTTGACATTTTAGAACAGCAATCATGTGGAGAAGTGAAGACATTATGCATTTTGTGCTAAAACTGACACATTTGTGTGAATTCTCATCATAGACAATGACGAATAATTGCATGGTTTCTTGATTAATGTCAATAATGAATAATTTGTAGACTTTCAATTCTGTGAAAGCAGAGTATTCGAATGAATCATCGGTTTTATTTGTTTTGTCACAATGAATGAGTAATAGCTGAGTATCTGTTTCTAGATCGAAAATATCAGTATGGTAGATGAACAACAGCTGGAATTAATTGAAGAATGTCATGTTTTGGTATGTATTCGAACGGAGATGTATTATCAATACTTTCCTTCATATTTTTAGCGTCGTGAATTGAGTGATTTGATGAGCAATGATTTTGATCGTATTCTTAACGAAACCAGTGAGATTCTTAAAGTAAGATTTCATATTTCTCATCGCTCATGTTTATTCAACGATTTCAGATGTCAATTCGTTCGCTGAGACGCTCCGATGATCGTAAGTTATCGCAACTGCTACATCCTTTCTCAATATTCTGTTCTGAAATTTAGCAACGGAAGCAACAACTGCTGAAGCAACTGCAAAACCCATTTTATTATCATTAACACATCCTCAGTATGAAAACATGCCAACTAATCCTCCATTTCCTTCAATGATTCTGTTTTCTAGGAACAGCGAAATACTCAAATGCACTTTAACACTACATGGATCAGATATTACGAATGCTGTAAGCAAAATCTTCTTCTATTTCAAATACAACATGTTTCGTTCTATTTAGGATGTGATTTACAAAGCTGGAACTAAAGTTCAGCCACCAATGAACACTGCATTTCGAACCAATATCGCTACACAACAGATGAAATATTGGTTTCTTCAACAAGTAACAAAGAAAGTTAGCATAATGAATGAAATAACTTCTGATTTAGTTACATGAATGTCGACAACATCTTGAACGTGCATTACGCTATGTTGAATTAGCTGATTTCGAGCGCAATATCGATCAAATTTATAAAGCCATACAATACCTTGACTTGATCATTGATTCTGTTAATGACGCAAAAGATAATATTTTATTACCAAAGAAGAAACGTATCGATGATTTACGGCGAAATAAAAATACTGTAAATATGTTCAATTAGAGTTGAAATTGATTGAAAACTTTCGTTTTTCTAGTCGATTTTCACTCCGGCTATTCCCGAAAACATTGCATTTAGTTTTTACGTTCAAGGCTCCAAACTTTCCTTTGCTGTTTATCACACGAGTGTTCAAGGGAAATCAAGTGGCTATTTTAAACATGCCGTATGCCATAATTCGATGATTACTTTCTGAAATAACGTTTCATTTAGGTTGAAGCTAATGTTTCCGCACTTGCTGAACTTTTAAATCACCTAACTTTTATTCTTTTACAGTTGCAACAATTTCGGGATAAAGTAATGTCGAGCTATTCATTGATGAGTTCATATAGACTGATTCGTATTTGTTTTAGTTGCGTATTTTTGATGAATATCAAAATGGTTCCGATTGGAAATCTTCAGTGGAGAAACAAAATACCAACGATAGTCTAATGACGATGTTTTAATATACTTTTTCTTTTCGAATAGTCTATTTTGTCAAGTGTAATACATATATTGTTCATCGTACATTTAATTGTAGATGAATTTACTAAGAAATGTCTCTCGAATAAGCCGGTATTTGTTGGATTCAAATCCAATTCATTCATGTCACTGTTATTTATCAACGGATCGTCCGGAATCGATTTCGGCAGCTTTGAAAAAGTTCTATCTCAAAGTTCATCCTGATCTCTTCACGCAATATCCAAAAGAAAAAGTAAATCCAGTCCAACCAAGTCTTTTGCACTCACACATATTCGCTTCGTTAAGGATGTAAATGAAAAAAGTTTGCAACTAGTCAGTGCATATCTTTCTGGATTGCAGAAAAAGGAATACATGGCAGCAATCACTGTCACTTTCTTTACGAAACAACCAGCGACTGAACCACTTCGTAGGTCAGTCCATGCGAGCGATTCGTTATTTAAATTTTCATTGGTTTTCTAGCGGCACCGGTTCAGTTATCTCCTCATCGAATCACTCTTAATTCAAGAGATCTACTGGCTAGTGTGAATAGTATCCTAGATGCGTTAAGTTTACCTGTAGTTGATGTTCCAAAACAAGCAAAAGCCACGATAAAACAACGAGAGATTCTATTTAAAGTGGTGGAAATCGAAAAGTTCTATGATTTCTCAAAAATTCCGAAAATATCAATTGAGTAAGTATAGATTTCTTTTGTTCTACTCAAAGGAACCGTTCCACTTTGTTCTAGAACATGGTTAACAAGTAATGTGGACGCAGCACGTACGATTGCTAAACGGCATCAAGCGCTAATGAATGAAATAAGTGCTAAAGTCAATAGTATCAAAGAAAGATTCAAATTGAGTTCAATCGAATATAAAGATGAATGGTCTGTCCCACAATTTAACGCCTGTTTAAGCACGTTGCTCACGTATGTGGATAAATGGCACGACAGACTTCTATCGTTACAAGGTATTCTAATCGAAATTAGTTAGTGTTAATTTATCTTTAATTAACCCTGAAAAAACTCGTTCAACATAAAAGTTCTCCTGACTTGATTACTTATCTTATCTTTTATCTGTCGTGTCTTATGAGTCTATTTTCAGTCGAACGAACTTTTTCATCTCGAGTATTTTCACTGTTTTTCTTCGTGAAGTTATGATCTGACTTGAATTTGCTTATTCTAGGTAAACGACTAGTGTTTGGCGATAAGTCATGCTTACTTCAAGATGGTTCGTTGGAATTAGGTGCAAATGATCCACCTGTGTACTGGGATCATGTGATCTGCTGTGAATTAATTGACTCGGATCAATATATGGGCAAAATCGCTGCCTACGAAAAGAATATTGCGGAGTATTTTCACGGAATTCAAATCCGACAAGATCCCGATTCACAAAGCTTGTGCCGTGCTCACACGTATTTGTACCATTTATTACAATTAAGTCATCATTTTGATCTGAACCGTGATCACGAAGCACATAAACATAAATTGTGGACAAATTTCCATTTATATATCAATCCATATAGTTCGGACCCCTCAGTAACCAACAGCGGATACTTTCAAATCAATGCATATGATGCTACCATTGATATCTTGGATTTCATGGTGAATAATCGAATAAAAGCCAATGAAACGAGGAAATCCTACGAAAGTCAAGCAGAGAAAGAGAAGAATATCATGAAAAAAGTCAAAGAGCAGTTCCGACTCACAGATTTGTCAATCAATCAACGAATAATGAAAAGCGATATAATCGAATGCTGTCAACGTTTGCTAAACCAACGGCAGTTGTTTTCGCATGTTTTATCTCAATGCCGGTTAAAAATTGACAAAAACTATAATCTAGCACAGAATGGAACTTTATCAATTCCATGGGATTGGTCATTTGGACAAGAAGAAACTATTTAGATGTTTATTGTATTCATACATTTTTTTTTGTATTGCAATAAATTCATACCTTTATGCGCTATTCTGAGTATTCAAAATGTATTTTGTTTACTTTTAGATATGCTTCGTTTTGATGGTCGCGTTGTTATTGTTACAGGTGCTGGTAATGGCTTAGGCAAAGTGAGTAAAACACAGGGGAACACAATTTGTTCAATGAGAGATTGTCTTTAGGAGTATGCGTTAGCTTTTGGAGAACGTGGTGCGAGTGTTGTAGTGAATGATTTAGGTGGAAGCACATCAGGCGATGGCAGTAAATCATCACGACCAGCAGATGAAGTTGTTGATCTTATCAAATCACGTGGTGGAAAAGCTGTGGCTGATTATCATTCTGTCGAAGATGCCAAGGCTGTCATTCAGACAGCAATTGATAACTTTGGTCGTGTCGATATTCTAGTAAGCAGAAGAGTCTCATCCGGACTTGACTTGAGGGATTTTTTGTATTGTCAGGTAAACAATGCCGGTATTTTACGCGATAAAAGCTTTGTTAACATGACAGAGCAAGACTGGGATCTTGTTCATCGAATACATCTACGAGCTGCTTACTTGTTATCACACGCAGCATGGCCATACATGCGAAAACAAAAGTATGGAAAAGTTATTGTCACATCGTCAACATCGGGATTGTATGGCAACTTCGGCCAGGTTCGAATTACTGTTTCAATTTGAACTTTTGTTTCATGTCAGTATATTTTCAGGCAAATTATAGCGCTGCAAAGATGGGCTTAGTTGGTTTATCGAATACTCTTTCACTCGAAGGAGCGAAATACAATATTACGTGTAATACGATTGCACCAACAGCATTTTCTCGGTTAACTCAAGATCTTCTTCCACCAGGCGCGGAAGAAAATCTTAAACCAGTATTCGTCATGCCACTTGTTCTTTATTTGTGTCACGAATCATGTGCCGACACGGGTTCACTATTCGAAGTAGCCGGTGGATGGATTGGTAAAGTTCGTTTGCAGAAATCATCCGGAGCCATGGTACGTCGAGCAAACGCACCAATGACGGTTGAAGATGTACGAGATAATTGGCAAGAAATTGTCAGTTTTGCTAAGCCACTCTACCATTTAACACAAGCCGATCAAGTCACACATATAATGAATGCTGTCGAATCAATCACTAATACAGATCAAGCGAATTCCAATGTTTTAACTGAAACATTTACTTATACACCCAATCAACTTATCTTATATGCGCTTGCTGTTGGATGTTCATTACGTCAACCAAATGCTTTACGCTTTCTTTATGAAAATCACGAAAAATTTGCCGCTTTGCCAACGTTTGCTGTGATACCCGCACAGTCCTTATCGATGGCTATTGTCAGTTCCGGTAAAATGGGCATTGACATCGATCTCTCTCGGGTAAATCTACTCTAAAACTATCACACAGAATATAATTATCTGACATTGTGAAACAACTAGGTTCTTCATGGTGAGCAATATGTTGAACTCTACCAACCATTGCCAACATCGGGTACAGTCACTCTCAAAGGCAAAGTTGTCGATGTACTTGACAAAGGTTCTGGTGCTGTTGTTATCTACGATGGTAATCAAATCATAATAATTCCTTTCTGACTTGTTCTTTTATCACATCAATTCTAGTTGAAATGTTTGATGAAAATGACACATTGATTGCCCTTAATCAATTCGTTATCTTCTCTGTTGGTTCAGGCGGTTTTGGTGGTAAAAAAGTTAGTGAACATCAACGACCAACAGTAGCAGCACCCAAACGAAAACCAGATCATGTGTGCAGTGATAAAACAACGATCGATCAAGCAGCACTCTACCGTTTAACCGGTGATGAAAATCCATTACATATCGATCCGGCATTCGCGTCAACAGCTGGTAATGACAGAACATCACTAGTTCTAACTGTGACACTACAACGTGTTTATTTCTCTGAAAGGTTTTTCACGACCAATTCTCCACGGTCTATGTACGTTCGGTCATTCGGCTCGTCATGTTTTGTCAACATATGCAAATGATGATCCCGCCTTATTTAAAGCAATCAAAGTAAACCGATAAATTCAAGTCTCTTTTCAACTCCGATTGATATCTAGGTTCGGTTCACGAAGCCTGTCGAACCTGGTCAAACAATAGAAACACATATGTGGCGAGAAGGAAATCGTATATTCTTCGAATCAAAAGTTTGTTCAACACTTTCTACCTGCTTCGTGGCAAACTCATATTCATATTAGGTACCAGAATCAAGTCAGACAGTGTTGACTGGCGGATACGTTGATTTGCATAATGTCGTGTTCAATGCTACATCACCAGGCGCGCCACAAGTACGGATAAACTCTCTATTGGATTGATAGTTTTCAATGAACGGTGTTGTAGGAAATGAGCAAAACAACACCCACATCATCTCGAGTAAATTTAAAAACGAAAGCAGCTTTTGTTGAAATCAATAAACGTGCTCAAAGTCAACCGGAACTCGTCAAGAAGATTGGAGCTATTATTGTATTCGACATAACAAAAGATGGCAATGTTCAACAAAGTTGGAGTAAGTCCAAGGACATAAAAACAAAAAATATTTCATTATTGACTGACTCTTTTCTTTTTTCAGCAATCGATGGAAAGAAAGGTACCATTTACGAAGGCTCACCTCAAGAAGGCGCCAAAGCACAAGTCACAATTACAGTTGATGATGATGACTTCGTTGATTTAGCCACAGGCAAGGCTAATGCACCTGCAGTATGTATTATTAATATTTGTTGTCCCTGATTGATTATTGCTTTTTTTTTCTCTCCATTGATATTCTTATAGTTGTTCGCAAAAGGTAAAATAAGAGCCAAAGGCAATGTGATGTTAGCACAAAAGCTATCGACATTATTCAAAGACCAAGCAAAACTCTAGAGATTGTGCGTTCAACATAGCATGTAGCTGGACTTTTAATCTGCGAGATTCTTTCTTTTTATTTCTGATTATCACACTGTGATTGTGTTTGTGATAGATACATCTTTCTTTCCGTTTTCAAAAAGTGAACTCTTACTGAACTCTAATCAAATATTTTATGTGTTAAACAGAAGCAGAACGTGACGTGTCTACCTTTTGAAAATTTGTTAAGTCAACTTGGGTAAGGTAAGTGCCGGTAAAGCTAAAGTAGAACGAGAGTTGGTTCAAAACGAGCTTGTTAGGTGATTGACAACCATTGGAAATGTTGTCACGCACATTTCTAGTTGCTTTTTTTCATCGTTCATGGATTTGTGCTGCTTAACTTTTAATAAAGTATTGCCATCACCATCAAATGTTGTCAAAAGAGAGCCGATAGATGATTTTTATTATTATTGCCGTTCATCTAACAACATCAGAGATAAAAATATTGTCCGTCACGTACGGTCTACTCGTTCTAAAATCATGAATTGAATTACGGTGGATGGCGACATGCGTCATAGTCAGATTTTATTCCACGCAGTCCTATTGATCGAATCTATAACTGCACAACTCTATTACTTGTCGTTGTTTATTGTTCAGTCAGTTTGTGTATCTCACACAGACGCAGCATCCGAAACAGCTTTATCAATAATCGAAAACCATCAACTCTTAATATCTGGATGAACGCAATAGAAGTGCTTCGTTTTCGTGATGGATGGTTTACACAGAGGAAAAATGACTGGAAATACTTGTATTTTCATCCCGGATTGCGTTGATTAGAAAAAAAAGTTATTTTTCCGTGGTGAATAGTCCGTTGAGCTCGG
Organism: Adineta ricciae; assembly: GCA_905250025.1. Taxonomy (NCBI): domain Eukaryota; kingdom Metazoa; phylum Rotifera; class Eurotatoria; order Adinetida; family Adinetidae; genus Adineta; species Adineta ricciae. The sequence continues at coordinate 170,683 of CAJNOJ010000002.1, forward strand.
TTAGTTCTTTTCAAAAGCCCAAGTGTTATTATTATCTATGATGGTAATCAAATCATGCTAATTTCTTTCCGATTTATTTTTTTATCATATCCATTCTAGCCGAGATGCTTGATGAAATCAACACATCGATTGCTGTCAATCAATTCATTGTTTTTTTTTCTGTTGAGTCAGCCGATCTCAGTAGAAGACTAAATTATTAAAAAAACTAAGGATCAACATTGTCGCGAGTATAACAAAAAAAGTCAGGTCGTATATTTATGCAAATATATTCCAACATCTAAGCAAACAGTGCTCACTTGTGAATATGGTGAGTTACACCGTTCTATTCTAGATACGAAATATGTCAAGAGTATCTGATGTAGACAAGAACCATCTTGTGAAAATCACAGTTTTTCAACAAAACAAAGACTCGATAAACTCGAAGAATCTGACGACACAATTGTCCGGATTTAATATAACGAAACTTTGGCAGTGTTGAACAAAGCTGAAGTAAGTCCAAGGACATAAAAACAAAAAATATTTCATTATTGACTGACTCTTTCCTTTTTTCAGCAATCGATGGAAAGAAAGGTACCATTTACGAAGGCGCCAAAGCACAAATCACAATTATAGTTGATGATGATGACTTCGTTGATTTAGCCATAGGCAAGGCTAATGCACCTGCAGTATGTATTATTAATATTTGTTGTCCCTGATTGATTATTGCTTTTTTTTTTCTCCATTGATATTCTCATAGTTGTTCGCAAAAGGTAAGAACGGAACTACAATAGTTATAAACATTACAAGTAGTTGGACTATTCTCTTCGTGAAGAATGTCGAGTTTTGTTGAGAAGATTCTGTCCTCATTGTGATTGTGATTAATACATTGTTATTTCTTTTTTTGGAAATAAACTTATGTCAACTATCTAATTTAATATGTGTATTGAATAGAAACCAGTTGACATGTAGAAAGTATTTTCCTGTGTGATGTAGATGTGTGTGTGTGTGAATTGAAAGTTCGTTAAGTTGAATAGAATACTCTGGCAATATGCGTGTGTGCAAATCGTTTCGAAGAAATCTTTTAATTGAATAGTCTTGAAGGAATGCGATCTATTCTTCATATATAATTTCTTTATCCTTTGATGTTTATCTGATTGTGTGTTTGTGTTAATAAAAGAACATCGAAGATATCAAAAAGAGATCTAGTTGTTATTATTAAAATCAATGAAGAATAAAACGAATATGTGCAATTACCGTATACATGAAGATTTGAGCGATATGACATAGGATATTATTAATCATGTCGATGACAATGTAAGTACAAGAGATTAAACCCGAATGTTTCATGAAAGTTCTTGACTGGAAAAAATGTAACGTTTAATAATGAAAGCCTCGACTTGCCTATATTCTTCTCGATTGATCTCGTATCTTCATTTCTATTTTTAAACTCTCACGCACGTATTCATCAGTTCATTATTATGATCGATGTGGAAAAGATTTCGACGATGGATTTGCTTTTACTGACGACAGCGCGATCCTATGCAAGATATTTAATTGGTACTATTGAGACGCAGCATAGAAGAGCGGAAAGAGCTCGGTATATGTGAAAAAAATGTAAATTTATGGAAATAGAAAGCTATTTATCAATCTAAATGAGTTATTTTCAAAAGAAAATATCGAACGAAACATTCAGGTCAAAAAAACTAAATCGGAAACCTTATTATGTCTAGTTGAATAATATTCAATTGTCAAATGAACAAAACAAAAGTAATTGACATTCAATAAAATCATGGATATTGTTCTCTGTTCATCGAATGACACTACCGATGAAATGAAAGGCTAGTAGAGAAGAGGAAGAAGGAAGAAAAATCATTGTTAACCTCGAAATCTATTGATCTAGCTTATATTTCGATACTTTCTTTTGACATTTAAATTTGAAGTCGAGGAATCAATGTGACTACCAATAAGAGATGAGTGATGAGGGTAACGCCCTACATATTCTATCCTATTTCTATAATCGTTGTCGTTCGTCGCATAGATTGGATCGTGTTGTCTTCGTCTTGTAGTTGTTTGTTAATATTTCTCTCTTTTTTCTTTCTTTTATTTTTTTCTACTCCCTATTCATTTTCTCCCTTTCTCTTTCTCCCTCTCTCTCTCTCTCAACGAAAAATAACAGTAGAAAACGAGTCGCTGTTCCTAGTCGACAGAACGGAACGGTGATTATTTGCAATTCAATATATATCCGATACTGTTAGCTTTTCTCCAATTAACAATGACTGATTTAAATCCTACTCGACACTGGTGGTCATGGCGAAGTTGCTTTGCGGCAGTCAAATACACGAAGAAAAAGTCAAGAAAAACGATAAATTATCAATCAAAGTAAGTTACTCCGAACCACTCGTCGTCGACTTTTTTCGTTTCTTCCACAAAGTCAACATATATCTCATGCTAGTACCTTTTCAAATGGTCACACAGATACGAAACGGTTGCTACCGGCTACAAGTAATGCCAAGATTCTATCGGAATTCGGCTTGCAAACGTCCAATGCCGTCTCCAATGATGATAACCTTAAAGCTAAAAACGAGAAAACGTCCTATCAGAGCGCCCAGATGCAACAGCTAGTTGATAGTCTGAACATGAAAATGTTCAGTTTAAAGTCTTCGTCAACAGTTAAACCCACACCACTCGATGCGATTGTTGAAGATTCCAGTGAAGAAAATCTCGATGAAATTGATGAATTCGAACAGTCCGATAGGTAGAAAACGATCTTTTCTCTTTCTCTTCTCTCGATTAAATCTCAATTTCATCATAGTCTATGTAATGATCGCGATTTAGTTAATGATGCCACTGTACTTCATACTCGTTTATTCGATTTAAGCAAAATGAGTCACATTATAACGCAGTTCGACGATAATGGTTATTTCCTCGGTGAATTCACACACCAATTACACAAATTCAAATTAAAAATTGATGCTATCAGACTTGTGAATGCGAGAACACCACGTGATCCTGAACTACTCGAAGCGAAGTAAGAAGAACGAATTCTATTCTAATCTTTCTACATCTATCTCTACTCATCTAGATATTCGACGTTATTAGCTACTATTGAATGTCTTTCAGTATTATTAAAAGTCGCTCAGATCTCGTCATCTCGTTCTCTGATTAATCGTCTTATGTTTTCTCTTGAAGAACGCATAGAACAATTGAATAAACTTGTTCAACTGTCATTGTCAATCAATATATATCCAAAGCAGCAAGATCTAATTGATGATGATTTGCCATCGTTCCGTAGTGCACTTTCATCATATGAACAACTCACAACACTCTCTTGATAAGAAAAAAAAAACGATTTTTTTGTTCAAGTAGCTTTTCGATTTATTGTGTTTTAATACTACGAAAGAAAAAGGATATATTTTTGTAAGAAAAAAACATCATGCTTACTTCTGACGGTCTTCTTTGCTTCTTACTGGTCAATAATTTTCTCTTTTGTCCATGGAGAACGATAACATTTTTCTTGTTTATTGTGTATATAGCGAATCATGTGATACCAGCTGTTCTGTTAATCAATATCCGTCTATCTACTTATCGCGATTGCTTTTCTCTCCCATTCTCGTCTGAATACGAAACAATTAACGACAGAAAATTGTTATATATACATTACTAATACAGATACATATCGGCTAGAAGTTGTTCGAAGAACTATTCAACGCTGCTAGAATACTTATAGCGAAAAACAAGGATAAACAATTATGCCTCGACGAACTGAGATTAGTTTGTGTATTCTTCTGACTTTGGGATTTGTTTTTGTAATAAACACACAATATATCCCATTATGTGAATTATCAAATGAAGTTGAAAATGATGATCAGGAGAGAACAATTGAAGAAAGCAAATCACGACGCGTACGGGCGCTGTGTGACGCAATTTATTCAGCTCGAGATCAAATCGAGAATGAAGAGTTGGATACCATACCGGATTTTGATGTCAATCATATAAATTCAGGTAGAAGATTAGTCTTTTCTCTTCTGGAGAGATCGAACAATGTTTGTATCTTTTGTTCTAGATGACGATGCGAATCAAATTTTGAGACGATTTCGGCGAAGTCGCTTTTCGAGCAGTCGCAGCTCGTCAAGTAGTAGTAGTAGCAGAAGTAGCAGCAGCAGCAGCAGAAGTAGCAGTAGTGGTTCGCGTTTCTTTGGTGGTGAGAGATATTTGATTGGTTTATGCCGAGTTCTTAATCGAAATTCGTTTAGGTAGTCGATCATCGTCGTCGTCTTCATCTGGCGGATCGCGGATTTTCGGCAGTGATTATTATATTGATGTTTTTCAATCATGTTCTTCGATGTATTGTTCTGTTTAAGGTCGCAGTTCATCGTCCAGTTCTGGCAGTCGTATCTTTAGCCGAAGTAAACACAACCAGATATTCACTGTTAATTTTAATTAGACTCTTATATTAGATAGTGGTTCGTCTTCTAGCAGCAGTAGTGGAAGTCGATTTTTCAGTCGCAGTAAAGATCTTTTGCGATTATTATAGGGGACTAGACTCTCACACTAGGTAGTGGTACTTCATCGAGCAGTAGCGGTGGTAGTCGATGGTTTGGTCGAAGTGAATATTTTTCTCTGTTGTAATTACGAAATGTGTATTTGTTTAAGGTAGTGGTACCTCTTCGTCATCTTCAACCGGCAGTCGTGGCGGAATTTTTTCGCGTTAGTATTGTGAGCTCTTACGACGAACTTTAACGCCTATGTGATATTCATCTAGGATCGTCATCATCATCGTCATCGTCATCTGGAGATAAGAGCCATCGCGTACGTCAAGCCATTCGCTCAATGATACGTAAACCAGCCACATCTGGTTCAGGTTGGTATTCGGTTTGAAACAATGCAGCTTGACAAATGAATTCTATTGTTGCACCTTCAATCAAAACCATTGGAAACATTTTCAAGGAAAAATAAATTGACGTGTATAGACACATACGGAAATGGAAAATGTTTATCTTGTTTTGTTTTTAGAAATCTGTAGAGAAAAGATGTGCTATTAAGTAATATGAAAAATGTTATTAATTGTTTTTTCTTCTTCAAGGAGTTCCAGCCACTTCTGGAGGATTATCGGGCACTGGAGGAAGTAAGCCAAGTCTCTCTGATAAGATTCGTATGTGACCGAATTTCGAATTCTCATTCCAATTTCACGAAAATGTTACGACATTCAGGTAAAATCACACACGGTAGCGGTGGTGGTAGTGGTAGCACGTTCCGTTCGTCTGGATCGGGAGGAAGCCGTTATGGATCCGGAATAAGTGGAGGCGGATTTGGTATGGGAGGTTCTGGTGGCAGTGGCGGAAATGCTTGGGTAAGTATCATCAAATCAGTTCAACTTGAAGATGCATTTGTATACTTCTTTATCAATTTAGGTTCGTACTGGAAAGAAATTTCTGCCCTATGCTGTTCGTTTTGGTAAAAGATATTATCAACGACGAAAATATCAAAAAGGTATGTATGCTGCTGCCGGCGCTGGCGCGGGTTATTATGCAGGAAGTCGTATGAACGGCCATCATGGAAATTATTATCCAGACAGTAAGAAAAATATTCATCAGTTAATTCCCGAAAGGAAATGTCATCTTGATTGTTTTTAGATTATTATGGATATCCTCCTGTTGTTGACAATGAGCCGGCTGAAATCGATGGCAAGCCGCCAACTGTCTTCTATTGTATACAAGAAGATCTCAATACAACATTAGTCAATCAAACATTAGATGCCGAGGGGTTTGGTGTATGTAATATATCTGGTGAACTAGTCACGTGTCCAATTGAAATCGAATGTAAGACAAGTGAAGCAGATACTTGTTGTGAAGGTAAATATTTTCTGAAAATCGACTGTTTTTTTTTGCTGCAAAAAGCGACATTTCAGATGAGCAAGGCGCACCAATTTGCTGCGGTGGTGCAATCCCTGATGAATACGTATCGGCATACGGTGGTTATGGTGACGATTTGTACGATGCAGCAGAGAGTTTTAACAAAATGTAACATTCATTCGATTTTCAATAATCATTTCCTTCCTGTTTTCTATTTTTCTTAGATTGAATACGATTACAGTTATATCGGCGCTTTTGGCAACCATATGTTATACTATATGGCGCCGAGAAGAATAACTTTCATCTTTATTCATGCGTTTGCATAAAAAGAATTTCGCGTGCATTCTTTTCCTTTCCCTCACTTGCATATTCTAAATAAAGTTTCATTAGCTAATTGTTTCTTTTTCTGTGATTATGATTCGATTATATTAGGCTGAATTTGCACAATATTTAATGAATACAACACAAAACAAACGAGAAAATTAGAGGAGCTATTCCATCCACATGTCTTCATACATTTCACTCGGTTCGAAACCATTCTTCTCTTTATTTTTACTCAAAAGCACGTTTGTTGACAAGGGTATACGGCAAACCATATAAAGATAACAGAAAATCACTTTTGCGTTTGCTATGGACATATTCACCTTCATCGAAATCATGGTCACTTTCTTTCAAATTTCGGTAGTTGTCGGCATGTAAACGTTGCCGTTCAAATGCGGATAGATCATTGGAATACTAAAGAAAGAAGCAAAGTTTACAATCGAATGTCTGTTATTCTCTCGAATAAAACGATATCTTACTTGATTAAGTGCGCGGCCTTCAACCTGATTGCAATAAAAAACCGAGCAGAGAACCAATAAAACCATCAACGAGCAGATTACTTTTAACATATTGGAAATAATGGATTAAGTATGAAAATAAATGTTCCTGAAAGAAAAGCGATACGATCATGTTAACTGCTTACAAAATGAACCCGCGAAAAGTCTCATAAAGTAACATACAAATGATTAAACATCACTGATTTATATACAAGGGAGAAAACTCATTCTAGGAGGCCTCGTTTTTTCTCATGTCAGCGCTTTTTGATGCCGAAAACAAAATGATTTTCGGCTGTGATGCTCTTACACTTACTAATCTTTTCCTTTGAAACGATAATTATGTACAAAACTCGGAATAGTCGGTGTGCTTTATATTCAGACTTTGAACCTATTCTATCTAATCAAAGTGGATCGATCTGACAGTAATAAACGAACTTCCTCATTACTATGAATTAAATTCACAAAATGACGTCTAGGAAAGTCATATACCTATGAGTATTATCGTCGTTGTCTGAACTTAAGAACGAGGGGTTTTAATGAGAAAATATATGACTAGGTTGGACTTATATATACATGTTGAGTCGAAGGAGAAAGGAGTGGGTGAGGCAAATAGATAGAGATAAAGGGAGAGTGGGAAAATTGTAGATTATTCACTCTGATGCTTTACTTTAATGTCATTTAAATGCAATTATGAAGTTCTGTCAGGTCTTTCCATTTCGAACGCATCATTAAAGTTCATGTTAATGGAAATGAAGAAACTAGGCAAGATAAAAAATAATGATTTCATACTCTCGTCGCTTCCTTGCTCATCTAACTCGAAGAGAAGAAGCTTCTGGGTGATGACTTCTAACACACAAATGTTCGTTTTTCTTCACGCAAAAACAACAAATATCATTGTTAAATTAGTTCTAAACCTGGAGATGTCAAGAGGTTTCTATTGAGAGTAAAGTAATAGGAGAGGATTAAAGTTCTGCAAAAAGGACACGAAAAGATCGTCATGCTAATGTTTTCCTTGCTTAACTTATTTATGAATGAATCTAAGGAAATTGTCGAAAGATCATGTTCAGGTTTAGCGAGGGTGTAGATTGACTTAGAACTTCTTATTTGCAAATTATGTTTTCTTCGAAGGTTTGATTACGAAGAAAAATAAGCCGCAAACTTAATCACGATTATTTGTATTTACCTTCAATCTACTCTAGTCAATAGTTCGGGGAATCTTCCACCTAACATTCAGGTATTAGAATAAGTACGTCATACATGCTAATAATTATACCCTCAGATTTCAACTGAGTACTTTCCGAACTTCAGCCAACTCTCAATGAAGAAGTATAATCAAAAGACGAGTGTCTTACTTTGAAAATGGTGAACAATATGAATTGTAAAAGACATGCAAACATTCTGATGTTAAAAGAACCCTTGGTTACGGAACATATGCTAAAAGGAAAGTTCTACGCTATTCAAATGGTTTCATAACTTATGAATGATGCCTATGTCAGCTTTTAAACCATTTCAGAAATACTAATATGCGGTTTACAGCTTCAAACTTATGATAGAACTAATCTGGTTCGTGTGGAAAGTACCAACGAAATATTGATCGGTGGGCTACGGTGTTCATTGTTCATATTTTGTATTCATCATTTGCATGATTGTTGTAGTTCATCGAAACATAATTAAAATTTGTTTTTATACATCATAGACTTCTTCCGCTAACTGATATGGATTCGTGTCTGTACTATGTCATTTCTTTAAAACAGTTACTTTTGTCATCGGATGAGCGAAGCTTTCGCTCGAGCCATCTAAGCTATGACCGATATAGTCTCAATGTTAAATGTCATAATCATTTTCTTATTCACTAATACATCAAAGTGTATTTTAGGCTCAAGGCATGACTATTTCACGGATGATTAAATGTGTTACTATTCTGAATATCATTTCGGTGTATTGCTTTGTGTATGTATTTTCATAATTATTTGAAATTTAATTTGGCAAAACGGAATGTTCACGAGAAATAGGTGTCATATTTCGGCATTTTAAGCAAAAACATCCGTTAACAAATTCGTTCTTTCCAGCATCATTGCCATTTTGCTTATCAATGCCAAATAAATCTGCTCTACTTTTTCTGTTTTTTTTTCGCGAGATAAAAACATACTCTTCGTCTTTATTTAGTAATTCGAAAGTGTAACATGCATTTATTTCTTGATATTCTGCAGTTTCTCATACGGATCGCACACTAATAACGCATGAATGAATCACATGAAACAACAACTACATTGCCAGATTTTGACTACACGTAGAAAAGCATATCAGGCACCGATTCTTTTCATAGTGTCTACAAAGAGTAGGTCTTTTGACTAGTCTATCATTTCTTTCTTTTCTTCGTTTTCTCCTTCTCTACATTTGCTTGTTTCTTCTTATGACCGACTCGCTGTTGTGTCTGCTTCCGTCGATTCGAGCTTTTTTCTTCACATATCGTTCTCGTTGCTGATGTTATACTAAACGCGAGGAGTGTGCTTGTCTTACTGTCGACGACGAAACTGGCGGGGTTCGCTAAAAAATTGACAGAACGCAAAAGAGAAAAAGAAAAGAAAGTGCACGTCTATCGACCAATTATACCCTTGCACATACACATTTCATTGTTAACATCGTCGTTTTCTTTTTTTCCTCTCCCTCTCCTTCTCCGTGTTACCGGCTGGTGGAAACTTAACCAAGCTGTGCGCCAATAGTGAAAATCTCGCTCTAGTTGGACCATTTGCGACCAATGTAAGTAGCAACGAAGCTCGGGTTGGCTGTCCAATTCCCACCAGTTGAGTTTGAGACAGCGAGAAGAAAAAAAAAGAACATAACATACATTGAAAGAAAATATATAAAATTCATAGAAGAAAATTCATGTTGCTGTTGTTGACAATGATTAAAAAGAATTCCATATCGTCACTAATGAGGTATATTCGAGATTTAAAAATCAAAGTTTATTTTTTTTGTCTCGTATTTTCGATTGATAAAATTTTAATCGTGAGAAATTTGATTTTTTTTCAGTCCGGATAAATATGGATTCGTCTGGTACACAACAAAATTCTACTGGGACGACCGGTGGAAATGTTATCGTATTGAATAATAATGATTTTCTGCAACAACGAACGAGTCTTGGGAATGGACAACAGGTATTGCTGATGAAATAAGTAGGTTGGCATTTAATTGATTATTTCGGTTTTATTTAGATTATTCTTAAAGCAAATACATCACCGACAGCTAATACAACAACGACGGCACTACCACAAGGACAAATTCTTCAAACAGCTGATGGCCAGTTGATTATTTTACAAAGTGCTGAACAGCCACAACAACAGCAAACACAATACGTTCAAGTTGGTGGACAAAGTAAGTCTAGACACGATTAAACGATTTGATTTATTTTAATCTTTTTCATCGTGTATAGTTTTACAATTGAGTAATGTTCAAACAACACAACAACCACAAACGATAACTATTCCAGCTGGTGCTCTTCAACTTGGTGGTAATGGACAACAAATTGTACAATTAGCCACACCAACAAAAACTCAAACTGCAACGACGGCCAATTCACAAAATGGAACTATTATCATGGTAAAAGCATGGCGAAGATCAGATCGTCTTATTGTTTGTATGTTCATTTTAGATGGTGCCAGGCAATTCCGGACAATTGCAAGCTGTTCAAATGCAACAAAATAGCTTGACGACAGCAGCTGCAGCGGCAGCAACTTCAGCTCAGACAACTGTAGCATCCGAGCCCACAGAAGAAGAACCATTGTATGTGAATGCTAAGCAATATAATCGAATATTGAAACGACGTGCTGCTCGTGCTAAACTCGAAGCAGAAGGACGAATTCCACGCGAACGTAAAGTATGTTCAGAACGGGTTGTTCTCTCGTTTGAAAATCTTATCGATATCGTCGGATTTTTCATTTAGCGTAAATTTCTACACGAGTCCCGCCATCGACATGCAATGAATCGTGTTCGTGGTGCCGGTGGTCGTTTTGCTCCAGGATCGAAACAGAAGGCCTAAGAACAACATCGAAGTAATTCTTAAACGATTCTTGAAATTTTCATGTCATTCATTCTCTTTTTTCATGTGTGTCCGTGTTTATGAATTTTTCTTTTGTTTTCGCTGTTTGTCTGCCTGATTGCGCCTGTGTTGTGTATATTGTAAAGTCAGACAAGCGAAATGAGTAGATGATATCTATTGATGAAATCGCGTTTTGTTTCCTTCTCATTTTGTAGGCATCGAAAATGACTGCATTGAGAAGAGGAAAACAAAGAAGTAACAGGCCCAAGAAATTTGTTGTTTGTTTTCTTTTTTCATTGATTCGCTTTCCTCGTTTTTGTCGTTTTGTCGATATTTTTTGTTGCTGAAACAGAAACAAAGTAAACAAGAATAAAAGTATATACATAAGCAAAACAAATTAGTCGTTAGAAGGTTATCGACAAATTTCGATCTGCTAATAATGCGTTATGAAATGCAATGCGTAGAAAAGGTTATTGATATTTATTCAATTGAGAGGACCTGAAGTTCTTTTTATATGTAAATGGGCAATGAAAAAGTATGGGTATTCATTTACTGGAAAAATGTACATCGAAGTCATAAAAATTTTCACGAGTCACTTCGGGGTGTACATACTGCAAGGCAGTAACGATATTTCCGTGTTGTTTTACTTTCCTTTGATGTTAAATAAGCACAGGTGATAAACTACAGAAATAAAATATTTGCTTTGTTCTCGTACTTTTCCATTTATAAATCAAAACAGGTTTGTACTTCGCTTCTATGTACCCAAGTACATTTTTTCGAGTAAATAAAGCGTCATTCATTATTAATTAAATTTAAACATCAAATAGGTCCATTGGCGTCACCTAAACATAACGAACTATTCGCTCGAATCATTTGTGTACCTGGTATCACTTGTCAAGTGGGCCTAATTCGACCTTTACCTTTTACCCGTTCTCGTACTCGGGTGTCTTATCACAAACATACTTCATATTGGCCGGCAAGATTTTGTTTTAACAGATTATTTATTATTTGTTTCTGTAAGAAAAACTTCGATAGACACTAACTGAATATGAAATGAAAACAAGACAGGAAAAATGACTTCATTTGTAAGAAAGCTGACGGGTTAAACAAATCTTATATATGACTTAAGTAATGGTTACATATCATATCTGACATATGTAAAAGAAAAACAGAAGAAAGAAATAGATGAGTGAAACTTTTTACAAAACAAAAAAAATTGATTGTTGATTGAATTGAAAATTTGGAGAATGTTATCGACGTGCATGAGATTGAAGGCGACGTAATTCTGATGTCTTAGTTTGATGTACGGGTTTATGGATACATGAACGTTTGGAATGAATCTAAGTCGAGAAATTTTTATAAGAAAATTTCGTTTAAAAACAGACTTACTTTTTCTTGTTGAAGAATATCTGTGATTGGTTTTTTATTTGAACGAATGCAGAGATTTTTTTCACTTTTTTTGTTTATTTCGATCTCGACTGAGCGTACTGATGATGCATTACTACTGCTATAAGTTTGACTCGTTGGCGAAGGTCGACGAGGATTACTTCGAGTATCTTCTTCCTCTTCATCATCATTATTCAAATATCGAGGATTAACTAAACGAGAACAAGATTTCTCATCCCACAATGCTACTCGAAAGATCCAAATTCTTACATGATGGTAAAACTTGAGCAATCAGATTGCGTAGGAGTGCTTCTCCCGCTTTTTTATCATAATGTTCGTCATCATCATCAGTCATATCCGTATTACTATTACCATTCATTGGATCATCATTCTCTTCATCACATCGATGTTTCTTTTTTATCGTTATCGAACGTGTTGTTGACAAAGAGGCGTTCGAAAGCGAGCGTTTCGGTGCTGAACCCATTGGTAATAAACTATCGTAGCCACTCTCTTGCATCGCTGATGAAGGAATTGTTATATCATGCGATGATAAACCGTGACTCGAAGAATCTTCGCGCATTGTCTAGTGATGAATATGAAACAAATGATTGTATCACCAAAAGAAAAGAAAGATGAACTATTACTTGGTCATTCATTGATGATGATGCAACTTTCGTATCATTTTGATAATCATCATCATGAACTTTCGACGAAGAATCTGATGTACTTGTCAACGACATGTGATGATGGGGTAGACGTTGTCGAATAAGTTCGAATAGTAATCGTTTACCATTTTGATCTTCATCTTCATCATCGTCGTCGTCATCGTCATCGTCAGTTGTTGTTGTTGTTGTTGTATGGCTCATGTTAATTGATGAACGCTGCCGTTCTTTTTGTTCATGTAAACTTTCTTCATTGATAACACTTAAGTTATGTTTCAAATTTCTCAAATCGTGAAAATTCGATGATGATGATGAAGACGGTGGTGGTGGCAAAGTCAATGAACTCAGTGATGAATGAATCGAATTATTATCATCATCATCATCGTCTCCATCACCATCGTAGCATACTCTCAGTGGTGACGTCGCATAATTTCGTATACTGTCAACATCGTTATCATCGTACGTACATTTCTCTAAACGTTCGATAACTGTGATTCCAGTTGATCGAGTGCTATTTAAAGGCTGCAAGGATGTTCGTTGTTGATCATTGTCAATATCATCATCACAACCACGTGGTGGAGAATCTGGAATATCACTTGGCGATAAAATTCCTGATGGATTGGTGCTGTGTTCAGATGTATATGTTGAATTGTGTGAATGGAAGTTAACATTGAAACTGGATAAGGTTTCCATCGATGAATCACGTGAAAACATGAGTGGCGACGAATAAGCAGATGAATAAATGGAATCTTTCAAATATAGATCGTGTAGAATTGTTTGTTTATCGATGGACATTACTTCTTCAGCATGTTTTCGAGTAAAATTTATTTATCTTAATTCAACATCAATGATATGTTCTAAAAAGCAAAAAAGACATAGGATTGTATTCTAGCATATCGTTCGAGCTTTATCATTCGTCTTCCAAGTAAAGTTTAGGACTGTCACTTGCTAGGTAATGATCACTAGAGAACTAGAATGATGTTTGATGTCGCTATTGTTATTGGATTTTTCTTCTTTTCGGTGTTATAAATAAAAATAAAACGCATTCACATGAACACAGACATTTTACTGCTGCTACAGTTGGAGAGAAAGAGAAAACAAACGAAATTGTACTAGAAGAGTGTAAAAGAAGAAGATGATGTTAAAGGAATCTACGTTCTTTTTCGCTGAAAGCGAGAAAAAAATGTGTAAAGAGGAGGTGGATGGAAAGTGGAGGATAGTCTGGTTGAGATGACTTTGTGTGTAATATTTCATCTACATGGATTTGTCTTAACCACCGCTGGTATCGACTTTGACACCAGTGTAAACTTGTACTAGTTTATCGAAACCAGCCAAGACACCAGCACCGGCGATACCTCTGAGAATATTGGCACCGGCTCCTTTGAATAATGAAATAACACCTTCAGCGCGGATGATCTGGAACATGCAGTCCAATGATCCTTTGTATTTAACAGCTTGGCCTGATGTCATCATCATACGTCGTCGAATAGTATCGACTGGATATGAGATAAGACCTGATGTGACTGTGACACCATAACCAAGTAAAAATGAAAGGAGAAGACCGGCATCGGGTCCAAGTAAGATTGGTTTCAAAGTATCATAGAAACCGAAGTAACAACCACGATAGATAATGATACCGACACATGAAATGACGAAACCACGATAGAGACCAGCAATACCGTCGGTGGCCATTGTCTTTCTGTAGACATCAATAAGACCGTTGTATTTACGTTCACCTCCACCTTTCTTCGTGCTCTTGACGTCATTTGCCAAACGTGTACGGGCGTAATCAAGTGAGTAGACGAAGCACAAGGACAATGCACCAGCAACACCACCACTTGCAATGTTCTTGGCAAAATTGATCATATAAGGATCATTTTTGTTTTGTTTGAACATTGCTTTTATTTTGTCTTTGAAAGCAAAGTTCAAAGCCTAGAATATAAACATCAACCAATGACTTTCTTCATCAACAAACAACCCGTTGACGTCAAACCTGGGTAGGAAAATATCGAAGACAGTTGGCCAAATTGCCTCGCCAGAATGGAATAAGGCCTTCGGTTCTGAATGTTCGAGCGGTACAATCAATAACACCTTTGTATGGTTCGGTGATGATACCTTGTTTAAGCATTTCCCCTTGATTTTGGACGAGCAATTTTACCCGTTCGATGGGTGCAGCTGCTGTTTTCGAAACGACAGCAGCAACGCCACTGAGGGCAAAATTTTCGATGAAGCTCAATTTGGGTTTCTCTTTCTAAATAATTAAATATCGAAATAGATTCCTAATTAACATACTCTTATCATCAGTTCACTTACCACTGCCATTGCGCTTTGTTACAAAATTTATCTAAAAAGTAGAAAAATTCGAACTTTAGACTTTCGTATATGTTGAGATGATTTTTGCATTTAAGTAAAAAAGGAATAGGCGGTTTCTTACCTGTTCTCTTACGTGTGTCTATGGATGATTTTGCGTTCGTAAAGCGCAGCAAAGTGTCGAGTTCGACGAGAGCACAAACACAACACCCACAAAGATGGCCACCGAAAACAAACCTCCATAAAAACGCGTCATCTCCGACACTGAAGTTGTTTCATCGGTCTTTGTTTTCGCTATTCTTTCAAGTCACCAATGCACTTACACTTGGCTGCTCTCTATCCAGTGATTCTATTGGTCGATGCGAAACGACCAATCATTTGATCGTTGCTATGGAAATAGGAATATGTGCTAAAATGAATGATTTCGTTCGCTCGCATGTTCAATTATGCCACGATTAAACATCTTCTTTTACTCTGTTCAGGTTTGTTCTGAATAAGAGATCATTTTTGAGTATGTAATACACTTACAGATAGATTTGAAGATCGTTCAAAATCATCATTCTTCTGTTCGCTAATATACTTCCACCGACAAATATCTAATATGGTAAACAAAAGAAAAACATACGTCGATCTTGCTTCGTTTTACGTATCATTTCAAATGATCTTTTTTTTGTTGTTTCGTTCGTTAAAACTCACTAAACGTATGTTTCACCGGATTCTATAGAATATCGGCGCGTGGCCGTCAGGAAAGCATGAACTAACTGATTGTTACGTTCAGTCACATGAAACCCTCTCCGAAAATACCAATGAACTCTTTTGGACAAAATCTTTTCTACAAACTAGTCCATACGACGATCAACGATATCGTCAAATTGCTTCTAATGCATGTCAACGCATTATTCGTATGTTTTTTCGTACCACAGATAAACCGAGCAATTTCTCATCATTCTATCTAGAAGAAGAATCTAAAGCACATTCCTCCCAATCGACGTAAGATTCTAGTTTTCATTGAACATACATGTCAATCGACTTCATACAGTTCAAATCGTCCACCGAGTACGATAGCGATTAGTTTAAGTGAAACAAGTACGCGACAAACGACTCATTCCACATCACAAGCAACCACTCTGCCGACTACATTGAAGAAACAGTCTTCGCATACGCGTTTTTCATGTTATTTGAAATCTCATTCGAAACAAACCAGAAAGACACACTGTCGAACTATAATACCAAAAAATAATAATCACTACCAAGCGAAAACGAAATCTTTAGTCCCAAAGCAAAACGCGACCAAACTAACGACTCAATGCCGAGAGAGAATGTGTTCAAAATGTTTGAATCTTATTCGCAAAAGTTCAACCTGTATATCGTCGAGTGTTCTCTGTCAACCATGTTTAGATATAGTTCGAAATTCGAACAATATGATCTCCATAAAACGACTTGCTTTGAATAAAACCGAAGAAAATGAGTTACGTCATATAATTGAAATTGTCATCGAAGAATTTCAAAATTATTTTGGTCAAGCCTTGACTTTGTCCATCAAACAAATGACCCAACATCTTCTATCCAACGTTAATCTATTCTACAATCACTATCGACAAGAATTCGAACAACTGACAAAAAAGTATCGCCTAGCGTTTCTCGAACGCTTCATTCAATTGATGAATAAGTTGAATAGCAAGAATATCAAACAAACGATGAAATCATCGTTATCTGAACGCGTAATCCTCTGCTTTTGGCTTGCTTCAACTCATTTTTCTCTCTAGGCTTCCATTACTCGTCCACCGAATATCGTGTCAATGTCTTCATTAAGTGGTTCGTTAGGAACAGAAAAAGATCGATGTGAAACTATCACACAATTAATCTCGCCATCAAATTCGATGTCTATCTCAACTACATCAAATCGATCGATTGTTATCAACGAAAAAGTCAATCTGAACAGCAACCGAAAATGTTCCACACTCCAGAACAGTTCTTCGAAAAAAACGTTCACCACAACTCGAAGTAATCCTAAACCATTATCAAGTAAAACTTGTACCTTCTGCTAAAATATCACATTCACTTCTTCGTCGTTCCGATAGACAAAGTCCGAAAACACCTACCACCGCCGCCGTCCTCCTCATCCTCATCTACTTTTCAACTAATCGACGCTTATCGCTTCCGCGAAACATTACGAGCAAGCAATGCTCAATTTCGCGCCCTACGTCCAAAACTTCAATAAACACATTTCATTTCTCTACACATTCACTAATTCTTAGAATGCTATTACTCATACCAGCTATTCCAACATGCAGGAATGGAAGCAATGTCTTCTTTACATTATAAGATAGAAGTTTATCTCTGAAATGTTATTTATTTTTTCCATTTTTATTTTTCACGATTACAATTGTTAATGTAAAACGAAGAAGAATTGAAAATCAAGAACAACTTTACATGCCGAACTCACACATACGCACAGAAAGAAAGAATAAAATAAAATCAAACAACAATTAAAAAAGAAGAACATTCGCCAAACTGACAAAGTGTAAAATCCATCAAATTACTTTCACCGGCCAAAGGAACGCACACATATATACATAAAAAAAATAGAATTTATAAAAATATATATATACATATAGATAAATCGAGATCTCTGTCCGAGTTGCACACATGCACGCACATCCATTCAAATAACACAAAAGATAATATCCACGTGTTTTGCTTGTAAGAAAGAATATACAAATACAACTTAGTTGTTAAAATAACAGAAAGAAGAAAAAAAGCATTATGGGGATGTTATGAATATGACTGTCTCAATTTTGGAGAAGACATCGATCGCATAACAAAGTGTGTTTGTGCCTGTCGAAAACAAACCGGATGAGATTCACAATACACTCATTTAGCAAACCCACAACGAATGCGTTCGAAATACATGATAAAAAGAAAACGAAGTAAATATGAGAGGTTGGCAAAACTTTTGATTGTTTGTTAAAAGAAAACGAAACATAACTTGGATATCGAGACACAAAAAAACGGTCGATCTTGAATACGGATGCGTTTTTTCGAATTCAAATATCAGCATTAACAACTCAACCGTGTCGAATACACAGTTGCCGTTCACTCTATCTATGGACACGTTGAACAACACACACATACACACGTCCACAAACAGAAAGAGAGGGTTAGAGAACGAAGAAGAAATCAAATTTAAGAAGTTTTCTTTTCATCAGTATTGCACGAAAGACGAAATACAAGAGAAACAAAGACGTTTTGTCATTCTAAAGACAATTGTGTTTTATTTCTTTTCTATGTTTTATGTATATTGCCCACGGACACATGCTACTGTTCCGATGTTCTCATATCGATAGTTCGAACAAGTAAACAAGCGCAGATCTGACTTGAAACTCTACTCACAGATACATAAATACAGAAGAAAAAGAAAATTTACAATTGAACCAGTGTGTTTTGTTGTACAGACTAGGTTGGTACCACTCACTCTTACATTATATACAAACAAGAAGAAGAAGGAAAAAAAAGGAAAAAAAATACAATAAAAAATAATGTTTTCTCTCTAGGTTTTCTCTCAACGCGACACCGGGTTTAAACCAATTACTATCGAAAAATAGTCTTTTTTTGCCTCGCTCACTCGGCTTGCTACCAATCGGTTTCGTCTTCCAGGGATTTTGAAGAAGAGGGAATGTCGGAAAATAAACAGACAAGACCGTCCAGCCAGTTGATCATCGAAAGAAAAATATCTCATCGTCTGACCGGAGAAGAAAATCCGATTTGAAGTATATATGTGTATGTGTGCATAATCAACAAATAGATCGAAATTACACGCACCTAGTTCGATAAATGTTTTGAAAACTAATCATTTGTTGCTTGAAGCTATTCATACGTGCGGATATGTACATTGAAGGTGATGATGTCGATCTACGATTTATCGACATAGGACATGTGTAGTTGGTGTATTTGTTGATGAAGTATTTGGCGATGGTTCGACCATAGTCGTTTGTTGGTCACGTCTTTGTTGTTGAGAATGAAAGAATTCGAAATGATTTGCTGGTTGGGTAAGACTGAAGATGATATTGGATGTTGGCAAAGTG
Organism: Adineta ricciae; assembly: GCA_905250025.1. Taxonomy (NCBI): domain Eukaryota; kingdom Metazoa; phylum Rotifera; class Eurotatoria; order Adinetida; family Adinetidae; genus Adineta; species Adineta ricciae. The sequence continues at coordinate 189,814 of CAJNOJ010000002.1, forward strand.
GAGACTACGGGAACGGTCGGAGTTGATTGATCGGAGTTTTGACTGTTTAAAAAGACGTGACGAGAAGATAGACGTGAATTGAAATCATCCAACGAGGATGATGTAGGCGAAAAAGCAATCGAATGAGAAAATTGTGAAGCTAGTGATGATGATGGAGAAAGACAATTGGTCAATGAAGAACTTGTATCACTTAGTTTTGATGAATATGATATAACCATTGGAGCTGATTGTAATGGACGAGTTTGCGTTTCATCTAAATATGATTTTCTAGTGCTTTGCTAGGCACGAGCGCGTCGTATCCTACCTGCTTCATCTTTTCGTTTTTGCTCAGCTGCAGCAGCCAGAAGTAAAAGTCCAGATGATACTGCGAAGATCAAGAAATCGAAATAAGAATGTTCGATACAATTGAAAACTGTTTTACCTTGACCGATACCTGCATTCGTATCAGTTAACATTGAAGTATTTGTTTCATTATCGGATTCACCATCCCCGTTTGAATCATCCGCTTGAAGTTCATTCGCATCTGACTTATTTTCTAGAATTCAATCAACGAAATCTGCACTGAAAATCCACATCGACAACACAAACATACTTAATTCACGCTTCTTTCTTGGTCCATCCACTGTTATTTTAATTGCTCGACGATAAGTGCATTGTTGCGGTGGAGTTGTTTCGATAACAATCGTCAATGTAAACTTTTTCCCTAAAACAAAACATATTCTTGTGTGAGTTCGAACGCGCTCGCTGCAAACCTCGCCCACTGGCGCCGAGAAAGCGCAAGTCATTGAATTCAGCTTGACTACCACGAAACCAACTGATATTGTTCTTCAATGCTGCGCATGGATTGTAATCGTTACCCGCAAGTATCGTAACACGTGTGTTGGCTTTTATGTCGACATCGTCTTTTGCACGTAAAACGAAGCGGAGGGACTTGTTTTTTCTCCAATGGCTAAAAATAACATTTTGTTTTTACTTTTGAAAAACAATGCGCGAATTACCTTGGCAATGATGAACATTGAAAGTATGGATTTAAATCCACGAACGCGTTTTTTGTACGCGCTAGTAACTGCTCAGCTGGAGAAGATATAGTCGAACTTCGTTTGACCATATTTGTGGGTTGTTTCATCGATAAAATGGAAAGTTTTTGATCCGCAGGGATCGTTGGATGCACTCGATGTGGCGATATCGTATGATATGTGGTGGTTGACTCTGTTGAATGATTTGTACTTGTTGAGGATTTATCACTCTCAGTCGATAAACGTCGTCGTTCATAAGCCATGTCTTCCGTAGAATTCTCGTATGTACAATATGTATAATTTGCAGAACCGGAAATTTCGAAATCAGGTCACTTGACCTAAAATTTCGAAAGAAATGTATTCCCAATTATGATTGGTGTTTCTAATCAGTAGATCAACAAAACCAAATGTAAGAAATGGTCGAGATAAGATGCGTTTAATATATTTAAACCCAGACAGCGTAGGAGAAAGGCACTAATTTACTTTTCTGCATTAACCGAGGAAAAAAAAGGAAAAAAATATTTTACGTATTAATAAACTATGACACATACAACTCGTGATTACGTCCCTCTGTATTTATAGTTCGAGTAGAGTATATAAGCGTATGTCGAAAGAGAAAAAATACGAAGGAGAAAAGAAAATTTGCCATATTGCACAATTGAGAAAAACGATGGAAAGAAAGAGAAGCATCGAGCACATGACACACTGATGTCTGTTCTATTCTGTCAAACTTCGGAGTATCAACATCTTGTCGAAGAATCCAAAAACAACAGATATATTAGAAAGATACGTTATTTTGACGAATTGCTGCGATTAAGAATTAGTCATCGTCTCTCATCGGAAGTTAAATAAAATATTTTTTGTTAATCACCTCATGTGATGCGATAGTTTTTCTCACCTTTTACATTTAAATATATTTTCTTTCACCCTCCTCACCCTCTTATTTGTTCCCTCTTAAACCATCGCATATTTTCTTTCTTCGTCGTTAACACTATGTCACGTTCCTTTCTTCTTCCTTCTCTCTCTCTCCATCTTTGCCTTCTACGACGCTAAAAAACTGTAATGTCTTTTCTACTTTGTGGTCGGACAATTGATGCCATTGGTGAAAAACTAAAATAAAACGTCTCAGCTGTCAGACGAGTTTACTTTTGTTTTGATTTAATAAAAAACAAACCTAAGTTCATATTTGCACTCATATGTCGAGACTCAACAACGCTACGGCGTTCTCAATCGAGAGATAGAAGAATTTTGTGGATTTAACAACTGCCTGAAGCCTGCTTCTTTAACTCGGCCGGATTCTTTTTCTTTCCTCTATTCGTCTGTCTCCCTCCCTCCCTACTCTCTTTTGTGGTAGTAGTGAAGCGCGCGAGAACTGCTATATTTTTTGCGGGTATTTGGCGAAAAAAACATGACGTCATGGAATCATTTATGTACGTAGGTGTACAGATATGCGTCTATAGCAACTGACACTGACATATCGACACGTATTTTCATGAAAACTGAAAACAACAGGAAACTATGTCTGATATGTGAATAAACGAAAATGTTATGATTGTGTTTAACTATTTGGTACTAATCTTCAATGATGGATGAACAAGAGGAATGCGCCTATTTCTCTGCTTACTCGATGTGGCCGTATTGACGAAAGAACAAAGAGGTACAGAAGAGGAAAAAATCGTCAGCAGGTCTATGAGTATGGAAAAGAAGAAAAACCGCTGCTGTCAATACTATTATCATTGCCCTCATCACGAGTGTTAGAGGTTTTTTTCGTCTTTCTTTTTCTCTGCTCTCTCTCTTTCTCTCTCTCTCTCGATATACGCGCGTCCTTTGACATTCTTGTTAAGACCGGCTGATAGTAATGGCGGTTGTTTGTGGTGAGACCGAGAAAGAAATAGAAAATGACATAGAAACGGATGTTGATGATGAAAAACAGCGGAAACCTCGCTATATTTGTGGTGAAATTATGAAAAGAGAAAGAATGAAAGAGAAAAAAAGAGAGAAAAACGGTGCTCTAGTTTCTCGTACACTCAAACGAACTTGCTTTTTCAACCTTCTCGTCAAAAAATACAAAATCATTTTGAAATATTCATATCCGTTGACTTGACAACAGATAGTTTTTGTTGTGAGTCTTCGAAAAAGCAAATAAATTCGCGTCTGCCTTCGAAATGCAAATATTCACTTGAAGTTATCAAACAATTCTCATCTTAGATAAATAAGACTGTTGAAATTGTTTCTGCGGATCAGTTCGTCTATGTAAGTCAGAGTTATTTACAACTAAGAAGATAAAAATACTTATCAAGTGAAACATGCAAGTTTCATCGAAAAGAAAAAATAATTTATCAAGATTAGAAAATCTCAGAGCACATCGACATAGAAATGGTTCTCTCTCCTTGTTGGGTAATCTACAATCATGTGATGTTAATTGTTTTGCGTTTCTTTTGTTTACCGTCGTCTGTTTGTGATTAACGGAGTAAATAAATATCTTTATCTCAATCACTGGACGTCATAGTATACTTGCTAGATCGTTCTCGAGAAAGATCTTAGTGCAAATCAGAATTCATTCATAGGCTAACAAGTGCAACGAGACGTAGAATAGTTCCAGGATGCTATCAATGCTTAAAAATAGAATCATACTTATCGATTAGCAGAACGAACGAATCTCGCCCTATGAGATCTTTTCCACGTGATGGGGGATACATATGCTTGTCTTCAACAACAATCAAGTTCGAATTGGATATTTTTATTAAATTATTTCCTCTGATATTGTATTAACATTCATATAGATTATGCTAAACAAAACACAAATACATGTTCAATCGAATAAAAGAAAAGAATAACGAGATATAAATATAATCTAGCGAATAAAAGCCCTGAGTTCATTTCAATCTTTAAGGAAAAGCAGAGAGAAGAGAAGAGAAGAAAACGACCTAGTTTTGAAAGATTTATGGGTATATTGTCAGTTTGATTTTCATCTCTTGTACATCAATGACTTGTTCTTCGTCGCATTCGTGAATTTGATCTAAATATGTTAGAATATCAACTAAAGAACGTTCTTCTTGACAATCGCCATTGATAAACGGGAGAAGAATCTCTTGATAAACATTATTTGAATACAATTTATGCAGAACCAATCGGATCTGATCACTGGTAAGCCAACCATCGTCATCGACGGTTGAATTTTCATTTTCTGAAACGAGTAATTTCGATCGAGAACGATTTAGTTCGATAAAATGACGAATTGTTTCGATCGTAAACAATTCCAATGATGCATTTAGTAAGAGATCGTATAGAAGACGTTTGATGTTCACTAACGCAAATCCGTGAACGTATTTTATATACAAATTTAAAAGAATTTTCAACTTGTCGAACGTCATCTCGTGAAACACGATTAAATTCATGATTTGCATAATAATTTGCTTATTCAAATGACTTAGTGGATATTCGAATGTATAATGATAATGTCTGAACAGATAAGTTAAATGACGCACACATAAACGTGTGTGATAACATTGTTCCGATGTCAACGAAAGATAAATTTCTTCGCATTCGAAATCATCCACTGTTAGGCCCAATAGAACAATCGCTAAATTTTGAATAATGGTATATAATGATAGAGATGTATGACTGTTCGGTGTTGTTAATATTAATGGTCCTTTATAAACAAAGGAAGAGTTGAGAAAATTGGCGTACAACGGATAAACAATTGGATTAACAAAATTAATCGTACTGATGGCATTGTCGATCTAAATTTACAGTCATATTGTCTCAAGTATATCTAATAACTTGGAAGAAAGAACACGTCAAAAGATTTGTTTGCTTTGCTGGAATGCATGTTATAAGATCGAGTATCGCGAAGACTCAATTTTGAATGTTTTTCTGTGCAAAGCAAAACTGAATCCTACCAAGGTCTGCTGAGAATAGTTTAATGAGAAGCTTTGTTTGTTATTCGATTTCTAGTTAGGAGGAGAAAACTTACTGTTGTGATTAAGTATTGTTTGGTGATTGTGTGGCCATATGTCATCGAATGATATATTCGTAATACTTCAGCGATTCGATCGATAATTTTTCCCGAGAAATCATTCATATCGTTTAGTAATAAATAGAAAAGATTATTCAATTGAAACGACGAGATACTTGATGATGAAAAGGAGAGAACGAATTGTACAACGGTATTGAGTTTGCCGGTGTTTAAGATAGTTTTATTAGTTGAACGTTGATATTTTTCTAATTCTTTACTTATGTTAATGATTGATCCGACATTAAAAGTCGAAAAATGGGTTAGTTCAACGTTATTCAAAACAAGATAAAAGAGTCGTTCGACAAACACACGTTGTTGTTGTTGATGAAATAAACTAAACGAAAGGGAAAAGTTCGGATATGTTTGTCGAGAAGAGTTCTGGAAGATTTACCTAAAACTACGAATGTTAACCGGCTGTGTACGAACGAACAATTGAAATAATTGGATTTTCGATTGTAATAACATCTGTGCATTGTCTTCATCGTCGTATTGATCGTCGCGATCAAAAGATTTATGTTTTGTATTGAGAATAAAGTTTTCGTAGGCATTCTGTAGTTGTTTCTTTTCTTGTGGTCGAAAAAAATCATTATCTAGATGATAAAACTCCGGCATTTCCCATATTGCTGTAGTTGACACCATAATTTCGATCTGGACGAGAAAAAAAAAGAAACAGATCACACAATACTGTTATCAAAGCATGATTTCATGTTCAAATATCAAAACGGAATTGCTAATGTAATGTAATTCGAAGCAAAAAAATACACATGTAAAATTCACTAGTATAAAAAAAGCATCAAACTAGAGTGTGGGCAGAGAGAATCTTGTTGGACGGCAGAATAAAATGAAGAGAAAAGAAAGTCGAATGTTGGCACCGATAAAACTATAGTTATAGAAAAAGGAATGTGATGTATTTTGTGTAGTTAATATGTTCGTAGAGTGTTGGATTTGCGAAGATCGAGTTTAACAGTCATGATCTGTTGATCGACACGTTCGATTTCCCGTTCGAGAACATCATATAGTTGATGGTCAGTGCTAGTTAAACCTCGAGAAGGAATGCGATTAAGTCGTGCTTCTAAATCACGTTTCTTCTTCAATAAATGATCGAATTTTTGTTCTAATTGTTCGGTTTGTCTTGTCTGTCGGTCGAATGAATCCTGGAAGAGAGAAGGACAACTGATAGTTCGAGAAAAGCAAATAAAGTTACTCTTCGAGGTAAAGATTCCGTTCGACGACGAGTTGGCGACGATTTTTTTGGCGAATAAACATGTCCTACAAAAGCTCATTACAATCGAAGAGAATCTTTCGAATCGATTTACTTGAAGGAGAAACATGCAATTGAGAAGGGAGACACTTCTCAGCTAAGTAATCAGCGATTCGTGATAAGGGTCGAGGTGAATGATATGAAGTTCCTTTGTCTAGAAAGAGAAATAACACATTTCTAAACGCAAATGTTGGATCACTAGTATTACCAGTTGATTGGTATCTTGTGGAATCAATGATTCCATCTCTTGGTGTACTCATTGTCGATGATGAGTGTTTTGTTGTGTTTGTCACTGTGAAATGTTGATAATCTTGTGACGGTGAGATGGTAACAGGTTTAGTAGTGCTCAGCTTGTGATCGTCAGGTAATCTTTGAGAAAGTTTAAAAGATTTTTTAGAAGAAAATGAAGTGTAGGTTGATGTTACCGATTTCTAATTCGATTATTATCACTTTCTAACAGAAATATTTGTCGTCGGAGCGTTTCATTTTCGTTTTCCTGTTCGCGAGAACGTTCTTCTAATCGAAGAAGACGCTCCTAATCAAAGTTCAAATGAAAAATAAATTCAAAAGCACACGATTGGATAATTACTCGTGTACGATTCAGGTCAATCTTGAGTTTCTCATTTTCATCTCGATACAACGATGCTTGTCTATCAGCGTGGCGTAACTTTTCATTATTTCGTTCCTTTACCTGAGTGAAAAACGAAACTTATCATTTGATTTTCTTTTCGAACTCAGACATACATTTTCTGATTCGTTCAATTGCCGTTCGAGATTGGCAATTGTGCGATAATGTGTTTTCAAGTCTAAATCTTTGTGATTGATTTGTTCGCGTAATTCATCTAATTGTCGTTTTAATGCAACATTTTCATCATCCGAGACCTTCTGCAAAAGAAAATTCAACAATTTCAAGTGATCGTTTCGAGTTTACATACCAATGAGTGCCGTGTACCGTTCAATTCATCGCGCAAACGAATGTTTTCACTATTGATACGTTCAATAGTGCCCATCGATTGCCGAACAACACTTGATGTATGACCACTATTAAGAAATCAATAGTAAAATGAAAGCTGGAACGAACATCATACCTCAATCGTGATCGATTCAATTGACTTCGAAGATCATGGATTTCATGTTCGTGACGTAGTTTTATATCATCAATATGTTTGCTATGTCGTAACGGTAAATCCGAACGAAAGCTAAAGAAAATATTGTCTATTGATTTTAAACACTAAAATTTATCAATGCGTACTTGAAAGCCTCATCTCTCGATTGTGATGATGGAACATAATCAGCGATGACTGTTCGTTTTTTGTCGGAGGAAAGAACATTGAGTGTTGAATCTGCTGGATAATAATGAGAAACAAGATCTGTAGCTACTGGCCGATAAGTATGACTGTAGTGTTTTCCAACATTTAAATCAGTTGGTACTGATGTTGGAGCACGCTTGGTATGTGCCATGTTATCATAATCTTCCGATCTTGATTCTTGTGAACTAGACAAAGTTGAAATGTATGAAGGATTTGCTAGGAAATGACCCTACCCATGTGTTAACAAAGTAATATCATCATAGCGTCGTTTCATCTTGTCTTCGAGTGTGTGCATATAATCTTCGTACTGTTTTCTCTGCTGTTCAATACGTGCTTGATGTTCGCGTTCAAGTCTGTCTAACATGGTTAACCAATCGTCCTAGAATAGAGAAAAATCAATAGAGCACTATCTTCATTCAATCAATATTTACATCCGCGTTTCGTGCATTGATTTCTTCAGCTTGATCAATATAATGTGACGTTGAATACTTTGGTTGCTGCTGCTGCTGATGATGATGATTATTCTTTTTCCGGTGAGAGCTTGAACGTTGTGCAGCGTAGGCTGAGTGACGACTACGATGTTGGCTATGACTCTCCCGTTGATTTGACAAGTTCCGAAGTAAATTCTCGTTTTGTCGATTCAGTAATTCATCATCGATAATCGCAGTCGAAAGAATATCAGGTGGTGATAATGGAAATGAAAATACGCCGAGGTCATCAGGTGTTCGTTCATCTTTTCCTGTATCATTGAATGTGTAACGTTCTTGACCATGAAGAACATGTCGCAATTGAATACTTAACTCATCGAGATTTTCATCGATCAACGTTGCTTGACTGTCTTGTCTTAAAGTTTGTGACGGAATTAATGGAACTTTGTGTTGTTTGTTTTGGAATGAAGCGGAATGTTTTTCTTTCGATCGATGTAATGCGTACTCGACAATCGAGTCTGTATCGGATGATGAATTGGATGATGAGATTACTTGACGTGGACGAGAAGGTAATTTCTGTTTAGTGAACGAACTAGTTCGTGGTTTGGATTTTTCATCAGATGAAACAGCAGGCCTGGGTTGCTGTTGTGGAGTTCGTTTAGGCGTGGAATGGGATTCAATAACAAGTACAGATGGAGCACCTTCATTTGATATTTGTTCAGTTATTCGTGTTCCGAACAGTAAGTTTTCCCAAGTGACTGGAGACGATTGTGGTGGTGGTTGTTCTTGTTCTTTTCCATCCTGTTGATTTGTTGGTGGCTTTTGCGGTTCGGTATGTTGAGTCACCTGAGAAATCGTTTGTTTGTTTTCATCAGTAAGATCAAAAGTATGTTGGTTGACGATATGTTGAATTTTGTTGGATTTCGACGATGAGACGATGTTCTATTCAAAAGAGAAAAACATAATCAGATAAGTTGATGCGAAAGCCGCAACATTCTTATGGGGGTGTAATGATGAAACCATAGAAAGCAAAAGTTTGAAGGTGTTAAAGACACTTGAAAGGAATCGATTGAGAATGCGAAAGAAAAGGGAGAGTATATTGCCTTTTTCGCAGTGTTATTACTAGAATGTGCTTCATGTCTTTCGTTAATTTATACAAATAAAAAAGAAACGTAGAACAATTTTCATACCTCTTGTTCGTTTTCGTGAAGATCATAATCTTGTGTCGCTTGTTTACTTGTATCGTCTTCCTCATCGTACGTTGCTTTTTTCTGAGAAGTGAATTTCTCCTCTTTGCCTTCTTCTTCGCCACTCGGATTCTTATCAGTTGCTGCTTCTTGAATAATCGTAGCTAAATTATTCAAATCGTTTTCAATCTCATGAACAGCGTCGAGTAGTCGAGTATCTTCTTTGGTTTTGTCATTGTTATCGATGGTCGGAGCGTTCGAAAGCTCATCCTGAGATGGTGTTGAACGTGCAGATGAGAGACTTTGGTACTTTTCGTCATCAGTCGTTTGTCGTTTATTGTCATTGTCGTTGTCATTGTGAGCCGACTGATTATCTGATTGGTCAAGTTCATTTTTTAGGAGATTTGTTACATCAACCTTGATAGCAAAAGAAAAAAAGTTGCAAAGATTTTTATTTATGTGTAACAACAGTCAGGGTTTTTTCTCCTTTTACCATTCTTGCTTGACTGAAATCAAGTTCTTTTAATAATTGACTATATTTTGGTTGACTAATGCGAAGATTACTTTTTTCATCTGAGCTTTCGTCGTTCTCATCTTTTCGATCTCCTTCATCATCGTCAATAGTTTCTAGAAGAGAAAAGAGAAAATGAGATTGAGAGAGAGAGAGAGAAAAATAAATCCATGCTTTTTCTCTCCTCCAACTTCATTTCTTGGTTTTTATTGTAGACTTTTTAAGATAAAAACAAACAGTCGTAGTCCTCTCATGTCGAACAAGCATTCAATTAAAGAAATTTTTTCTCTCATCTACATATTTCTATGTGTACATACCTGTTCTTTCTTCTTCTTCTTCTTCGTCGTCGTCATCATCATCATTGTTCTCTGCTTTCTTTTTCGATTCAGATGTTGATTGATCATTGGCCGAAGAAACATGCGTGTGATGATTAGCAAAATTGAAACCTCCTGCGAGTGTACTCGGAAGAAATACAAAAGGAACTATAATTAAAGAAACAAAGAAAGAAATCTTATGTACAAAAGTGACTTACATCCACCGTGAACGAAAAATGGCTGGGATGAGGGAGAAGATGTATCATTCATATCGTCACTTTCCATCTAAAAAGCAAATGTGAAGAGAAAGAGAGATGGACAATAGAAAAATCCTTTCTTTCTCTTTCTCTTGCGTTTTTAGGAGTCTCGAGTGTCTCTCAACGCAAACAGACTTCGTGAATGAAAAAGAAAACTCGTCCTCTCATTCCTTTTTCCACTTATACATATTTATGAATTCGAATCGGTAAGAAAAACAATATTACTCTAATACTCTCTCTCTCTCTTTTCTTGACGAACCAATAACACATCACATAGCGTCGACTAATCGTAACTACAAACAGAGTAATAGACAATATAAACAGTTTGATGAAAACATAAATGAAATATAACAAATTTATTTGTTGACGTTCTCTTTATAGGTATGTATATCCAGAAGAATCAAGGATGACTCGGCGGATTACCAGAGTAACCTTGTCTTAACAATATTAAGTGCAACGGCGAAGAAGATAACAAGTAAAGTAACGATGATGATTTTTTCATATTTCGCTTTTCTTTCGTATTGATTAATTAAATCACGTGATGTGTTAATCAGATGTTCATTTAGAATGTATTTATCGATTGTTTTCGAGAGTGTGGACGATGAGTCACCTAAATCAAATGTTTAGTTTGGAATTCTCCGATTTCGTTTAGTCGTTATTATTTACTGATAACATCTAATGTTTGAATACCACGCACGTCAGCATCTTTCAATAGTTGCTGCGCTTGTGAAATCAAATCTGTGTTTCGATTCGCTTGCTGCATAATCTAAAACATAAATCAAACATCTTTGTCCTTGCTTTCATTTTCATATTTTTAATAAAGAGAAGAAAATATTTTATCAGACATGAAGAAGAGAAACATTATTGGTATGAAATATTGTTGAAGAGCATTTCAATCGCCGTGCTCAGCACTTTGCCTAACTTTCTGAAAGCACAACAATGAAGAATTCAATAACAATAAATCAGAAGATGTTTACCGATTACTCGTAATCTTTTTGATTACTGATAACATTAGCTTTCGTTCTTTGTCATTGGAACATTGTTGATATGATTGAAGAAGTCTACGAGATGAAGAGAAAAAGAACGCTTTCTTTCTGTTTCGCCTCTTCTTTACGTTATTATTTACTTTGCTGGCGTTGGATAAACTTCAGTCAATGCTAAAACATTGTCTACTGACATGCCAGCTATTTGCATAAGAGCACGAGCAAACATCTCTTTTACTGTTGGCGGCTGAATTCAAGTTTCATTTTGCAAAAAGACAACAGAAATTTCTATTCAAACCTTGCTTTTAACCACACCGGAATTAAACGAATCAAACGTCATAACATAATGATCAGTATCATGAAAAGATGTTTTATAATTATTGCTCATATCGGTTTCGCTAAGTATGTGTAGGGTTTTGTCCTGGAAGAGAATGTGAAACCGAATGAGAAATGAAGGAAAAGTGGTTGGTACTTTGAAGTGATTGATTAGATATTTGGTCATTGTTACTAAATAATTAGCCATTTCAACAGGATTGGAAACTTCACGAACAAAGAAGTCTTCAGCAATCTGAAGAGAATTTACGGATAACTGTCTGGGATGAAAATAGTTCATTTACCTGAGTATTGATAATGGCTTGATTGAGTGCAGCTGGTGTTAGAATACCCGGATTGTTCGTGTTTTTTAAACTTTCTACTAGATAAACTAAATTTGTTATTCCACATTGTTTTAATCGAAACTAGACGACCGAAGATGAGTCAATTCGCTTTCTTTGCATCAGTTTTCACTCGGCCTACTTTCTGTTCGTTGTATCTTCCATCAATAATACTCTTCGAAAGATCATCCAATCGTTTACGTTCGACGATATAATCGAGAATAGCTTCGACTTTCACATCTCTATCCGTCGCTAAAAGGAAAATGGATTGGGAATTGTAAAGAAAAGAAATCACTTACGTCGAACGGTCCAAAGAAAGTCGCCGATGTTCAGTTTCCGCACATCGTAATTGATTGAATTTTTGGTCAAATGTTCCAACAGAACTTTTTGTGTCGATCGTGACGCTTCGGCATTGTCAACACAGAGTGTGATTTGAAATGAGCCAGGTTTGAGAACTTGTACAGTGTTCGGTGAAACTGAAGTCGTTTTCGTCGATGAATCGACAATACCAAGTAAAGTGGAAATTGTTGTTGGTTGGGTTGATGACGTACTCGGATTGTCAAATAATTTTGCACTCGCACTATTAGTTTTCTTAATTGCTCTACTCGGCTTCTTGTTTTCAATCGTTAGTTTCAATTGCTTTGCTGGTGGTGGTATTATTTCATTATCATCATTATCGTTAATGTCAATAATTGGACTCAAATCTTTTTTCTCATCAAAATTTGACATTGACACAGTTTTATGAATAACTTTCGTCGTTGAAACATTTGTTTTATTGTTTGTATTCAATCGTCGGTCAATTGCTTCGCATATTTTCTCACCAAATCCGTATAAAATTCGACAATCTGAACCAGTTTCTAATCGTAATGGATATTTTTCTAACGAGCGCAATGCCTATGGAAGAGAAAAGTATCTATAGAAATTTCGTTCTTTTACATAACTTTTTCATAACTCGAAGCACCTTTTGATAACAACGCATTGTTTGTGCGCCGTTTGCCTTAGCATCGTTATACCATTCTTGAACGAGTGCCATTATATGTTCATTTGGAGAATTAAAACGTCGTTTACGAATTGGCTTAGTCGCATTGATTGGCAATGCTGAAGTCATTTTTTGTGTGTTCAAAGTCAATCGACTTCAATCAGGGAGAAGTTGTTATTCATTCTTCGATCGATTCGATGCGATGCATATATAGAATTTATTTATTTGACACCGAAGCAAGAAATGAGTCATTGGGAAGTTGTACGGCGGTTTAATAGTTTGTAGAGGTCGCTGGTTAGCGTAGAAATGGTTTTTTTACTTAATAACTTATGTCTTCGTCGGGCCGAGAAAGGATTCTTAGTTATTTCTTGACAAAATATTTCTTTTTCATCATCCTAGCCAAATAATGACATTCTTCCATTCTGACTCGTAGGTGTTGTCAACAGGAACAAGAAGAAAGGCAACAGGAACTACACGTATACACATATCTTGTTTTTATCAATATATGTTTGCCAGTCTGCCTGTCATTTGTCCTTGCTCTTCAGGCTTGAGCAACAATGCAAAGAAAAATCCTGTCTTACATCAAGCAAACAGAAGAACATAAATCAGTCAGTAACAGTTTGTCCATGCGCTTGGAATGTTTTTTTCTTCAGTGAAAACATTCGCCGCTCTTTTAATACCTGATATAATTGAATGACATATATTTAAAAGAGAAAATACCCTTACAGTAACAACAACAAACAGAGAATGCATGAGGGAATGCAGCGAGAAGTGGTTCTTGTCTGGTTTAAGAATAAAATATAACAGACGGGAAAAAAGAAAATCGACACTCAAATTAATACTGACATGGCAGATAGTAGAAAATGAAATAATCATCGTTGGAAGTATCTCATGTCGATGGGTTTCATATTTTTGTTCATTCTCAAATACTCATGTGACTAGTCTCAAGTATTTTGATTGGATTCCGAGTCGAAATATGATTATTTCATCTTTGTTTCATTCGAAAATTCACACGAAAAGAAAAAGATTCTAAAGAAAGAAAGAGTAAAAACTGTGTCACTGTTTCACATATTTAGCCCCCAATAGAGAAGAGATTCACGAGACAAAACAATAAGAATAAAGGAAATACTACAAAGACAGATCATTCATTTTTCAGATCTTGCTATAGATATCATTTGTTTAGTAGGCTGGCGGTTGATAATTCGATTGTGCTTGTTGAGTAGCAGTAAATGGCGGTTGAGAAAAGCTACCTGGATTATTACCGGCTGGTGGATAACCAGCGTATGTCTGTCCGCCACCTGTCGAATGATCTTCATAGCCTGAACTGAATAAATTTGAGACACCTTCGCGATAACGACGAAATGTGAAAAATACCAGTCCGCCCTTGAGAGAAAAAAAACAGATAAAGCATAATCAGGTGATCGTATTCATTGAATTATACAATATTACCCAAGCTAGAATTGAGAAGAATGAAAAAGCGATAGCTGCTTGAACGCTATTGCGACCATTCCATCCTGGCATATCTTTGGGATCCTGTTGTCGCCATTGATCCGCTAAATAGCAGAATCCGATGAACCATAAGAACACCATAATTGCTAAACAAAATATTAATGAATTGTAAAGAACAAACAGGACATCGGGAAAGTGTGTACCTGATATGATCAATTCAGTTACCACAATGATCTTTCGTGTTTTGATATTCGCAATATTTGGAAAATAAACATCGAGTCCGGTAAATGCTATGGTTAAAAGAAATGCGATCACACCAATAGCAATACCGTATCCACAAGCACCAGAATTATTGTAGCGGCATTGATTATTTGCATATCCTTCTTGTGCAATACATGCAAAGACAATAATAGCGAAAACCTCGAAGAATAAGACAGGATTATTTGACGGAGAAAATCTTTACAAAGACATACCCAAGCAACAATGCGTAAGATAACTTGAGGCTTTTTCAGAAATTCAATTGCATCGAATGCCGAGCCAGCTCGGCCGGCGCCGAATGCTTGTGGTTCCATCGACGGATTCATTTGCGTTTGTCGAATAAAAATCAAGAGGAAATGAAGCGATTTGAAATCTAGAAAACGAGTTTATTTCGTCATGTTCGTTTCTTCGCGTCAAAATAAAATAATGATAAGCAATCGAACATATTCTCCTTCCTGTTAATAGAACATAATAATGAAGAAAAAAAAACTTCTTTCGATGAATCATAGAGGTAAGGAAACATAACAACAAAATATTTTCATTTACTGGAACTGACATCTACTGTGTAAATTTAGAAGAGAGACTACCAGGTAAATGAACCAGTACTCTATTAGAAAACACGAAGAAGTGAACAGGAGAAGGGAGAATTGTTCTTGTGTTGCTTTTACAACGACATGTCGTGGCAGCACCAGTAAATTTACGGATTTAAGATGTCACTAAATATAAATCAGCAGATATTAAGTCATTGAAGTTTTTTATAGTGCACCAAGAAGTCAAATCTATTTCAAGTCGATGGCTCTCTCTCTCATCTCTTCGATGTTCGACGTTATTTTTTTATTGCGATATTTCTTATCTTTCACTGTATGAACTTTCCACGACATGCGCGTTATGTATACGACATTGAAAACATATGTTTTATTGAAGCAAAAAAGATATTGAGTTATATCGCAAAGTGAAGCAACTAGAGATATACAAAATATGGTAATAAATGAGATTAAGCGAAGAAGAAGAAGAAGAAGAAGAAATGTTTCAGAACTAAATTGAAATCACATTTTGTTTTATCAAGGCAAGAATCATCATTCTTGGATCGGAAGACACACAATGCACAAGAAAAGACCGGAATAATACCAATGCTCAAAATGAAATTTTCCACCAATATCAACGTTCTCTTTATTCTCTTTGATAACTTCGCGGAGCACTTGCAGCTCGTCGTGCTGACCGCTGGCGACTACGACTTTGACGAGTACTAGGCTAATAGAGATACCAAGAGAAACAACATGAAAGCAAACCAATGGTTAGTTTCATACTCGTGAGCCATGCCAATCCAGCGAGTATTTCGCGATATTATCTAAATATGCGAGATTCTTCGACCAACTATTTGACCAATCATTTCGGTTTAAATCGGGTTTACGATCAACAATTCTTTTGGCCATAGTCGAGTTCTCACGTGATACACGTAATAATTCCCGACGACGTTTCTCTTGATTCAGACTAAATCATCAGATAAGTACTGGACAACACATATACACATGGAACTCTTTACCTTTTTGCTGAATAGTAATTGCGATTATCAAGATTATCTGTTCTACGCATCGTATGTGCCATTTTTTCTAATAATATACGATTATCACGTTCGATAGTTGCTGTACGTTCTTCTTCCAACTGAATAAAAATTAGGAAAAAAAATTTGCAATAAAATAGAATGAAGTTCGGTCACACCTGAAGTTTTTTCAATTTCATATGAAGATGCATATATGTGCGTGGCGGACGTGTGTCAATAGTCGGTCGAGCATCACGTACCTAAATGAAACCATTGAATATATCGATGGAGATTACTGGAGAGTCGCTCTTACCAAGATTTGATGCTCTGAATGATATTTCTCATCCCATTTCTTTTGAAGAAGACGATTCGTAGCTGGTCGTATTGGTTGATATGATTTATGCATTGATGCAACCCGTCGTTCGATATCTAGAACTACATTCAAATGAGTAAAGTAACATAAAAATTTCCCAACAAAAAAAAGAGCCGCAAGCACGAAATGTTTCCGCTTATTTTTTTCTTACAAGACTATAGAAAAAAAGAGAATAATGTTTATCCCGACGGTGAGACATTCTCATTCGTTGGTAGAGCTTCTTCAAATTGTTGATAGTGAAAGCGACTTGACTGTGCTGTGACCATAATACGAACAGCCAAAATGCCGAATATCATTTGAAGCACAAGAAATGTTATATAGATAATTTCCACTGCAAACACAAGTGCCAGTTGAACTTGCATTTTTGCGAGTAATTGATAAATAAGCAAAAATACACTTAATGGAAGTTGAAAAATAATCGTCAATAAACAGAATGCCGTCAACTCAGGCATACGTTCTGCTAAGTTGCCTGCGTAACCAAGATATAACCGAACAAATTCAATAATTGCTTTGAAAACAAAAGCAAAAACCATCAAAATGACATGTTGATTCGATGAAGTTACTGCTAGGACAGGTAAAACAAAGGTTAATGAGAATAACCAACATGGAAAGAAACAAACATTGAAATACAATAACATTTGTAATGGTAAACTAGATGAATAATCAATTTCTATACGAGATTGTTTCGAATGTAAATTATTCGTTCGTTTAGGATCATTTGCATCGATGGATGTGAAAACCGATGTAGCTAATCGATTCAATCGATCATTAACAGCTCGAGGTAATTCAGGTGCTCGTCGTAGCATCTCTCTTTTTCTTCCTGTCAACTATCAATAGTTTCACAGATAGAAATGAATCGGACATGACCATCATGCACACGGTTGTTCTGACAACAGATGAGGTGAAAAGAAAATGTTATATACGCGATAGATGTCTCACATGTTCAATTTTTTGTCGACGATAGAGAAACCTATACTAGAAGACGAGAACCGTCAAGTGAAGTACATTCAGAAAATGAATTCAAAGTTTTTCAATTGATGATCATTCGTAAGTATTCGTGGTGACTAGGATCAGTTTTCATCTGGATATACTATGCAATGAGAGAGAGAAAGATTTTCTATGATACAATGATTTATTTTATTATCCGAATTTAATTACAAAGAATGTGCAAACATAAGAAGTACATTTATTTCATTTATCATAACAACAATCGAACAAAAGAGTTTATTTACATGGAAAAAAATATCTGACTAGGTTGTACCTTTTTTCTTCTTACGAATTCTCATTACTTTTACAGGGCTTTTCTCATTGGATTGACTAGTGTTACCATTAGTTGGTGGTCGATTTTCGTTGTTTTTATCAGCATATGTAACGAATGTTGCATTATTAACTTTCGTAGGTGGTGGAATAGTTGCGCAGTTTGATTTTGTTCGTCTAAAAGAAACAGTTTATTTCTATGAATTTTGGTTTATTACTCGACTCACTTGAGAATTGTTTGTTCCAATTGTTTCCAATAGTTTTTCTCTTGTTTGACAAGAGTCTTTATCTGACGGTTGTAATTATCAATTTCATTTTGTAAAACTTTCAATCGCTAATAACAAATTCAACCGAATGAACAGAGTCAACTGTTGCATGTCCACTTACTTTTTGCAAACCATCCGATAACGAAGTTGATTGACAATATCCATGCAATAAATCGCGATCACGCAGTACCTTTCGTAACTCTTTTGCTAAATCATTTTCCGTGTATTGCAATTGTCGATATATTCGTGTTTGATCTGAAGAAGATGAAACTGAACGAATGCTTTTCGATTTATACAAACACTTACTAATCAAAACACTTTTACGAATCAAACGTCGTGCCAATCGACAAGTACCTCGATGTTTGAAGAACAATTCATTATTCCACGTTGTCCGATATTCAATGATTGTTTGACCACTCATTTGATTCAATCTGAAAACGAAAAAGATATCCGTATTTGTTTTCTATATTGCATAGAAACTATTGTTCCTTTCGTCTTCATTTTTCTTGAAAAACAAAACCAGAAGAGCACACAAACAAATACAAAAAAGAAACTCATGGAATTGAAGAATAATAGCGATAACAGCGTTATTCAAGAAGAAGGGAAACACGCAGAGAAAGAAAGAAAAAAACACAATTTCATTTGTGTAAGACAAGCTATACAAAAAAGAAACAACCAAGAGAACATCATTTTGCAAAAAAAAGTGATATAAAGACGTACAGTAGAATTGCACAAGAGGTTCCAATATTGTCGTTTGAGAAAGTTTTAGATTTCAAACAAGAATACATTGCAACAAAGAAACAGAAAATAGAAGATCCACCGGCCACCATCAAAACAAAAAACAAATTCATCGTACTGTTGAGTTCTTGTTATTCAAATACTTGGAAGTTCAAAGTGTACAAAAACAAAACAAAGTCAAATGAGGATCAATCGGTTACTCGAAAACAAAAACAAAATTTTAGTGAGATATCCTGCATTCGGTAGAATTCATGTGGATGTAGTTTTACTTAACAGCATTGGCTGTTTCTTCGAACTAAAACAGACGAAAATGAAAAAGAAGATGCGATATTTCGATGGGATTTTTTCAACATACCACAAAGGACATGCAAACAAGACAACATAGACAAGCAAACAATGAGATTCAGATCTCGCTTACGTGTAATCTTTGCATGATACTACTGTATAATTGAGAATTCAAATCTTTTTCTGGCACACCTTGCAATTCAAAACTTCCGCGAGTTTTCTGTTAAATTGAAATGAATCAACGAATGTTAAACTTGGAAGATCGTCTTACTTTAGCTATCAACATTAAACAAGCTAGTTGATATGGATGAAGACTGATTTCTGTTCGTTCGCCCAACCAAATGAAAATGTACTGTGTTTGTTGTCGATACCATTCCTAATGAAATAAACAAATGGAATTTTGTTTTGAAAGGGAACATCTGAGAGACAGACTTCGAAAATATTCAATGTGAATATTTCATCACTTATTTTCTGCCGTAGTTGTTCGAGATTCGTATTCACACATGAAACATATGCTTGACCATCTTCATTGATTGGTTTCTAATAAGAACAAGGTGAATGATATCATCTCATGAAGATTTCTTACTGCTAATGAAAGTATTTGAGCAAAGAATGTTCCTTCATCATAACGCGCAAGTTTTTTGAAAACAGAATCAAGAGCACTGATTAATTTTTGTATTAATGCTTTCGACATATCTTTAAGAATTTTCTCTAAATATTCATCAATACGTGTGTGATATTGATGAAGATCGCCACTATTCAATGCACATAGTTTTAAAGCCTAGAAACAAGAAAAAAAAGCCAATGTCATTTCGATGAGAATTTATCGGAGAATCGAGAATCTTTACTTGAGCTTTACAATCAAGGATAACATTCACCATAACACAACATTCAGCTGGGAGAAGATAATCGGAACTCGTTCCACTAATTAACCCGCCCTTTTTCATCCATGCTTCGAAATGACGCCATACTCTACACGGAAATAGAATATATGAAGAAAGATCTTTTCAACTCGATCACACCTTTTCCCGCATGCTTCGATCATGTCTGAAGCCATTTGTTTTAATCGTTTTTCTAAATGTTCGCCAAAGATTTCATCCGGCTAGAAAATGAATATAAATATTTATTCGTTGATGTATCAAAAGATCAATTCCTACCCAATGTAGATGACGAATGAAATCTTGTAAAGCATCAAGTTTCCATAAAATATCTTCACTTGTTGCACATCCATGCCTAAAACATCGAAAATCAATGTGATCCTCACTACTATCACAGAACAACTCACGTTTTCATTTTCCAGTTTTCCTTTTCGAAACCTTTATGTATCGATTGAGCTATACACGATTCCATTAAATCAACATAACGAACAACCAATGGAGCAAATGTATCACGTAATTGCTGATGAAATCGACCTAATGCTAGAGATTCTACAAGAACAAAGATCACCAAACTTTTCGAAACACACACATCTCAACAATCTTTACTATGTCCTCGAAGATAATCATTTAACAATTGAAACAATGGAAATGAATCCCAACTTTCAATTGGCTGTTGATCGATGACATGTTCCATGTCAACAGCGAATAACGACCAGAAGATTTCTTCATGTTCGACTAACAATTCACGATATTGTTGAAATGCTTCTTGATAATGTTCAGCATCTTGTTGTAACAATTCAATGCACAGTTCAGCTAGATGAATTAAATCGTCGATTTTCTTTCGCGGCGAATCATCACTATTGTAAACCGTTTCTAAATAAATATATACGAACATAAATCAAAAGAATATACAAGTGAAGAAAACAATTTGTTGTAGTATCAACTCAAATCGAGATTGAGTGACCAGCGAAAGTTTACCGTTAATCAATTGTTTCAGTATCTCTCGCTCGCCTTTGATAAAGAATAAATCAACCCAGTTAATACATATATTCTCGCCCCAGAAATTGATAGAGTAAATAGCAAAATAGGAGGTATTTATTTTCTAACAGTTTACCTTCAATCTTTGCTTGGTCGGAGACACGAGTATAGTTGATATAAGCAGCATTTTCCAAACATTTTCCAATGAAATTTCGTATCTCGTCACGAGAAATCGGTGTTGCTACATCTTTTGATGAAACACGTTCCAGTAAACTCAATGTCGCTTTCAATGCACCTTCTGGCCGACCGAATGGAAATGAATATCTTAATAACAAAAGGACATCCGTCATTGTCTCACATTCAGACGAACGAACTCACCGAAAATTGGTTACTTGATGTTCGAGAAACGCTTTCAGACGATCTTTTATTTCATTGAAACGATCTTTCTCCTCCATTGTAATCGTCGTTACATTATTATCAGGTCGATTTCCTGAGACATGTGAAGCACAAAATACATAACTATAATGAATCAATTGTGGATCAACCATAAATCCTTGTTCAGCTCGATCAAGTAAATCATTTAAATAATATAAATGCCGCACACAACCACGAACACCATATCGAGAACAATATTCTGAACAAAGAATTGATTAGAATTCATACGAGCAACTCGGGCAATTACCTTCTAGGATGTAACTTTGTCCAGGACTTAGCCAACCCTAGAGATAAAAGAAAAACAGCGAAACCTCTCGTGTCATGTATTCTTGCTTATCGCTGTAAGACTCGATTGTTTTCGTACGTACTAATGAGCAATATGGATCGTTCAACCGGTAATCCAATGTTGCTGATTGTAATGCTTTGAAAAAATCGTGATGGTCAAATTTACATGGATCACTTTGAATGTATTCGTCAAAGCCCAGCTTTTTCGATCGATCTGCGTCTAAAAGAACCAACCGAGAAGAATATTAGCATAAGTTCGCAGGCGATGTATTGAATAGATATCATTCATGAAGAAAGAAAATGTTCTCATGCAAAATAAATTCATCATTCGAATATGATGTACATGCCATGCTCAAAACTTCATGAAACTCAAACTTCACATTGCTTTGCTGGAATTATCTTGAATAAACTTCGAAAATAATTGGCTCGCTCAACGAGGTCGTACGACTGAGTACGTGAAACAGGTAACTGTCCTATAGAAAAGATTTCACTTCTCTTTATTCGATCTTTCCAAGAAAATTTATCAACATTTCGATGTTCTCTCTTCTGAACTACATACCAACTGGATCTTTTGCAGTAGATCCAACAGCACCTTGACTTGCTTTGTTTGTCGCCGTTACCGGTGGTGTCGGTTTATGTGATTGACCAGTAGCACGATATAGTGCTTGTACCCAACTATGACGTTCATTCTCTTCATTTGTTGCAAATGTCACAACGTCACCTTCACGTACAGCTTTAAAAAAATATTTCGCATCGTGCATCACCAAACCTATACAAGCATAAGCACAACGATACAATGCAATGATCTAAACCGAAGACTTAATCTACCGTTGTCTGGTTCAGCATAATCAACTGTGTAACCTTCGAGGGGCATGGTTTCGGTAGGTTCAGATTTCTTTTCACGATAACTACATATAGCAAACCAATATTGCGAAACCTAAATATTTCAAAGATAGATTGTCGAATTTCACTGATCGATATTGCAATTACCTGAACTAGTGCATAGTATCGCCGCTTCCATGTCTTCCAAACATTTTTTCCACGAGCATAGCACCAACTGAAAATTCATAGTCATATGTGTTCTGTTCCTTTTCTCTTCTATGTTTGATACATACCCACACATTTTAAGATTCTGTGGTTTTTCCATTCGTACATCTAATTTAACTTTTAATTCATCTGTAGATGTACTTTTATTTTTAAGCATATCCGTCCACCAATTGGTTTTGTTAAATGTTGGATCGATTTGTAGTGTCACTTTGCCAAGTTTATTATCGTCTAAACTAAGTATCCCTGGATTTTCCATATAAAGTTTCACTTTAACAATGGGTAGGATTAAATTCGTAGGAAATTCAGCTAAAGACTCCCAAACAGGTTTTCCTGCTTCGGCATGTTCAGTTCGATATTTTTCACCACCATCCACTTCCATCGTACAATAAACAATACGATTTGATGGCACAGATTTCAATCCACGCACTTCCTTCACTGTGATATTCACATTAAAATTTAATACAAATGCTAATTTGGATAGTCCCGGTTCATTGTCGTCTAAATGATTGGTGCCATCATCATTAGCTGGTCTTGTCGCAGATTTGCCACCTGACAATGGATTGCTGCCAGCACTTGTAAGGCGGCCATGGCCTGGGCCACGTCGCGGTCGTAATTGCTTTTGTTCGGAGCCACCGCGTACGGGTAAACTTTCCAAATTACCCATAAGATCATTGATCGTCTTTTTTAGTTCATCAACATACAATGTGTCCATTTCTTTATGTACAAATTTTGGCATCAAACCTCGTTGCTAAAACGAAATAAACAGAACTCGATGAGCAAAAACGATAGTTCATTCATTTTCAAACTGAATCATGCTGCAAGATTCCGTCTAATTCGTATCTCATGCAAGCAATGGAGTACTACTATCAAAGAAGAGACCTTTTTCATCTTTTGACAAAGATCATTTAATATATCCTGGAATAAGTAGAATTAACTTGAACTTTTCATTTATTATTTTTACTAAATAGTTCATCATTCGAATATATTTATCTAGTTTACTTACTCGCTGCAGTGACTCAGCTTGTTTCATTCGTCCGTCGAGTTCACGACGAATAGTAGCAGCTTGTTCGTCGTTGTTGTCAAGCTAGATATAGAATATTTAGAAAATCGAACGGTATTTTCTCTATCCTTACTTGAGCGCTATTGAAAATCATTCTAAACAAAGAGAATAAAAGCATTTTCAGCAATAGAAGGATAATTGAAGCCCTTTTTCTTTTACTTACTGATGCTCAAATTTTTTAATATTCAAAATATTCTGAAACATATCGTATAATTGTTCTTTGCTCATAATTAATTCCGCTGTCGTTGACATGTAATTCGATTTTGATAGACGACGATTCGGATTATCTTGATCTTGATCTTGGCCACGGTAGATAGCATCAAATTTTGACATCCATAGAGTAAGCACCGTGTCTTTGCTTATTTTTAATGAGTCAATATCAGGTAAGTTTCGCACACGTTTCTCGATATTGATACGAAATACATCACGAAAATCATCTGAAGAACAACCACCGGATTGGACCATCTTGGCCACACGTTCACTTTTCAAAAAGACTTCGTAATATGAACGAACAGCATTGATAAAAGCTAAAATGAACAACATTATTCATTCAACGACAAAGAGTCTCGGTAATCGTACCTTCATCAGCTTCAATATGGGTTTTTCCATTGAGAAAAGATAAGAATCTTTCTTTGATAACTCCATATTGAATGAGAGTCACTTTCAAATGCTTTCGTGCCATATCTGACGACTGTTTTGAATTAAATGGACACGCAATGCAACGACAAATGAAGACGTAGATTTGTAAACGTTTTCGTTTGAATTCTAATTCACGTTCGACACGGTCACTTTCTTCACGTTCACGTTCACTCAATAACGAAGGCGACGGGGATGGCACACGATCAATGGGCACACCAGTAGTACTCGACAGTGTTGTACCTGAAAACAAAATCAAAATGTAGTTACTGCAGATCGAGTGAAATTACCAGTACTTGATACTGATGGATGGCCATGTACTGAACGGTGTTTCGAATTGATCAATGCATGATCTGGACTTCGTACGACATTTGGTAGCTGTGGTTGTAATGATGGATGTGTTGGTTCTTCTGAAGATCCAGTGGAATCCGCACTCCTCAAACTATGTGTTTCAGCTTTGAGAACTGTCGATGGTTGAGTGGCGTCCTGTTGAAAAGTGGCCTGTGTTGATGAACGTACACATAATGCTGGTGATTCAATAAATGAGGTCGTTGGTAAACTAGGTAATATTCGATGTATTGGCATTGGTGATGGATGTACATGACTTGGTACATTTGGATGATGGATTGGTGATGCTTTTCCTGTTGGCGGTAAATGATCGACATTGGCTGATTTAGGTGGTAGTAATGGTGAACTTGTTGTTGTTGTGGGATATGAGGTCGTCTGATATGGTGTTACTGGTCGAGCTGATAAAGGACCCGAACGATTTGGTGACACCTTATACAAACAAAACATATCGTTTAATTCGAGGTTGAGTATGAAACTTACCGGCTGATGGCCAACTGCACCTCTTTCGAAATCACCGACGGCTTCATCATCATCATCATCCGTAGAATCATGCAACATAATTTGTTGTCTTCATTATTCTACATTAAGTAGTCTCATCAATAAGACGATGGATAGAATTAACCTAATCATCAATGTTTAATTACATCTTATTAATGACATTTATTTCTGTATTCTTGTATATATGTATCTATATCTATAGACAAAACTGATTTTGTTTTATTCTAGAAAAGATAACAAAAAAGAAAAATTAATAAAAAGTTTTAAAAAAGAGTTATCTATGTCTCGACATAAAAGCTCTTATTCAATCAAATCAAATCATCGTCTAGTTCGGTCCTAACAGAAACCAAAGTAAACAATTACACGCGCACACCCTCTTCGAAAACCACTATCGATGACGTGAGTGGTCGTCCTCGAAGTGACTTGGCGCCTAACTCTAAACTCTTGTTGGTACGACTACTTGAAATCCGTCTCTTTTGTCAACTCACAGTTCTCATCGACGATACTCGGTTTAGTTGTTATTGTTTCTTCACGAACGCACGAGTGCAAGCGTGCGTTGGTTCTTTCTATTGTCTCTTTAAAAAATAGTTAAATTAGATGACGCGAAACGATGATAGGACAGCCAATCATAGTCATATGAGTGAAAGAAGTTCATATGCATATAAATAAATAATGATCCATATCTTTTCTTTACTTAATGGCTAAACGATATACTAGTTCAATAGTTCCATCTAATAATTGACTTACCATAGAGAGAGAGAGAGAGGCTCAAGAACATTTATTCAGTGAAAAGAAATGCGACACTATGTTTTTGTTTATTTCTTTTTTTCAAATTCGGTCATGAACGCTCATTTCATCCCTTTCATCTGTAATTTTCCTCTAGCCATTTCATGGGATTGGTACAACATCTTACATAAGCATAGAAAAGAAACAGCATGCGTTTGATGTACGCGTGTGCGAGCATTCAAACACATAAACTAAGTTTTTTTTTCTTTTTTCTTCTCGTCTGCGAACGATAGTTTACCATAGAGAGAGAAAAAACCGAAGAGAAAGGAAGGCAAAGTAGCAAATTAGTTACTACTATCTAACATCAAGAGTGCTATGGTTAGCAACATTTTGCAAGCGAGTTACCTTCGTCCTGTTGATGGCATATACGCGTGGAGAGTCAATTTCTCCTCGTCATGTGTTCACATAATTTGTTTTTATCATGGCGAATGATCATCAAGCAACTGTCAACAAAAGCGCATGATCATCTTATCAATGTATTTGTTGATGAAATGAATTATTGTCAGAGAAAGTTAACGAAGGCAACATCTTTGATTATATAGTCTTGACGTATCAAGACACACGCACACTCTTCATGATGAACTGGGGGCAAGGGAAAGTACAGGAAGAACAACAAGAATCGCTAATCGATTAGATGCAAATCCTCTTCGATAGAAAGGAGAATGATGAGATGAAAACGATTAAGGAAATGAATTGGTCACAAACATTCATACCCAAGAAAAAGAGAGAGAGAAAATGAATATGAATCGAAATGCAAAAGAAACACCTTTTCCCTTTATTTCCTTCCTTCTGCGGTATGTGATGAATAACACTCAATGGAAAAGCTCAAGCAACAATCTATACATATACTTATCTGGATGAAAGCCATTGACCTTGATGTATACAAAAGAAGAAGTTACACGAGAAGAAATTTCTTAGAAGCTAATCATCGCGTCAAAACGACTACTTGTCTTAATACCATTTCTTCCACATATACGCACCTGATTAGTAATAGCAGACAGTTTTGATGTGTCTCAAACATAATTATCTCGAAGAACTAAAAAGAAGTAGAAGAAAAAAAGCAAGTAGCGAAGAAAGATAAGCAAAGAACGAAGAGAACGGATTTCTTCCTTTTTTTGTAAGTTAACAATGCCAGTAACAATCTTATCTTGAAACAAGCCGATAGTATTTGTTTTTCATCAATAGTAATTTGGAACGTCATCGGACACATATTATGACAAAGGCATGTAAAAGAAAGAAAATCGTCAATGTATTTTTCCTTATAGATTCACCGAACGTAAGATAAATATCTCGACTGAACGAATCCATCATTTTGTAAATGTATACTAATCAAGAAGTCTGTTTTGCTTTCTTTGCCTGGCTTTTCCTCCATTTTTTTCCATTGACATTCTCGCGTCACTTCTCACACACCCCAGAGGACCAGTTTTCCTCTCGCTTACTCCTTTTTTCCCTTGTTTTAAAGGACATTTGGTGTTTACTTACATATTTCTAAAGATGGCAAAGAGAAAGACAAGCATTCTAACGAAAACACAAAAAACGAGTATATGTCTGGATATATGTCAACAACACAGAAGAGTAAAAGAACTCCAGGACTAACTATCGAAAGCCGAAGTATATATATATATATATATAATGCCAACATATAAATACACAAAAAAGAGAAAAAGACCCATGGAATACTCGAGCAACTCTAATTGACATTTGCGTTCTTGTAGTATAACACGTAAAGTCATAAAAAAAAGCTGACTTTCATACATACTGATCTATGAAAAACTAGGCATTGAGTTAATGCCGATGCTTGCCGGTGTATATTTAATAAGTCATGTCTAGTGACAACTGTGAATAGAAAATCAGACGACGATCAACATGATGAAATTTGATAATGATCTTGTGGAAACATTCTAATCTCAACTGTAGAACACAAAAAAGTAATAATCTCGTTTGTCATGAAAAAATTCTTCATCAATCAAACAGCTAACTAAAAAAGAAGAAAAAAAAAGAACGGAACAAATAAATAGAAAACAGCTTTTTCATTGGTTCAATTAATCAAACCTGACATCTAGATGTAAAAACAATCGGCTATTGGCATATTAATGAACCAAACATTTCGAATAAGGTTTTGTTCTGTATGTCATGTTACAGATAGATATATGTTTTTTCCTCACGTTCTATTCACATTAAAATCGCATGGCGAATTATGTCAGTATTACATCTCCTCATCGTGAGACAATCGTAAGTGATCATAAGTATCGTTTACGATATTTCAAAACTCCAGCTTGGTGTCCGTACTGTGAAGATTATATTTGGGGCTCGGGAAATATTGGTTATCAATGTACGAACTGTGGAGACTATTTTCATGTGGAATGTACATTAGTTTTAACAACAGGATCATGTCCCGGTTTGAGTGCATGTCATCCGAATAATCGAGCGTTAGTCACACATGATTCCAGTATACCTGTCTGTGACTGGACGGTTAATGACGTGTGTGAATGGTTAGCTGTTGTAAATCTCTATCGTTATGCGCCGAATTTCCAATCGTTGAAGTATGATGGTGAAATTTTATTATCGTTAACGGATGAACAGTTGAAACACGATCATATTCATGATGTGTTTCAGCGTCAAGCAATATTAGATGCAATTAAAGAATTGAAAACGCGTGATAAGTATCGTCCGATCTCGTTCGAACGTTTTCGTACGCAGTTGACAACAAATAATCACGGAGATAATTTCATTTGTACGACATTCTACGAACGAAGAACATGTGATTTATGTGAAAAATATCTATACGGAATTATTCATCAAGGTTTACAATGCAGTCGCTGTGGTCTTGTTATGCATCGGCAATGTTCGAAATTACCTTCGAAACGTTGTGTACATACGAATAAACAATTGGAATGTCATATAATCATTGGTACCGATTTCAACGATCAACCGATTGATACAAAAACGCAATTGCCTATTATTATCACACGGTTATGTCAATCTTTAGAAATTATGGTGCAAGAAAATCCGGCATTATCATTAATTGATGCCTATCGATTCTCCATTGAATCTGCACGTATTGCTCAATTAAGAAAATTAATTAATGATAATGTATTAGAATATTCTTTTCTTATTCTTATCGTTTTGTTTATTTAACATTTCTTTTTTAGGATATCGAACAAATGGATTTCAAAAGAATGGAACTATCTGAATTAGCAAGTTTAGTTAAAGTTAGCTTGAAAGAGCCAGGAATAGGTAAATAGTAAAGTTTTGTTTCAATTTACTAAACATTTGTACGATTCAGGTATTATACCTGATGAAAACTATGAAGATTTCCTTCGATTAGTCAATGCTCCAACTCAAGTCATTCAAGAATTCGTTGTTAATTATTCCATGCCTTTCTATGTTGATTTTCTCAAATTTATCATGTGTCATATAATTAAAATCTGGAAGCTCGATCATGAATTTACTATGAAAAATATCAATCAACATCATGCTGTTAAACCCTATGAACCCGAACGAGTGGTCGACAAACTCGTTGCAATATTCAAACAACTCATCTTTCGGTAATTCATTATACTTCATCATAAACTTCTCATTTTGCTGTTATTTAGACCACCATGGCCAATGATCATGTCCCATTCGCGTAACGACAAAGATCATGTACATTTACTGAAACGTTTTATCTATGAAATCGATTGGGATGTGGAACGACCACCGTTCAATGCTTTTCAACAAACGCCACCGCTTGCCACAGTTATTTCTCAAGAACAATCACTTGATCAATGTCCATGGTTTTACAAACGACAAGATCATCAGTTATTAGTCAACAAACTTTCGACGAATTCGATTGCAATTAACGATGGTGATTTTTATGTGCGATTTTCCACCGAAGCAAGTGTATCGGCACCTTTCACGCTCGTTGTCCAACTCGATGGTCAACAACGATTTATTAAAATCTGTATGAATAAACAAGGTCAATACGGGTTTTCGTTAAACTCATGTTTTTTCTCATCAATACAAGAACTAATTCAGTATTACACACAGAATTCGTTATCAAAACACTTTCCTATCTTAAAATCCGATATGAAATTGAATAAACCCATCCGTCGTGATATATTTCTATCCAATACCGGCTATGATGACACCGATAGTTATGCTGCTGGCCTCTCGAACATCAAACACGATATTAATCTTTTGCGTATTACACTATTAGAATTAACCAACAAATATACAGAAATGGAGCAGGAGTGTTCGTCATTGAAAGTTGAAATTGATCAAATTACAGCGTACATGAGTGAAATACAACGATCAACTATGGCATACGGAAGGTAGATCGTATTGAATTGAGGAAAATGACGTGGATGTAATTGATTTGACTTTTAGAATTCAAATGATTTACGAAAAACAAATGAAACTGAATCGTGACAATTTCCTACAGTGTCAAAAAGCAACAGAAAAAAGTGAATTTGATCGTTCATTCAAGTATCTTGAACAACGTGTCGAACAATTTGTCAATAATCTCAAAGGATTAAACGAAACTTACACTGAACGGCAACTAAAACGCGAACAACTAGTTAAAACACTCGAAAAAATCAAAGTCGAAATGGTCACCTGCGAAAACAAGATCGCCATGTGTGTTAAACTAGTTGGCGATAAAAATGTCGAGCAACATGAAATTAACAAGTAAAGCCGCATTTCTTTTTCATCAGCTTTCATCTAATCTGCTTTTCCGAAACTAGCTTTCTCGGTCTGCCAACTGATGAGCCATGGTATTTAGCAAATATTACACGCGAAACGGCTCATAAGTTATTAAAACCATGCGGCGAAGGAACATTCCTTATTCGTACATCATCTAATGGCTTATATGCATTGACATTAGTTCATAATAATACAATTTATGATTGTCGCATTGGTCGTGATCCAGCGAACTCCTACGCCTTTCGATTTATTGCCTCCAATGTACCTAAAAATGCGCAGGCAACTACAATGAATGGAAACTTTAGTGCTTATTGTGATCGATCATTTTACTCATTGAAGGATTTAGTAGAATTCTATAAGAAAAATTCATTGGCTGAAAATAATCCTGATTTAAACACATGTCTAACAGTGCCGATTAAATTGCATGCAAACGTCAAAATATAGATTTATTTACTCTGTCATCATGTTCATTATCATCGCTTTCTCTTTCTCTTTCTCTCTCTCTCTTTTATATTTTATTGTCAATAACAATAAACATATCTCATTTTATGTTGATTGTTCATAAACTGGATTGCAGTGAAGTTTGATTTCACTCCAACGAGTTCGTAGACGTTCACGTCGGTCGAGAGAATTCGCTTGTCTAAAGAAAAAGCTGAATAATAGTTGAGATCAAATCGATTGACGTACCTTTGAAGAAAGATTTCTTTGATTTTTTCATCAAATAATAAAGCAGTTTTATCAATCTCAACAACCGGAGGTGCTTTTTTTGAATGAGAAGCAGCTGCTTTGGATGGCTTTGTTTCAGCGACTGGTTCAACTTCATCAACAATCGGAGGTTTACGTTCAGGATAATAACTTTCCAATGAAGGAAAGTGTTCTAATGGTACACGATAAAGACGTAAAGATGATGGTGTATTTTCTTCTTCTGATGATTGATTTGTGTTCTCAGGAACTGAAATCAATCAAGATTGATAAACAAAAAAGAATTTCGAGAATTTGATATGTACCTCCGATAATAATGAACCTTGCATCGTCTACAAATGCAATTTGAAATGGTTCGTTTTCATTTTTAGTCGAGTCAGGCAAAATGATTTCACATAGTTGGATACATTTTAATGCGTCATTTATATAGATACGATTTAATTCATTGATAGTCACAAACTGATAATTGAAATGAACTTTTAGGTTGTTTTCTTCTTTGTCAAGATGTTTTCCTTACCATATTCGATGGATTACAATTGAAAAACATCATCTGAATGATCTTTGATGCATCTTTACTTTGCTCTCTATTGAAATTTGTGAAAATCATTTGATTTAATGGTGAATAGTGTGAACATACGGTGGAAAACAAACAATGGGATGTTGTTGTTCGTCCATATTTTCATCGGATAATATGGGCTTGAATTTCACTCGATAAATTCTACCATCGTCCGATAAAACAAAGAATCCATTGTGTTTCTTTTGATTACTTGTCGTATTCAATGAACATTCATGAGAGTCAAGTGCATGAATATCAAGAGCTGGAACCGAACTAATATGTTGAACAGTGGGGAGATCATTGACACCTAAAGTAACTCAAACAAGTCACACTTTTCATTGTTTAATCTCAATTCTCAAATTACCATTGGTTCGTTCAATAATACAGACATTTCCTGACCGAAGGCCGACAGCGAGATGTTCGTGCTTGGTGTCATAAGATAAACTGGTGATCTGAGTGGAAAATGGCCATATTGCCATTGGACGAGCATCTGTTGATTCTGAAACGAAGATACGTCGAAATAAATTGAAGCAAAGAACTTCGAAGAGTTTCATTTACCTTTCCCTTTACTGTCAGGTTTGGCAACTTTATAGATTAATAGTTGATTTATCGTTGGCCAACTAATTGCCAATGTATTCATCCCTAAAATGTTTGAAAAAGCACATTAGTTAGCCAAATGAATATTTCATATACCTGTCGGTGTTCCAGCCGGAATGAAAAGCATAGTTGGGATCCTACAAGAGAATCCGGTAGATTGTTTTCATAGAGGAGGATTTTTACATTGGTGGAAGTTGTTCCGATTTAGGTACTGTTATTGGTCGATCAGCCACATCTATTTTCTTTGATTGTAACATGAGATCTCTGATCAATACCGTTTTGAAGTCAATAATTTGCGGAGTAAAAAAATGATTTGTTGTTCCTTGTCCAACATTTGTTGAGTTTTCGGTGCTTTTCATCAGCTGTTGAAAATTATTCGAACCTAAACATACGGTTAGAAGGTTCAATATATCGTGTTTCTTCCCATACCTGGACTAAATTTAGGAGCTTTAGCTTTGAACAGAACTGTTGGACGAGAGAATTGAGCACGTACTAATGTCATTTCGCTGTCTACTGGTGGATCTGTTGTGTTCTCCTCGGATTGATTCTTACTCGCAGCGATTGCCTATAATAATCACAATTGATAAAAACGATTTCAAAAACACGATCTGAATACTTGTTCTTGATTTGCAATTTCTGTTTTCCATTGCTCTTTCGGTAATTTGTACACTTCAATCCAAGAATCATGATTGACACCTAAGTTAAATCGAGATTATTCCTAACAATCTCTCCCGAACCAGTCATTTCAACATACCAAACCAAGAAACAATTAAGTACTCATCTTTCAATCCACTTTGAGTGAGCAAACACAATGGACGTTTACTATCATCCTACAAAACATCCGACTAACTTCGAATAATTACTCAAATGTTCTCTTCATACTTCTGTTTCATATTGAGTAAATAATTGATAGAATTTTTGATTCTTATAAGCCATCATTTTCCAATATCCTTCAAGCAAATACATAGAAAAACAACTCGAAACTTTTCCACTCATTTGACTTTACCAGATTTATCGATAGCACTTAAGAAATAGATCGTGTTTTTAATCGATGCTTCTGTTTTAAACACAATCATTTGTTTTAATAGACTGTCAATTGGGACTTGATTGACGATTTCATCGACTTGATTGTCATAACAAACAATGTATGATTGTTCGTTTTGGATTCCATTAAAAAAACACAACGTTCCAGATATGTGACTGCCAATCAATGATACAGGAAATGGAATCTAAAACAAAGAAAACGGACTTGTGTAATCCGAAATGAATTTGAATAGATTCGCACGTTTATTATTGTAGAGGATGTATGTTGTGCAGAGACAAATTTGGCTTGTTCAGAGGCGCGATGCTTTTCGCGTTGTTCGATGATAGTCCAAGCTTCATCGAATATCGATTCGAGTACTTTGTTAATTCGTCTAAAGACATTCACAAATCAATTTTCGCATCTTTTCTTCAGCAGAACGTACCGAAATGGTTGAGGTAATTGATCAAACACTAACGATGGATCTAAAGTGAAATCTGTTCGATCATTCAAGAATCCTTGTCGAGAAGGTACAGGAATAAATGGCTCGCTTTCAGTTGAACGATCTCTGAAATGATAAAAATGATTATCAACACGACGGTAAAGCTAAACAAACTTCAGAGAAGTTGCTGACGAAGTTTTCGTTTTGATACGACGACGAGCAGCACTCATTATTGAGAAATAATCTGAAAATAATGTCGATGTGAGAATATATTGAGATTAGAGGTTCAATTGCACAAAGAAAGGAGAGATGTGTAGATTTTGCGTTTAGATAAATAGAACAACAGAGACGATGTTTAATTAATAATTCTCAGTGCATTGTCTTCGTTCAAATCTTTGCATAGTTTTGCATTAATTCGATTCCAATCAATGTCAACCTATCATCAAAGAGAAAGTGATCAAATAATGCAAAGCAACACACAACTAAACGCACTGTTCTCATTGCTTGCAGATACTTGGAAATAGTTTCTTTTCTTCCGTTTCCATATTCGTTCAAATATCTTTGTCGATAACCAACAACTACGTCCAAGTATTGAGGATATCGTTGAGTCAAATCAATGGCACTAAAATCATTTTCTATAACGAAAAAATTTTCGGATTAACTTTCAATCACAAACCGATTCCAATTATGTTCATTGATATGCAACATGATAGCGTGTAGAGGCTTGTTTCCCCGAAAATAATACTCCTCTGCCTGTTGTACATTCACTCCAGTAAGTAATACTAGTTCAGCTTCATATTCGTCTTTCGATGTAACCGAACGAAGATGCTGTAGAAATAAAATCATTTCGGTCTAAATGAAGTTCAAATGGTATTTTCAATGCCGAATTCGATTTTACATTCGATAATTGAGCGAAAGCATTCTCTGCTGAATCCAAATCACGATTGTACAATGAACTCACTGCAATCAAAGCGTAGATAGAATCATCCTAAACGAACACATCTCTATCTTTTTCAAATAAAGCCACTAATTGTTACTGAGATGTATTGGCACAATTGTAAAGCTTCATCTCCTCGATTTGCAGCAAGTAAATCCAGACAAAGTTCGTAGTAGATTGGTATTGCACATTGAATTAATGCACCAGTAGACTTACGGATCGTGATTTGACAGCCGAGAAAATTCACAATCGATGGACTTTTCCCGAAATCACTAAGAGAAACAGCCTGTTTACCGCAAATGTATTGTCATCATTTACAATTACTTTGATTCTATTCGATATACGGTTTTATTCAGTAAGCTTGGATCGATGAAAACAACGTTTGGATAGAGCCAAATAGTTAGTTTTCCATCGGCAATACAAGCTAGCATACCATTTTTCTCATTCCAACGGAAACTGCTTACATTTGTACCTCAAAATGCAAAACACAATAAAGATGTGGAAAAATTTATCGAGAAAACGTTACAGAGCTTTCGCAGTTTTTGGTAGTTCGACTGCTGATGTTGTCCAGAAGTATGAATACACATCACGAAAAGATCTTGAAACTTATCGAGAAATGCAAGTTTTCGTTCATTAGTTGAACTTGTCTGGTCAAGTGCCAAATGACTTATCTCATGCTAAACAGAAGAAAAACTAATAAATACATGATAGTCAACGAATTGATTTACCTTATGCGAAGTGAGTTTTCCATCTACCATTGGCTTTCCATTAATATCAAAGAACATAACGGCTAAGTAGACGAGAAATATCAACTATTGAAGGAAATCATTGCATGAATTTTAGCTTACATTTCGTATCGGTTGAATCTCGTACAGCGATCATATCATAACTCATTGAAATAGTATTTAGATGGATCGAATTTGGTCTAGGTGATATTAACTTCAGAGTTGAAACAAATCGACCTTCATATGAATAGACTGAAACATTCATTCCATCGGAAAGAAGAAAATATCTACATAGAACGCAATTGCGAAAAAGATATTTAGTAGAAATGTTGATTTACTTCTCTGATTGAACAATTAAGTTCATAAAGATATCGCGCAAATCGAATAGAGCTGGATGACCGAATTGTTTACAACTGAAAGGAAGTAAATATGGTAGTTTAATGGATTATTCATGAATTTTTGATTACTTATAGATTAAACCTTGATTGGTAGTCAAAACGATTAAAAATCCAAAGCCAACAGACATTTTGACAAGACGATCTCTTAATTCTATCCGATCGCTCAATTCTGTTTCATAGTTATTAACAGTAATCATTTTCGAATCAGTAAGAACGAATTCGAAATGACGCCAGTTCATCCCACTAAAATGCAAATGTTTGTAATTACTTTCCATATTCTCAACCATTGTCATACAACTCAGTACCGTTCAATTATATGTCCAATTCCAATTCGACCAGTTCCACATCCACATGCTAATTGTGTGCTATCGCTGGACCATGA
Source organism: Adineta ricciae (assembly GCA_905250025.1). NCBI lineage: Eukaryota > Metazoa > Rotifera > Eurotatoria > Adinetida > Adinetidae > Adineta > Adineta ricciae. Next base: position 226,291 of record CAJNOJ010000002.1, read on the forward strand.
TACACCAAATATACTACCATCGTTGAATCTAGCAACCGAATGACACCACTAGAAAATGGAGAAATTCGAGAAAATCCCAATGTATTCCATTCGGGCTGTTTCAAATACATACACCAGCACTATCACATAATCGTATGGTATTATAAGAACCCACAGCAAAATCTCGACCATCAGGTGCCCATGCGAGACTTGTAATAGGGTACTCATACGCTTGACTAGTATATAATAGGCGACCGAGCGCATCCCATATCTTCATAAAAATGAAAAGTACGGTATAAACGGATAAAACTCGGATGATACATACTTTATATCGACAATCTTCACTGCCAGAAATGATTAGATTATTAACTGAATTACAGTAACATTTCAGAACAACTTGTTCGTGTGCTTTCCACTACAACAATGTAACAATAATAGATACAAAGATCGATTTGTAAGATTTTTGAATATCCATACAGTATTTTGCTTTGAATTGGATAGAAGTGGTTTTATCACGAGATGTTTTCCAGCACAATAGAGTATTGAACTGTTATCAGGTGACCAACGCAGACAAAATACTGATGTACCTAAACTTTTACACAATGTAAGAATCAATCGCTTGTGTAAAAGTAAATACCTGATTGGACTAGATTCGAACGCAATATACCCGATCGTGTCCATATTCGAACTTGTCCATCTTCTCCACCTAAAATTCGAGTTTACATCCTGAACCATATTTTGAACGGAAATTAACCTGTTGCTATTTGGCTGCCATCAGAACTCCATCGTACACATATGATTGCACCTTGATGTGCTTCAACAGCTTTTTCCATGCGTCCAGTTTTATTCACAAAAAAGAATTTACCTAAAAATAACTCATATGTTGTCGTTAATAAATGGTCTAAAGAGTCCATACCATCGTTAGTAGCTAGAAGAAAAAGATCTGATCCAATGGTCTGTTTGCCTCCTGAACCTGAATTGACCCCATGAACAATGCCACTACTACCTAGACTTGTTATACATCTCGGCAACCAGTGCATGTCAAGTGCATACAGATGTTGTCCTAATTCACCAATTTTACTCAATTCATTTTGTGCCCCATTGTATTTATATATAATATGATCTTCTCCTATCGAATATAGATCATCTGGTGACATCCAACCAATACAGTCCACACGACCATAGTGTCTAAAGGTTGTAGGAAATGTAAATTTCAAACGCATCGTTCAGTTGAACTCAATCCCATAAAATTTTACACCTCAATCAATCATGAACATTGCTGCCATTGCTAAAGAATGTAGCTTAGTAGACACCCTTCAGAAGAGCACCTACCAGTCAATGATTGGATGCAGTTAGCTCTAATGAGAGGAAAGAATGAAATAAGCAATAATAAGCAAAGCAAAGTGAAACGAACAAAAACAAATGAAAATAGTAATTATAATTACATGTTGCATTTAGTAATTTATTATCATTTCTCAAACTAAAACTTCAATGCCGCAAATAGTACATGAACTTTCCTTTAAACGTTTTCTTGACTCACTGAAATTAACACCTAAATATCGTCTCGTTGAGTTTGGTGGTACGTATTGTATTCTATTTTTGAACAGAAAAGTCTTTTTCATCCAAATTTTATTTGATTTTAGACATATGGGTAGAAATATTTCTTTGGTGCTTCATGACTTCCATTGTTGTTCACTTCGTCGCTATGATAATCGCTATTGTATCTTTGAGAAGTCATAAAATAGGCCGATGGTATTCACTGTTAATCATGTTAGCTGGTATAATAACACCGATTGTTCCATCTGCCCTTACAAGTGAATAGTCTTATTTTTTTAACTAGGATTTATTGAATGTTTATTACTTCTTGTAGCTGCACTTTTATCAGCAATATTTTATGCTGCATCTGTGGAAATTAAACCATTCTTTTGCTTCCTACTCGGTGTTGGTCAGACAGGTGTTATATTATTTTTCTCCTTTTTAAAAATCTTGTCTACGTTATAACTGTGCTCAGATCAAATCAATCAATTGCAAACATGTCTACATCTATTACATTATCAAATACGCTTCCATGATAGGTTTATATGTGCATTACTGTAAACTTCACGACAATGAGTTGTGAATAGTTCTCAAGCAAAATTTACAGAGCATCAACAGAGTAGATACTCTATTCACTCTTAAGAAAAGTTGTCTTAGTGTACAATATTGTTATTTTTTTTTCATTTTTACATACAGCAGCAGAAGTGTAAATAGAAATCAAAACAGCTTGTATAAATAAACAATCAATACATAACAACAAAATACAAAATGAAAAAGCAAATTTGATAACATTTCTTATACACACGCACAGAATTTATTAAAAGTAGCCGCCTTGTACTGGCGGCGCTTGTGCTGAAGCAACCACTGGTTGTTGCTGGGATATTGGAGCCATCATAGGCTGTTGTTGTTGAGACATAGTAACCATCTGAGGTTGTTGAGAAGGTACTACCATGGGTTGTTGCTGCTGTTGAGGTGCTACAATCACCGGTTGAGCCTGTTGAGGAGGTACTACCATGGGTTGTTGAGGTGCTACAATCACCGGTTGAGGTTGTTGAGGCATAGCAACCATTTGAGGCTGTTGAGAAGGTACTACCATGGGTTGTTGCTGTGCTACAATCACCGGTTGAGGTTGTTGAGGCTGTTGAGGAGCAGGTACTATCACAGGTTGCTGAGGTGCTGTCATTACTGGTCGCGATTGAGAAACAGGTGCCATACCAGATTGCTGAGGAGGAGCACTTGTCATCATAGGCTGTTGAGGTGGTACAAAACCTTGTCCCTGCGGAACTGGCTGCTGAGCAGGCATCGACTGTACAGGCGCTTGCTGTTGAGGAGCCTGCTGGAGAGGAACTCCTTGTTGACTTTGATTATTCTGCTTTTTACTCGAAGACGAACCCATTGCACTATTTTTCGAGAGATGTAACGGTGAAAAAGTATATGAATAAATAATAATAATATGACGATGAAAATGGTGATGATCAGCATCTCAAGTATACAAATCAGTCATGTGTGTCTTTCGTTTACTCTTTGTTCTATTGTACGTAATTATGAAAATAATCAAAACAAAACGTCATGCAAAGACAATTTCCATCGAAGATATCATATTCACATTGTCTAATTTATTGTATCACGTGCTAATCCTTAGTCTCCCGAAGTGCCATTACCGTAAAATCTGCTTTAATGATAGTAGATTGCCAAGCTTGAATTCCCATTCAAAATAGACAGTCTAACGTATATGCATCAGCTTGCGTCAATCACTTGATTTACACTGCATATTCCAAATTTGGAATAGAAAAACGGATCGAATCAATTGAATTGAAAGATAGTGTTCTAAATATCGTCTTGGTGACTAGCAACCAAAATATCTTGAACATATCTAAGTTTTACCTTCGAATGATGAATAGCATGTACTGAGGAGAGAGTCTATACATCAGCTGCGTGTTAGGCTAGTTTATCATGCGCTTATGATTGATTTTCTATACCAATCATCAGTTGATTAATCCAAATGTCTGGATTTATAATTGATGAAAGACGTCGTATTTCGTGTTCTTTTCCAGCGTCATGTCTAAATTTCTTCTTGACGTATATAGCTTAAAATTGTCACGGGTATCACAAAAGGAACCGTGAAATTCGAAGAATCTAACTCAATTTCTATAATCGATTAGTAGCAATAGTCATTTTAAAAGACATATTTAGCCTTTCATCAATGTTTTTGTAAATGACATTCTACATTTATCTTGGCGTCTTATCATCAAAACATTAACCAACGCTCGGATCTGACAAAGTTCGCAATAACAAAGTAACAAATAATAAATGAGTCATGAGACAAATAAACCATGATATTGTCCTTCGTTGCTCATTTTACGACTCTAACATGTAGAGATTAGTTTGCCCCTAAACTTGATCGACAAAAACATGAGTAGTACACACTGTTTAGCCATGGCCTATAACATGTAAATCACAGTCTCAATTTCCTTTCTTCTTGTTTTGATTATTCCATGCAAAATTTATGGTAATAAACAGTTGAGACTGGAAGAGAGCCTACACTCTTACAATTCTTTTCTTCGTATATAAACAAAGTCGTCTTCGTGCTATTTATGACTTATTATCTTTTGTCGGATGTTGACTAGAAATGCTAATTGGCTATATAAATGTGTCGGCAGAGCTGCATGTCATATTCGACAGACTTGAGTTTAATTAAGGATGAAATCAACAAAGTTTCTTTGTATTGTAAAACATGATAGGGCCTATTGAAAAAGTAAGAAAAATCTCGAATGGTAAAGAACAGTTTTGTTTTTGACGAATACAATAAAAGTCAACGACGTCATGCTTCTTTTTCTCTTATTTTCCAGTCCAAACGGGAAGAAAGATAACATACACTAACACATGGTCTTATGAGGCAAACAACCCTACTCTGTAGTACATATTGAATAGTTTTCGTGTGGAAGGAAGAAAAAAAAACATATAGGCGTATTATTGCACATCGCGAATCATATTCAAGGACAAACATATATGAGGACAGTTTAGCCAGCAGAGATGAAATATATAGGAGTCATAAATACAGCGCGATAAATTTGATTACTTTTGTTTATGATTTTAAATTTTAGGTACTTCGTTTTTAGTAATATTCTTTAATTTCTTTTTATTTGAGAAAATGAGCGAGAGCTCGACACCATCAGTTAACAATAATGATCACAATCGTTCCGCAGCTACTGAAAGACAATCTAGTCATTTTGCTCGTAGTCGCTGGTCTCACGCTCTTGCTCTCGCCGACCAACTTCGCCATAATACTGAAATAAAAAAAGACGAACAATTACGACAACTCGCATTTAATATTCCAGCAGCGGATAATCGCGAAACAAGTGTCATCACATCCGTCGCAGCTCAAGCGGATTACGTCGAATCTTTTCAAAACGAACTTCTCTTTGCTAAGACTGGTAATTTTACCTTGGACAAACTGGGTGACAGTTTCACTGATTTAAAACGAACATTCAATCGAATGCTGGAATTAAAAAAGGACGATGTTCAACAAGTCACACTTGCAACATCGATCACAAAAACTGCTTTATTAATTGTTTTACGTTCAACTGAATCAATCGTCGATATCATCACTAAAGGAACACGACGATTTCCCACATTGAATTCAATTATATCGTACATTCGTTCACAAAATGTCCTGTTACCTTGCAACGGACGATTACTTGTCGATTGGTATAGAGCTGCACAAGCGCTTGATCTACTTCTCAATGATCCTGACTGGCTCGTACAACCACGAAAATCGCATTGGGCCATGCAAGTCTGCAATGAAACGCTAACGTGGGCACATGCTGTGTTTAATGAAAACTACCGTTCAAAATCATCCGGACGACCAATCTTTGATCGTGATGACAGTATGATTGCTCCCGACACAATTGAGTAATTTGCGATTAATTTTATAGGATTATCACAGATTTTAATCACTTTTATTTATACTTAATGAAAAAAGAGAAGATTATTTCTACACTTTACTAATTTCTAAAAGATGTACGAAAGAATAGAAATGAAATGCTTTCTAAAAAATATATGTTAGTTTAGCAAAAAATAGATGTATCGAATATTTTGTTTATAATTTCTCGTTGAATGGTGCTTTTTTGAACGATCCTGCTGGTTCAGTGGTTAGTTTCATTTGTAATTTGGTTTCTTTTGAATGGGAAGTCTTTGAAATATCTGGAACGGGTTCTGTAGGTTGTTTTGTTGGATCACTTGATGGTGGTTTTGTCATATCAATGAAACCAGCATTTGCATCATCATCAGCCGGAAAGACAGTGAATGGGTTTGTGTACACAACTGCCGATGGAACCATAATTACGCCACCTGATGAAATAGAAAACAGCAGATTCAAAATGTCGACAGAACTCAACCACAATGGCTTACGATCTTTAGTTTTGAGATGTACGTATCGCACGTCGATATAGTGGACGAGACCTTGTTTATACATTTCAAAATTATTATCACGATCGAGAAATGAATGCTAACTTACCTTCGATTCCACCCCCACTTCCGTGAATTTTAATTCGACATCCGCGTACAAATGGTTTACTAATGACGAGAAATATACCTGAGATAAAATTCGTTGCCACTTCTTTCAAAGCAAAACCAATGGTGAAACCAGTTATACCAATACCAGCCAATAATGGTTTTGTATCGACACCAAGTGTTCCTAATACACTAACACTAATAAATGCATAGATCGTGACGGCAACTGTTTTCGATATTAGCCGTGCTAAGTCTTCGTTTTCGATAATCCGTGAATGTAGAAGAAGCCGTTCGATTGGCGGTGAAAGAGCAAGGAAACGTTTAACTCGTTGCATCGTTGTCGGCGGCGGTGCCGGTGATGCTGCAAAATTGATCGTCTTCGTTTCAATCGGTTTCGATCTTCCTGTGATCCAACGAAAAAATCGACGTATACGACCAGGTGCCGGCTTAGAAGCAGTATTTTGAGCTAAAAAACGATTTTGTTGTTGAGAGGGAAATAGTAGTTGATGAGTGCAAGATGCAATGACACATCGATTGAACACATGCGCTTTATTTATAGACAATTGAGAAAGCAAGATTAATGATCTGCAGTACATCTTTGAATTTAGTGCAGAAATAAGATAATCTAATATGAAGAAAGATAAACAGAAGACCATATGTGTTAGAAAGTAGCTTACTTTCGAGTTCTTATTTACTGTGAAAACTAGGATGATATGTACACATATTCTGAGATAAGTTTTTTCTTTATTTCAACAAAATATGAGAGAAGAAAACAAACGAAAATGAAAATTAAAAAAGCTACGTATATCTATGAATGTATTTATCGTAATATCCGCTTATATTGATGTAACAGGAGGTGGTATTCTCGATTTCTCTCGTTTTATCGTATTACTCAGTAGAGTGATTGGAATTTTGCATACACCATAGGATGCATATGCGACAACATTGCGATGCGGCTCCGGATCCATGGAATGTGTTTCTAAGCCATAGAATGAAGCTAATTCGTGAACAACATGGCGTTCGTTGATTTTCATAGGTTTGAATGAGTAACATCGCTTTGAAACACGATGCCGTTGAGTTTCTTCAACAAGTTGACCAAGTTGTCGTTCGACGCCCTGAACGAAATCTAAATTTTTCTTCGCATAATCACGTAAGAAGTCTGTGTAAACAACGGTCGATTGTCGTGGTTCTTCGGTATTGATCGACAATGCTTGTGCTAAATTCTTATTTCGTTGTATAACGCGACAATCATCATCGCATTCAAGCGGTGCTGGCTGTGCGGGTTGTTGTTTTCTTGCCAATGATAAATCTATCGTTCGCACAGATAGTGCTTGAACGAGTGATTGGGTCAAAGCAGCATCATCTTTGTCCTCGCTAGCTTTATTGGACTTTATGTTACATACAACATCTTTCACTAATCGACCACATGGGCAACGAACTTCAACCTTTTCTCGACAAGTTGTCGATGGGCACGGCTCGCGTCCATGGCATTGGAGATTGCAAGGATGACCACATTCACGCCGCTTGATGGAACAAAGCTGGGTGCATTTCTGATCGTTTGCTTGACATGGGCCAGAATGGCAAGCACGCTGACATGTATGAACACCGCATGAAAGCGGTTTACCACATGGTAGACCGCATAAGACTTCTTTTAAATGGCAAGGAACCTACGATGAAAAACATCATATTGATTGGAAATTAGGCATAAATTGCAAGCTTACATTGTTACGTAGAGTGTGCTCTCCGACACACATCTTTGACACAAGATGTGTACATGGCGGACATTCATTATCGTTGTGACAACTGTGGTAGACTGGATGATCACATGCATGTGTGCGATTACATTTATAATTACATATTGGCGGTTTTGTGCCGCATTCAATCGGTGGTTGAAGTACAGTTTGTCCACACCGACAAGATAATTCATCATAGATATTTATTGGACATTTACGACACGGATTTTTATGGCATAATTCTTCGCATGTGCTACAAATAAGTGACGATTGACTACAAATGATTGGTTCTTATAAAAGACACTTACTGAATACCACAATTAAGAGTTTTACCGCAGACAAGTTCACAAACATGAATATCACGATCGCAGCATAGTTCGTTACATCTGTAGAAAGAGAAAAGAAGATTCTATGTCATACTAAAATGAAAAATATCATAACCGACCGATGCTTTCCGCATAATTTTTTACGATTACATCGTCGTTCACAACAGAATGGATTTTTGATTGGATCGTATTGTACTGCTTCGATACACGTTGTTGATTTACTAAGTTGTCCACAACGACACTGAAGAGTAGATTCTTTTTTACATGGCGGACATGGTCCATTATGACATTGAGCTGAGCATCGATGACGATCACCAATCGGACCACAAGAAAGAATTTTGTCACATGGCTTGTCACAAGTTGGTAACTGAAAACGAAAGAACCCTTCATTTCTAGCAGTGACTCCTCTACTGAAAGCAATCTTACTGGATCGATACATGACGTTCGTTGTTGATTATCCATCGCTGTTTTTCCACAGGCACATGTTTTACAATTTTCAGGCAGAAACAAACAATCTACACATGGCCCATCATGGCACATTTTTGTACATCGATGCTGTCCACATTCAAGTGATTTGTCGCATATTTCCCCGCATGTGTAGTGGTTTCTATCGCCTGTTTCAGCCGTACATGAAACTTCTCGTTCGGTACCATGCGATGAACAAACTTGTTTGACTAAATGATCGCATGGTTCACATTCACGTGGATGGCAAACCTAAAAAAATTCAAAATAGACATTAGTTCGAAGAGAAACATCGTACGATAGATCATACCAATTCACAGTAATGGTGCTGACAAGATTTGAGTTTACCACATTTATTTTCACATTTTATGAGAGAACTTGAACTACACATAATTGTTTGAGATTCGCGTCCACATAAGCACGAACGTTTAATCATCGTTGTACATGTTGGACATGGACCTGGATGACAAAGTCTAAAGTAGAGGAATCAATAGAGAACATAGAATTTCAATTTTTATTTGATCTTTACTCGGTGCAATGATGGTTGCAATCATTTGATTTTGTATTCAATCGCTTTGCACATCGCTCACCACATGAATGAGGAATTTCACCAGGTTGAAAAACGGGATTTGTACGTTTATGACAAAAGCATTTATAATTTGGATGGCTCGAGTAAGAATATTGACAACCTGGACAACGCCAGTTTTTATCGGTACCACTTTCTTCAGAATTAGCCCATTTTCTAATACAAGTCAAATGAAACATTTTATAACAAACATCGCACGACCATATTTCTTCGTCTCGGCTAAAAATAAATAGAAATTCAATGAACAAATAACCGGAACAGTAATATTCGGATAACATACTTAATTTTGATAATACATATCATACATTCATAAGTGTTTTCCAATAATTGTTCGATTAATGTCGAGCGGAGATTTTCAACTTCACCTGTGGTTCGTCCTGATGCATGATGACTAGATGGACGATTAGTCACTTGTTGATTTACTTGTCTTGATGGTGCGGCATGTCGCTGCTGACCTCTTCGATATTGTGGCTGCGGTTGATAATGATGCTGATAAGGGTGGTTAAAATGTCCACCGGCGCGTGCCGATTGTGGACTATAATATTGCTGTTCATAATATGCATTCGGTGGATACCAGGACTGCTGCTGGTGTTGTTGTTGTTGGTACGAACGATGACTGTATCGAGCATCTTGTGAACTTGTTTGCATTGGACGACGTTTTTGTCTTCTGTTATGATGATTAGTATTGTTATTGGAAGCTGAATTTGAATATGTGTCTTCTAGATGAAGATTTTCGGGATAGTCCGATTGCGCAAAACTTTCTGTCATCGTCAGTCTGAAATAGAATGATTTTCGAAATTATTTTAATGTAAAAAACGGTTATATATATATATACGAGGATGGCTTCTTTGTTGGATAACATGACATAAACAAAATCTGTAATTACGAAACTAGTGACTACGACTATAAGGGGAATAAAATATATTGCGTCATCCAAATCACCAATTATAACATGGCGCATTTTTAGATACTTTTTGTCTTTGTTTCTGAACAGTGAAATAGATTTATAAATATGTTTTGGTGAACGTCAATCGATCATGAATTATGATATCTAGAATACTCAAGAACCTCAAGAAAAGAGAGAAGAATGATTCATAATATCATCATTAACATTCAATCAGATTTCTGATGAGAGATGTCGTATCTTTTTAGAATCCGTACGCTCCGTGCAAAATTCTTTGACAAAATATTATATATTATTTCAGTCTTTTACCTCCGTATCATTTGAAGACAAATCTGAATTGATTCTGCATGAGATAATCATTCCAGTGATAAAAGCTTCGAGAAGTTTACAAAACATTGCTCATTAATATCACTTTCATTCAAAGAATAACAAACAGGAACAAGTCAACGTTGTAAGTTATTGAAATTCCATATCGATACTGATAAATTTGAACACACCAATAAAATACACTACGAAGATGTTCTCTTTTAATGAATGAACAAATTGCAGCTGCTTTTCTTGATCTACATACGCGACCTCTATCGTTTCGAACGTCTGCTCTATTTTCAATAAAGGTTGGTTTCGAAGCAACGTATTTACCAAATGACTAGATTGTATATGTGTGTTTCTATCAAAGTTTTCATTAACAAGCTGTGAAACGTTTCTTTTCAGAAATCATCGATTAAATATCGAATGGGTATCGAAGCAAAAGATTTCGGTCTTGACGTTGATCTCCTAGCGTTTAGCGGTATTGTCTTCAGTCCTGAACAGCGCGCTTCATTACAAACATCGCTTGTTATTCTTAAAGAACAATATAAATTCAAAACAATTCATTTATGGGGCAAAATTTTAGGAATAACTGATGATTATTTCATTGTTCAAGGCCGTCAAAAAGATGAGCTAAAAGAACGACAATTTCTCTACAGGTAAACTATTCATTGAGTAATTTCACTGTAATTAAATAATTGATTGATTTTCAGTAAAAATTGTATCGAATGGAATATGTTAAATGCAGCTGATGATGAAGCAAAAGAATTATCATTGTTATGCCAAGGACGTTTCACTGGTGATCCGTCGCATGAATTTGAAGTGACAAAATATACAATTGTGAATGAAAATACTGAAGATGAAAATGTCGACGAGAATAAAGTAATGAAATCTTCGACAATCTTCTTTGTCACCTATAGTTGTTCTCCATTTTAGTCACAATTACGTGAAGAAGAACGATTAGCCGCTGTTTTATGGAAAATCGAACAAGACGCGTTGATCATTCCACGTGGATCGTATGTTCTTCAACCAAATGGCAACGTCGAGCGAAATCGTACATTCGAAGGTAAAAAAAAACACAAACTAAAAACTAATTTCTTTCTGAACATATCGCTGATTCATCGGAATAGGTTTAACAGTAACCGAAGCTGGTAAATTGACCAACTATTTCCATTTCCGTGAGCCAATTCAGCTGCAACAAAAAAGTCTCATACATCGAGCAGCACTCGATAAAAGTGTTCATTTTCTTGATACTATCGATGAAGATATTCCCAAAGGTAAAGATTTTTCATCAATACAAGTCCTGCAATTGATTTGTGTCAAATTTAGGCTGGAGTGTTCAGTACGAACGTGGCAGTGGCTTGATACAAATCCGTAGTCTTCAATGGCTTGGCATGGCGTTCTTTCACATTCCTGAAACGAATCGATTCGGTTCGCTGTATTGTGGCATTGGCGAAGAAAATAAAGATTTGCCATTTATGCTTTGAATAAATCATCTCTCTTCGTTTTGTTCAATGATTAGTTTAAATCGATGGAGAGAAAACAGCTAAATAAATAAATAAACTGACTTCTGTTCATTCGATTATCAGATTTGATGCATAAAATTTTTAATTTCTTGAAAAGTAATAATAATATGAAACCTATCAAGTTCGACTTCAATGTCGTCAGCAACAATCGATTAGAATATTTCTTTTTTTCTTTCTTTCTTTTTCCTGCATAATTCTAATCATACAAACAAAAAGAGCTCGACGACTTGCGAATTGAAACGAAAACTTTTCTTTTTCTTAAACAGATCGAAAATGATCAACGAAATCGTGCTGTCGTGATGGATAAGGAAATAGATTCTTTTTTTCTTTTCTCTCCCTCTCTTTCTCTCTGTCTCGCTCTCGCTCACCTATTATTTCTATTCTCCAGACTTCTGTTGATTTCTTTTACGGCACAAATTCCTTCTCTTTTTTTCAATTCATTTTCGAGCAACTTTTTTCATTTGTTTTGTCATTAACCATGCTGTCAACTTGCATTTGTCTCATTCTTGAAACCGCTCATAGACACAAATGATGTTCACACCTTCTCTGCTCGAACTACTTTCAGTCACATAAATCAATCCGTATGGCTACTGGAACACGTCCAACCAAACCAACCGTGTTTGATCCACAAAAACTGAAGGTACTAAGGCATTTTTCGTGTGCTGCTAATGACATACTTGGTTGTGTCGTTGGGTAAAATAAGAAAAAAGATTTGCACCTAATTGATGTTTGATTATGAAAATAGTTCGATTACATCAGACAAGATTGAACATTCGCTTTTATTTATTTAAGGAAAAAGGAAATCGTCGACCTGAAGGATCGTCGAATTCAACTTCAAGTGGTTCATTACCAAAACGATATCAGAGTGTTTTTATAGAAGGTACGCCATTAACTTCATTCGGCGTGCGCAATGACGACAATCAATTGCGTACACATTCGGTAGATAAACGCGACTTTTTAAAAATTCTTTCCACTCCAATAGTTGCGTTGTTTTCGTGTTTTCATTAGCCCTCTAATCATATTCAAACACAATCTCATCAGCGTCCACTTAAGCCTGTCAAAGAATTTCTTACTACAAATGCGCCAACCGATCAGCGATTGTTCGTAAAAAAAATCTTTAGAAAACAAATAGTGTTTTTTTTTCAAACTTGTACATATACATTTTAGTGATCATCGTTGGCCTTCGAATTCTCAAGTAAATAATTGAAACAAATGTTTTCTTCTTCATTAAACATTTCTCTTTCCTGTAGATAAATAATCACGCACGATCTCAAACTGAAACAACGATACAAAACGTTAATGTAGCTGTTTCGAAGTCATTGAAGAAGTTACGTCAAGATTCACCAGTTCCCATTTCCACGACTAACGGTCGGTCATCTTCGTTAGATCATGTCCCGTACTTTTCTCGACCGTCGACAAGTCAAACAACGTCTCATTCGCATCATGACGTTGGGCCGACGTCGAATTTCTATTATCAGACACCCGGCGGAATCAGAGGTCCTCTTCCTGCTCAACTGATCACCAAACGACCGTCAACATCACGTCTATCTAATAACCAACTTTCATCTGACAGTAGTCCAACAAATGGACATCAACCCATCATAATAGCGCCTGCCCAAAATACAGTCAAATCCATCGATACCGGCCATACACGTGCACTGACGGCGATACGTGTACCTGCTCAAAGTCTAGACGTCAATTTACAACAAGTGGATGGCTTCAATTTCGATAATGTAAATGTTGATGAACATCCGGATAAATTAAAAGTAAATGAGAACATTTTTCAAATTCAAATCATCGTTTGTTTTTGCTTTTCTTTATGAAATAGAAATCGAAAGCCGGGTCAGATTCATCCACAGTTACACGGTCTGTATCTCGAAAGCAATCAATCACATCACGTATACCGACTGTGGAAAGTCAACATCGTTCACTGCCAGAGGTCAGCATTAATCCACATATTCAGAGTGCAGTACCAACAAATGATGAATCTATGACAAATGGTCTACCAAATGAACAGACTCGTCCGGAAATTCACGAAAGCTACGCAATTTCTAACATGAATCTCGGAGAAAAATATACAAATCATCATCATATACAAGTGGAACCCATTGGTACATTCAAACGTCCGTCATCCCCTGTAAAAAGTCAACAAGTGATTGATATTCGTCCGAATGTCGTTGTTCAACACCAACGATCCACATCCAAATCTGATTTCGATGCCAATAATCGTTATTTCTCTGCTAAACATCCACTCAGTAATGGTCACGTTGAACGAAATCACATCAATGGCGAATATCAAAGCCAAGAAAACACTCCGACAAATAACGAGACCGAGAGTACATCTACACTTAAAAAATATATTGAACAAGAGCGTGAGGGTAAAGCCTCTTTAGTTTCTCCACCATCACCAATAACTCAAGAATTAAATCGCATTTGGAAAAAGCAACGAAATAAGTTTGTCATTCGATCTCCGACCGGATCTCTATCCCATCGGAAGAGTTCAAAAGCACATCGACCGCCGGGTCGACTGAAGAACTATGACGACGAATCCGATTCCGAAACGACTGCAACTGAAACTCAGAGTCGAGAAGAAGGTATGCAAAAAAAGCGAAACCTCGAAATACATTAACATTTCGAGAAGCCAAACAATTGAATATTATTATCAACATTTTTTCATAGCGAAATAGAAAACAAAGGAATCAATGATTGATTTTTTTTTCCAATGTCAATAGAAATATAGTCATAAATACGTTCGATTTAACTTCTAGAGATGGTTCGTCGTCATGGAGCGCCTCCCAGTGATCTTGGTAGCGATTTCTGGTCGGATTTAACCAGTGAATTTAGTGACACAAAATTACGCAAACATCCGAACATTCGAACATCGACACCGAATATAACCGCGCGCAGTTCAAGTATGAGTTCAAAAGAGATTGGACAAATACGAAGACAATTGACTGGTTTGTTTATAGTCAAAGTTGACTCGATGTCAATGAAAACAAACGAATTCATTTAGATCTCCAAGCAATGTACAATGATCTTCTTAAATTACTTGATGTGGATGTTGAATCTGTTCGTGGCAGTTTGAAATCAAGTATTTCTTCCCAAATCGATCATAATAATCGAAGACATCGATTCCGAAAGATCATGCCAACACCATCTCTACGACAGTCTAATATCGACATGGGGTAAATCCATTTTAAACCTATCTCGAACTTATAGAATGTTTCATTCTTCTCCCAGGGAAGTTAATCAACGATTTACTCGTCTTGAATCATCTGTGGTCACCTTAGCTGAATCTATTGCGAAGCTCTCTGCTCAAATTCAAAATCAGCGCACTGTCAAAGATGATGTGTTTCGCCTTCGTCAAGAAGTATCTGATCTTCGTCAACAATTATATCATCATTATTCCCGCCAACCATCAGCAATGCAATCTGATCTAACCTCGACGACACCTCAGCAACCATCCCGTTTACTTACTGCGAATGTGCAACGTCTCGCTACGATTAACAGTAGCAATTATTTGAATTACTCTTCGTCCTATATGCCCTCGACATCGACGATCCAACGATCAAATTCGGTGATCGATCCACGACAAGCACGAAAAATTGAACAGTATAAAACCCACGAAAATAGTTTCTCTCCTATTCTTATAACTTGTCTTTTTATTTCAGATTTTTCGGTCCTGAAGCAATGCTTCGTTATTTCTTAAGTCTATTGAATTATGAAGAATATGCTTCATTACTCGAACGAGAAAAAATTGGATTCTATGAATTACCGTACATCAGCGAAAAGAAATTGCAAAGTCTAGGCATTCCATATGGACCATGTGCTCGAATTGTTTATGAAGCACAACAATATTTCATATCTTTATTGACATTAAAATCGAGTGGAATTGATGTATAAATATTCGTGTTAGTCATTTCGATTGGATTTCTAGTTGTTCAATCAAATAAAACATTTTCTCGATCCATTTTTCGATAAAATCCTTCGAAATGCAATTTTTATTGTATGTAATCGTGAAACAAAGATGATTGTTTATTGTACTCACACCAACGAGTATTAAACTTGTCCAACGTTGTTCTATTAGTGAAACACCATAATAATGTTCTTCAATTTGATCTGCAACTGTGTTTGTTAATGAGCCAAGATTGCTAAATGCGAAATCGACATCATTCACCGAAAAATCTTCATTGTTATGGATCATTTTTAATAGATCAGTATCATTTTTACAATTAGCTATGTATTCTTTTTCCTTGATTCGATTATGAAGATCATGATGTTGTTCAATTGCTTTAGACCACAATGAATTGATCGAGTATTTGTCAAGTTCGACGAAACAATCAAAAACAGTGGCAAACATACCCGATTGATCATAGTTGAGTTCAAGATGAGGTCGAATATTAACCATCATATGTATTTTAATCGTTTTCTCTTGCTCGCAATCGCGTGCGAGATAATAAGCAGCCGATGTGATGATTGTTAGGATGCTATTCAGACGTATGGTATGTAAATGGCACTGTTGTTTAAGATAAGAAAGGATTTTGCTTGGAAGATAGAAATGACGAACAGCTGTTCGTGAAAGCAACGGATTGGGTCGGATAGGTCTTGGTTTCATCTCAAGATCCGAGATTGCTTCGAATGAATACTTGTTGAAAAGGTATTTTTCCATAGGTTCGAGAAAATTCGAAGTTTCCTTCTGAACAGGTAATAAAGTGCATAATGAAAGATACTGCCGGCCAATCGAAAATAAATTTTTCGCGTCAACAAGAACATGATAGAATGACATAATGAGAATATGTTCATTAATAACCGACCAACGAGTTAAATTCGTATCATCAAATGGAGTGTTTAATTCTCGTTCAAATACTTCATGCCAATCGACATCCTTCGAAAAGCGAATATGTTTTTTGTTGATGAATATATCAAATTTACTTGTTCATATTTGAAATTTGCCATGAGATCTTGTTCAGCCTGTCGTGCATCCTTTGCTTTGTAGACTAAAGTTGTTTTATCATTTGAAGGGCATATTTCATAGCCGAACACTGGAAAATAGTCATGATACAATCTTAACAAAGCCGAGCGAGCTGTTGATTCATCAATGTTTATCTTCGTATTAGCAATAATGACTTGCACTAATATTTGATTTCCATAATCTGCTTGTTCACGACAGTAGATTCGTTCAGCTGCGCCTAACTCTCGAATAAAACCTGAAAAGAACGATATTTTCCATCTTCTTTAATGTTCTGTTTATCAAACACTTACTCATACTTCTAACCTTGGATCGAACACTCAGACAACTGTGTCTGGATTTTTTTTGTCGGTCGTTTCTCGTCTCCTCGAGCGTTTGATTTGTTACCGACTGTCGTTAGCGTCTTAGTTCGAAATCTGCCTATCGATTATTTCTTCTTTCTTTGTGACATTAGTCGGAACACATTCATTTCCTCTCTTCAATGTGCAAAGCCATCGAAGAACAAAGAAATATAGAAATGAATATTGACAGCTTTGCTTTTCCACAAAACAAAGGCATCAATTTCTTCGTTCTTTACTCACACAATAACTCGGATTTCCGTGTTCAAATAAAGTTTAATGGTGGACTATAGAAAACTAATACTTTTAAATTAATGTAATAAATCGCAGCGAAGATCGTTTCCATGGCGTATTCCTTTGTTTCACGATCGCACTCAATGTTGAGTGAAACTATGGGAAATACCTTATTTTTCTATATGTATTGTCCACACCACGACAAGTTCTTATGCTGTATTGAAAATGTAAAAGAAGAGTTTGAAAAAGCATTTTTGACCAAAAAATCAAGTTCTTGCACTGTTTGCTTGAGCGATATCGAGCGACCTCTTCCATCATGTTCCATTCAGTTCTATTTGCTTATATAGGGAAGATGATGCAACCTATGCGGACGGACTTGAGGCAATGGCATTTTCCAATGACTAACAAAAACAAAAACCACTTTTCTTGTCTTCTGATTACACTAAATTAGAACCGACCGACTCTTGAATTAACGAATCCTCATATAAACTAAATATACTAGTTACTTCTATAGCGAATCAGATGTTGTAAATAAAAACCACATGTTTTTAATTGCCAAGATTATTTTTAGATTAAGATTTCGACCGTACAATCTTCATTCAAATCGTCTGATAGAAAATGTTCGTGTCAATATCTCATTCGACTCAAGATATTCCTTTTCGTACGCTTCATTAAGCAGAGATTCAATGAAGTCATAGTCTCTGCTTGTGACTGAATGCACGAGGAGAGAGGATGGGTGATATAGGATAAAAAGAAAGACACCTATACACCGTCAAAAAGGAACATTCAAACAGCGTGTCCAGGATTAAACATCAAACAAGTATAAACAAACGTTAACCTTACAATGACTCTATCTCTAAAGGAGCCAGAAATGAATGAGGTAGGATTTCGACTTGTATGGAAGGAATATTATCCGTTTGTTTTACTTTAGTCGCTTATTAAACGTACACCAAGTCAAACGGACATTGCAGCATTCAAAGATCGAACGAAAATTGATGCGTTGAAACGATTAAAAACATCATTGAATAAAATCATTTCAACAGCTCCATCATCAGCGACAAAAGATGTTCGTTGTGACATTCTTATTTTCTTTTTTTTGTAAATCATTTCATATTTATCATCTTACAGGCAACACGAGTGGAATTCGATGGATTTGAGAAACTATTCAGTCGATTTTTGTTGGAGGATGCCGATCAATCATCGATTGATTGGCAAGAAATTCGGCCACCACCCGAAGGAACTGTAAGTTCGAAGTTTGTACGCAAATTCTATCCATTTGTACTGAAATTATCCAAGGTCATTCCGTACAAAAAGTTAATTACAGCTGATCTAAGCGACGCAAAGGAACTTTTGAATAAATTAATTGTTGTCAAACTCAATGGTGGTCTTGGAACAACGATGGGATGTCAAGGGCCGAAGAGTGTGATCTCTGTGCGAAATGATTTAACATTTTTAGATTTAACCATTCAACAGCTTGAAGTACGAAGCTATTTTTTCGATTTTCAAGACAAACTCATCTCCTTTTGTGTATTTCAGCATCTCAATCGTCAGTATGATTGTGATGTTCCGCTTGTTCTAATGAATTCATTCAATACACATGAAGAAACAGAAAAAGTCGTTCAAAAGTATAGTCATGTTTCTGTTAGAATCTACAATTTCAATCAGTCGAAGTAAGATTCTTGACGTTAACGAACAAAATTGAATCGATGGAAAACTTTCGACTATCTTTAGATATCCGCGTGTCGATCGGGAAACGTTGTTACCAATCGCGACCAGTATAACAAACTCAGACAACGAATGCTGGTATCCACCAGGTCATGGTGATGTCTATCAAGCATTTTATAATTCTGGTCTGTTAGACGAGTTCATTCAACAAGGGAAAGAATATATGTTCTTGAGTAATATTGATAACCTTGGAGCGTCTGTTGATTTATGTAAGATCGTATGTTGCTGACTGATTTGAGTGCGAATAAGCTGAATTTTGTTAGATATTCTCAAGCATTTACTGACGGATGCGGTGAAGCATGAGTTCATCATGGAAGTAACAGATAAAACACGAGCGGATGTGAAAGTAAGCTGACGTTTTTATCGAAAAGTTGCCCTATTGATGTGCTTCACCAAAACAGGGTGGAACATTGATTGAATATGAGGGGAAATTGCGTTTACTCGAAATTGCACAAGTTCCGAAGGAAAATGTGGATGAATTCAAAAGTGTGTCGAAATTTCGGTAAGAATGAATACGTAACTTGTTTCTGTCATACATCTAAAATGTCTATTTCATCAGAATTTTTAACACCAATAACTTGTGGATTAATCTACCAGCTATAAAACGAGTTGTCGAAGATCAATCTCTCCACATGGAAATCATTGTTAACCGTAAGGTAAGTAATTTTATTTACAAGCGGTCTTTATGTGTGTTTCGCTGGTTTCTTCAGTCTTTGGACAAAGGTTTCAATGTTATCCAATTAGAAACAGCCAGTGGTGCAGCGATCAAAAGTTTTGAAGGAGCTCAAGGTAAATTTGAATCAAATGAAAAGTGAAATTTGGGCAATTCCTTTTCCCCAGGCATAAACGTTCCTCGTCGTCGTTTTCTGCCAGTTAAAACAACATCGGATTTGTTACTTGTTATGTCAAATTTATTTACTATTCACCGCGGAATTTTAGTTATGAATCCAAAACGTTCGTTTCCTTCCGTACCACTGGTTAAGCTCGCAACAAGTTTCAATAAAGTACGAATTCTAGTTTTCATATTCATTAAAAATCATTTTGATTGTTGTTTTCAAAGGTAAAAGATTTTCTTTCACGTTTCCAAAGCATTCCCGATTGTCTTGAACTCGACAGTCTTACCGTATCAGGCGATGTGACATTCGGTAAAGGTGTCTCACTTCGTGTATGTTAACGAAACTATCCAAACTCGAGATATTCATTTTCATCGAATCGTCGTCTATTTCTAGGGCACAGTTATCATAATTGCTAATCATGGTGATCGAATCGACATTCCAACAGGCGCTATATTGGAAAATAAAATTGTTTCAGGAAATCTGCGTATTCTTGACCACTAATTCGATGCTACTTGACTGTTTTTTTTTATTTTATTTTCGCTAAATATTTTCTCTTTTGCTGAATCTCTCTCTCTCTCTTTATTCTATCGCTTTTGATTTTGAATAAATCTGGTGAACTATTTTGAAAATAATTAGATATATTTTGATAAGTTTGATTTGTATTCGTTGTAGAGCTTAAAAAAGAATCGGAAAAGGAGAACGAGCACATGGCTCCATTTCCACTTATTAAATTGGCGATTGTCTTTTTCAAACAGGTCAGCAAGCCACTTGCTAATCAGATAAAAGTACGCGCGAAAAATAGCGAATTTTTCAAGAAATATGTGAGTGGTTCATATCGTAGATACTTTGCATGACATTCTAACTTTTATCATTAGGTGTGCATGCCTCCCGCTCAATTCTATCATTGGTATGATGTTAATCTTCGGATGAGAATGTTAGGCATCGAAACGAAAAAAGTCGCGAAAATGAATGAAGAAGCTGCAGTCACCCTCGGTGCTGATATTTTGGGTGAAGGTATGCGAAATAACCAGTTTATTCATTGACTAATTGAGTTCTATTCCAATTAGCGGTAATTTTGAGTGTTGCCGTTGCTGGCTTGGCTCTTGAATACGCTCGACGATCGAAAAATGACACTGAAAAAGAAACACGTCATCAAGAACGACTAGCTAACATGGAACGACAGTTATCTGAACTGGAAGTTACACTTGCGAATCAAACGGCACAAATGCGACAACTTGAACGTCTTGTCCAACATGAAGTATCTCCGCCAACGAAGCCAACGAAATCCTCTCCATCTAAACCGTCGTCAACACCATCAACAGAAAAAAAGTCTACAGCACAAGCCTATTCGATAGTGGATACAACCTCATTTCAATCGCCATTAATTCAACTACATACAACTGATTATATCCATTTTCCAGTAGCATACGTTATGCAACAAACAAATGATTATATCGTTTCGCCATTGAAACAATGGTCCTCATCGTTGAGAATAACAAAACACTAACACTTTGCTAGAATTTTTATTTCGGTATTTCTTTATCCTGTTGATCCTTGATTATTGATTGATATACCTACTACATATACCCTTGCTTTGTGTATTCTATACATCGAGAATATCAAGTCGTATAATGTACTCTAACATTAATATTGAACACTGAAATACTAATCTGGAAAGGAAATTGTTTCTTTTTGCACCAAGGTGCTTTGGCCCAATAGAAAATGGGCACAACTCATTGACGATGAAATCATGATAAAATATACGTGCACACTTCGTCACGAATCGATGCGTAGTCGTGCAGAACGCAAAACGAGAATATATTTATTACTATTATTTGTGATGTTGACATCACAGGTGTCGCTGATGGTTCGCCTTAGATTGTCCAAAACTTTCGCACAAAAGCAAAGGAAGAAGAACAATACAGTTTGATTCATTTCGATTTTTTTTGTAGATCATAGCATGCTTGTTGCAGATGCAGACAAGGATGGCAGTAATTCAGAATCGCCAACAACGGATTCTGAT
The DNA here is from genome assembly GCA_905250025.1 of Adineta ricciae. Taxonomy (NCBI): domain Eukaryota; kingdom Metazoa; phylum Rotifera; class Eurotatoria; order Adinetida; family Adinetidae; genus Adineta; species Adineta ricciae. The sequence continues at coordinate 248,286 of CAJNOJ010000002.1, forward strand.
GATGATGATGATTATCGTATTAAATCATGTTCGCATACTCATCGTTCATGTAGTCGATATGCACCTTGTAATAGACTTCAACATCAACACTTATCGACTGAGTCTTCAACTCATGTCAGTCTTTCAGCTAGTTCCAAACCAGCCAAAAACGACATACGAACAATCGACAAACAATCAGGACATCAACAGAAGTTCGATGGAATCAAATGGCGTCGTATGTGCTCTGCTCCCGGCTGTACATTGTATTTAAATCGAGGAAAATTTTTTCAAAATTGGTTATGTCGAAAGCATTATTCCCTCAAGGCAGACAATAACGTTTCTCCCCAATCAAACAGTGCAGTACCAGAGAAAACTACGGCAAAAGTTCCTAAACCTAATCGAAAGTCGAGAAAATCGTCCGTTGAAAAAGCCAGTCAAAAGGAACAGTAAGTAGACAGCTTCTCCGAATTCATTCGTTAATAAGCCTTTTGATTTAGATTCTCTAAGCGCAATACCATGAGGATTACTTCCGAAGGTGCCCGCCAGAGGTACGACGGCCGCTATTGGCGTCCCGTGTGTGGTTACGATGAATGTGTATGTTTTATTGTTCGGAATGGTTATTGTCATCGACATGATATAGTAATGCGAACGAAGAATGGCAACAATCCATCGAAATCACCCAATATCGAATCTCAAACAGACTCACAAATCACACCATCGGTGTCGAATCCGAAAAAAGGCGATGTTCAAATGGTGCGACAGTTATGGAATGGATCGAAATGGTATTCGTTGTGTAATTATCATACACGGAATTGTATGCGAAGAGCGAGAGGAAAGAAACAGAAATATCTTTGCGATGCACATTATAAAGAGTATGTGAAGAAACAAAAAGATCCAAGTTTGATTGATCATTCCGATCAAATCCCGATATCGCCAACAGTAAAACGAAAGAAATGTAACATTTACAAAAATTTCATTCGGATTCGAATCCTTTTTTGTCTTCTTTCAATCGTTCTAGTAATCATCGATGAAGAAGATCCTCCCGCGAATCAAGTAAAACATCTAATACTCATCGTTTCGAAAATTACTACCAAAAACATCTTTTCCTTTAGCATCATTCTCAATCGTCTATCGTTGTAATGAAGCATGCAGAACAATGCATCCAAACTGATGTAACTTATCCATTAGAATCAACGAAGCTCAGTCAGGGTTGTATTTTCATCGACGACAATGAAAACTATCACAATCAATCGGAATCGTGTCAGATTTCAGCTGTCGTCAAGAAAGAAGTAAATATCAAAAGCAATTTGTGAGCAAAACTAATCTTCTCTATTAGGATGATTACATTATCAAAAAACGACACACATCCATTAACGTGAATGCATATCCATTCGACTGTAAAATTGAATTAACCAAACTTGAAATCTAATACCGGGCCGTATCGACTGCAATAGTGAATCAAAATATTTGCATATAATCTTTTAGATAAATAGCAACATATTTTAGTGCTGTGTATTTTAGATCTTTTTAACATGTCTTTCAATGTAGTTCTCTTGTCATTTGGAATCTCAAATGAATCCAATAAAGTTAAACAAGATACACGAAGCGTATCAATTTCAGTTGCCACACGCGATCGTATCGTCTACCTTTTTACGATCATCGACTACTTTCGATGTTTTTCTCTTCAGCTATAAATACGAGCCAGTCATTCATCAGTGAATATGCTTGTTTCGAAATGACATAGCATGGAAACGAAATGTTACTTCTAGTCTGTGTCTACGTTCGATAAAATAAAAAAAGCATAGATTAATTTTATTATTGTTTCTAAAAAAACCGAAAAAGAAAGGCTCGCAAAGCAAAGCGGTGACAAATACACATGACGAACAACATTTATGAAAACATGCCTCGTATCTTTTGTTTTGTTCTAGCTTTTCTGTTTATGTTCGGCATACTTGAAACTATGCATCGAGTTTAGGACATTCAGGATGAATGAAATTTCTCGGATGAATCAAACCATTTTGTCGAATGACCCATTCATTTGCTAGGTAGTCGATCACTTGTTTAACATGCTCTTCGGTTATATCACCGTCAAGTTCAGCTAAATATCGATAGTATTTCTTCCAAACATCGAACGGAATACGAGCGTTAGCACCCGGCGGATCGCTTGTTAATAATTCGCAGATTTTTATCAAAGTATCAGTAATGTTCTAATCAGTTTGAATGTAGTCAAGGAGAATTTTGAAGAAAAAGAACAAACTTTGGCTATTTTCGAAACAGTTATGGCAAGAAATGAGTCCCATTGAACTTCACCATTGAAAGCTCCGATTTGTACAATATCATCGAATTGTTCACGTGGAATTTTGATATCATCAAATTTGTTTTGAATTTCTTGTAATGACAGTTTACCTTTTGGCGAGAGCTAAAGACCGACATGTTCATTCTATGAGTTTAGTTCTTCTTTTAGAAACTTACTTGTTTATGTAAGATTTTAATCAAACCCATCGTTAGACCTGTATCAATTTTTTGCGTTGCTAATGGCATTTCGAGACCTAATTAACAAACGATTAGCTTGATAATTACTCTTAAAGATCTTGTCATCTCACGTTCTTTAACTGGTGGTGTTTCGCCATTTGCTAATGCTCGAAAATATCTACAATTACACGAATGATAATCAATGAGTAGAGAAAAAAGAAAGCACATACGCGGCACTCCATGCAAGAACATCTGTTGGTTGTGTACGTATAGCAGCTTTCGAGAATTGAAGTAAGATATCAGGTAGTTCAGGTGGGATTGGAATTTGTTCGCTTGTATAGTACGGCTCATCAGTGAAATTAGCTGCTGTTGCTTTCGCCATGATGTATTTCAATCGTTATGGATGAAGAAATGAGTAGGAGTCGTCACTCGCTAATAAGCTGTAAACATGTCAACACACAGTCTGCCATTGATATCTAATCATCCTTAACAGTCGAACCTCATTCTCAGGTTTCAGCAGAAAATTTCGAAAAAAATCGTCAATAATTATTGTGAATTGCCATTCAAATTGAGCTCGAAATACAATGATGAAAGTCGTTTTAATAGACATTTTTTGATTGAATGGAAAGTAGCGCACAATGATCCTATTCGCTAATATTTTCGTCAGGCTCGAAACAAAGAATTGAACAATGTTTGGTTGAATTTTATTTCATTTATTACCTAATTCTTCATGTCGGCAATTAAGCGATTCTTTTCAAGTCATAAAACATCATCAAATGTCAAGAATAATCAGAATCAACAACAAGATAGTCACGTCTCACAAAGTAAACTACCAGCGATCAACACTACATCAGCTGTTCCTGTCGACAAAGTAACAGTAGCAACTGAGATTGTGGAAAATGACGAAAGTAAAGAAAATATGGCTTCACCACCATTCCCATCAATAGACATACCATTAAAGTATGTCACCTAATGACCATCTCCTGCCTATTTTCACTTTTTTCTTCTTTAAAAAGATCAGACACGACCGCGATATCTCCAACAACGTCACCAACGTCGGAACCAGTGCTAGCTAGTAATCACGAAGAGAAACGATCTATGTATGTACACTCAGGAAGTTCTTTGGCAGATTGTTGTTGTTTATTTTAGAAAATCATCCAGTTGGACGGTTGAGGATTTCGAAATCGGTAATCTCTTAGGACGTGGTCGATTCGGTTATGTTTATTGTGGCCGAGAAAAGCAAACACGTTTTGTAGTTGCACTAAAAGTACTTCGAAGCACTTCTCTCTTCGTCATCGATCACAGTTGCTGTTTAGATACTATTCAAAGCTCAATTGAAGAATTCAAAAATGGAACAACAAGTGAAACGTGAAATCGAAATTCAATCGAATCTTAAGTACGTTCAAGTTTGTTGTTTTTCGTCACTTAATTATTAACGAATAGATCGATTATAGACATCCAAATATTCTTCGTCTCTACGGATTTTTCCATGACGAACAACGAATCTATCTATTACTTGAATATGCACCTGGCGGAGAATTGTATCGTCGTATGCAAACAGAAAAAACTCTACGCGAAAGTGAAGCTGCTGGAGTAAGACTTTCTACGAACAAAATTCCATAATTTCCATCGAGTTTTTAGTACGTCTACCAACTTTGTAATGCTTTGAATTATCTACATACAAAACGGGTTATTCATCGGTAAGAATATTATAATAATTGAAGTATGTATATCAAATCTTCTTCTTTTAGAGGTACGTTTAAATAATCCAATATGTCTATGCAAGAATCATGTAATTGTAGATATCAAACCAGAAAATATTCTCATTGGAAAATATGGAATTTTGAAATTAGGTAACGATATCTTCTGATTAGTTCTGTTGATCATTGAAATGAGTTTTGTCTTCCAGCGGATTTCGGCTGGTCAGCTGAGAGTACATCGACATGCAAGTAAGAAAGAATATCGTCATTTTGCAAAAAAGAAAGCATTTCTATTTCAACAGGCGAACAACACTTTGCGGTACATTAGATTATCTTCCACCAGAGATGTTGAATGGAAATGGTTACGATGAAAAGATTGACCTTTGGTGTCTTGGGGTACTTACATATGAAATGGTAATCGATTTTTGTTGTTTGTCTGATGATTATTAGACTTCGATTGTTCCGGTAGATTATCGGTAAACCCCCATTCGATAGTCAAACTCAACATGAGACTATTCGAATGATACGATCGATTGAATTAACATTTCCAACAGGAACATCATCTGATCTTCGTGATGTGATTACGAAAGTAAGTCTCTCGAAAGTCGAAGTTCACCGCATATGAGATATTTTCAGTTACTTCGTCGAAATCCATCGGATCGTTTACCTTTGAAAGACGTTGCTCAACATGTTTGGATAATCAAAAATGCGGACATAGCTGCGATTGAAGAAAGCTATATAAAGCGAAAGAAAACCTTAAATCGAGAAAGTTAATTTTCTCCAGTGAAATCAAGCATTTGGACATTCTGTTTTATGTTTCTTCTTAATTCAATCATTATCTTTCAATTTTTCTTCTCTTTGATTTCTCTCTCTGTGTGTATAACAGTTATTCTGATACAGAAACTTCAGTCCTTCTAGGTAATACAATAAAAGTATGCATTATGTTAACTGGATAATCGTCTTTTGCGTTCTGGTGTTGTACAGTTCGTCTGTTTTGAGACGCAATAGTGGAAAAGACCTGCTCGAAGCAAGTGTCTGCGTAACATACTGTTAGACAGACGTTATCACCAATGATTAATGGGTTTTTTAAAGGTTGATGACATTTAGTTATTTGTTAGAAGTTGACATCATCGAAAAAAGATATTATCTAGAGATTTGTAGGCAAAATTCAACTTGAGAATACGATTCTCTATCATTATTATTTATTAGTCGATCATGATCAGGAACAACGAACAAGAAAGTACGAAGAATTCTTTAATTAATCATTGAAGTCATCAGCGGATTTCTTGGCACTTGAATCTTTGGCAGATTTTTTATGATAATATCATAAGTTTTTAGAAATATCGTTCGTAATTCTAACACAATCGAACGTAGGTCATCGAAAATCTTCTTTTCATATTCAAGCAAATATAAATGATAATCTTCAATCGAAGGATACTTGTTCAAATACTTCAAGATCTCATAATGTTTCTTATAATAATCCAAGAGAAGATTTTCATTCGTTTCGATAATTGTTTCCATTTCTTGAATTTCCTTCAAAATCTGAAATTGGATACTCACACCTTGATTATTCCCGGACTCGGTGGGTGGGATGTGTAGTTGTATATAACAGCGAAGAATAACTGAGACAGATAAGTATTTATCAAAATAGGAATGAACTAATTGAATTAATTCATTGATTAATTGATTGGATTGAGTGTTCGAGATCGATTGTTCGATCTGAAGAAAGTACTCTTTAGAAAATCGATTATCACAATCAATGATCTCATGTAAATGCTTCGCATAGGACAATAAACTCATTAAAATCTCTGATTCGACAGTTATCTTGATCGATTGGACAAGCTGTTCAATATTCGAATTGAACGCATGATCTCCGGTAGTGTTCGCAGAGATCTGACACTGACGAATTCTTTTCGATGTCGAACGCATGTGCAGCAAATGAGAACTTATGATAGAAATTAATTTGAAATATTATATAAAAGGCGCAATCAATCAAATGACATGTATATAAACAGATGGTTTCTTTTTACGTTTGTTTATATTACTATGAAGAGGATGCGACAATTATTTAGATGAATGGGGTAAAAGGCCATAGGAATAATAACGGGCAAGACGATGGAGGATATTGAAGAGAAAGAGAAGAAAATATCACAACTGGATGCGAAAAAGAATACTTTTTTCCTGCTTTTCTCGCCTTTCCTATCTGCGATTACTATCATTGTTATTCTTTCATTGTGTTGACTTGGTTATTATTCTAAATAAATTCTCGTTCGGATCGATCATATACCAAGAGAGAACAGCAAATGTTAGATCGACAACATAGAGCGAGAGCGAGAGAGAGAGAGAATGAAAGAAAGCAAAAAGAGTAATCTTTCTCTTTCTTTATCCTTCCGTTGATGCTACTGTTTCTAATGGAACTATCACTAGAGATACACATACACAGTTGGATAGGGTCATTGCTTCGTATTAACGTAGCACACTGAATGAATGTGTTACAAATTACAATGCAAATAGAAAGATTTTAACATTATCAACGCGTAGTTTGTTTTCTCGATTACTCTCATTTCGCCATCTTTTATCAATCATGTCCGATCATGAATGTTCGGATGAAGTCTCCTGTTGTGCTGATCCATCAATTTTGACAAGTCAATATTCATTTTGGCTGTATAGGTAAAACTCGAATGACAGATTTCGATAAGGGAAAGAGAGAAAGACAAACTCAATCAATTAGTTGCTTGACAATTCACTAGAGAAGGATTTTTTATTATTCTAGAGATGAAAAAATTGAATCACTCAATTTATTCATACGTCCAATGGTCTCTCGTGATATTTATGATATAAAAACTTTCTTTCAAGACGCTTCAATATTTCATAGTGCATCGATTGATTTTTCTATGTATTATTATGCATTTCGACCAAAGCATTCGTATGTAGTTGTTTCTAAACATGGCTTTTTAGCTCATGCGTCTTTGAAACAATGGAATTTCCATGATCAAACAACACCGGCCGTGCTCATGCTCGGTTTAGTTTATGTTCGTTCAGATTATCGTAAATTTGGTATTGGTGAATTGTTAACGAATTATGTTTTAAACCTTAAATCAAAAGAAACCAAACTTGTTCATGCCAATGTTCTCACTAAACATTTACCATTCTACATTCGATACGGCTTTCAAGCATCGTTTTCTCTGGTTAATCTCCTAGGTAAACTAAGTGATTTCTTCCATCTAACCAATGTGAATGAAGATGATGTTCATTTGCAATTGTTTGAATCTTCCGATATTCTCGATGTTGCCACTTATGATCATCAGATCTATCCGATCTATCGAATAAACTACTTCGAACAATTACGTGAACATACGTATTCCATTGCTGGTTATGTTGCACGATCAACGACGACCAATTCAATCTTAGGTTATGTGATTTTGAATTTCAGTCAAGCTTATATCAAATGTGGCCCATTGTATGCTGATAATTCGAACATTGCTCTGTTATTGTTGAGACAATGTGCAATTGATTACGATGGAATGATGTTACTTTCAATACCGGAAGATAATCGTTTAGCGATTAAGTTATTTGAATCGAAACATTTCAAACAAACTGAGATTCTCCATCGTGTTTATACAGGAAATGAAAATTTATTTCAAGGCAAAAATTTCGAACGAATATGGGCGATTACCGACGATTGGCTTTCGTTAATCTAATGTGAAATCAATCCTGAGGTGCTTTATTCATCTTGTTTTTTTCTTGTATAAGTGTGATAACCAACAAACAGCATATTTTAACTAATTATTCAGTACAATATATCTATATAAATATAAAACAAATGCACTTGATATGATCAATCCTAAGAATCTATCTGTCGACTGTATTTGAATAAGCGAAGACCGAGACGGAGAGAAAAGCTTTGCTTTCGCTGTGTGCGACATACAAAATGCTGATTCATAATACGAACGTGTATTTTTCTCTCTCTCTTCTCCTTCATTTTTGTATATCTATTCATCCGTATCACATTAGAAGTGTCGTTTGCTTGAAATGACGACTGGACCAAATCAAGTCCAACTGACAGTTACGCGAAAATCCGATGATTCGACTGTTGTCTTAGTTGTTAATGAAAAGATAACTGTAGGTGAATTAAAAACGGAAATTCGATCTCGCTTACCACCGAAATTCGATCAAGGTTGTCGACTTATCTTTAATGGGAAGGTATTACGAAGTAAACGAAAGCTAAAACATTATGGTTTAACAAACAATCAAGCGCCACCAAATATACTTGGCAATTCAAATATAGTCATGGATGATTCAAAAAATTGGAAATCCGACTCTTCATCATCGTCTTCCGAACAATCTGATTGACATTTTCTTCTTTACACAATCTAATAAATATAGCTACGTGCAAACTAACATATCGTTGCAAGCTACTTGAATATGTTATTCTTTTACAGCACATAATCATAGAACATGAGTATTGAACTTCTTCCGATGAATTCAATAAGTGAAAGAAAGGTTACGAAGGGCAGGAAATGTTTTCTACTGTACATCATTAGGGATTTCTGCTTATTAATACAGAAAAATTTGTTTTCTGTATGACTGCTGGAAGTAGAGACATTTCCTTAGATGATGTGACCTGTGTTTCATAACTCAATAAATATCTGACATTGTTTCTTACAAATCTATTTCAATTTCATGCTTAGATTGTAAAGAAAATCAACATTCTCATGTTTCGTAGATTTTTCACAATGCGCAATGACATGGAGGAGCATTCAAACATAGTCTCAGCTTGGTAATCAATCAGCAACAAATGCAAATTCACGACGACTAATTCATTCTATCATCTACGAACTATTTTTCAACATAATCCTTTTTTTATTGATCTTGACAACAATAATAATAATGATTAATCTTTTGAAATTCATCAAGAATTAAATCTTTCATTTTTGCACTTGTTGAGTTCATCAGGTCATTTATTACATGCATCATGAGCAAACGACGTTAAATCATATTACACCTCACTAAATTTATCACAATTGATTTTTGTTTTATCTTATCTGAACGTATCCATACTCATCGTAGCTTGTCTTCAATATCGTTCGGATTGATTTCAACGAGAGAGAAAAAGAAATTAATGAATTACACAATTTCTCAAACTTCTTTTCCGTCGAACATTCGATGGACTGTGCGCTGAGATTAAAATAAAGGTACATCTACCTGCTAAGATTGGCACCACCAACCGATAAATTCGTAATGTAAATAACTGAGTATTATTTTCATGTAATGGAGATGAGAAGTTTTGTTTTCAACTCTCAATGGTAAGTTGAAATATTTTCTTTTCACACGCGAATAGATAAAAGGTCATGTTGATAAAACATGCAAACAATCGATTTGCTTTCTTTTCCTTGAATGTTTCACTTTCGATGGTCAGTTCTTCGATACTGTTTGTTTACTAACAGAATCAGTCGTTTGATGTGATTCGAAATCGAACTACTCGAGAGGTGGTCAAATAAGATAAGATGATGGCTTTCAATTACATACGTACATGCTGCGAGACACTTTCATTTTATCTTTCGAACAAAAGAAGAAGAAGACAAGTAAGATTTGATGAACAATGATAATATCAAGCTTTCAAATGTATCTGAAGTGGGAAAAAGATTGGGAGATCTCGTTTCTTTTTTCTTTCGAATGAATAGGAACCAAAAGGTAAAAGTAATCTTTTTGTATTGATTTATCTATGAGGTTTCGATTTGACAGGAGTTGCAAAGAAATGTTCTCTTTTCTCGCCTACGCGGTAAATCGCACAAAGAAAGAAAATGAAGATTATTAAATTGAATCGTACGCCGATGACGATAATTATTATCGTTAAATAAAAAATTGAAATCAGATGCGAATATGTTTCGTACCGATGTAAAACGATCATCATCACCACCACCATCTTCCTCTTTTTCCTTTTCGTTTGTTCGACGGTATATTAGCAGTAGTCAGTGTAGACACCTGCTGTTTATGTACACTTTATATGAAAAGAGATCGTTATTCGCCAAGTTTTTCAGATAATTCATCAATGAATTTAAAACTAGTGGTATTTCTGTTCTGTTCCAATTTTTTGTTGCTATACTCAATAACAGGTAAGATTCGAAATACGTACGTAGAACTAATTTCATCCAATCGTTTTATTTAGACGCGTGTGGTATCAATGAATGGAGATGTGAAACAGGTGGTCGTTGTATTCCGACAACATGGCGTTGCAATCGAATTAACGATTGCACTGATGGGTCCGATGAACGCAATTGCAGTAAGTTTAGTGCGTTGATTGAAAGTTCGTAACGGTTTGTATGTATCTCCATAGCTTATCCAAGATGTTCGGAGTCGCAATTTGATTGTGGAGACCGGTGTATACCGCGTACGTGGAGATGTGATGGTGACAATGATTGTGGAAACAATGCTGATGAACAAAATTGTCGTATGTTATTGTTGTTCATGAAAACGTCTGCTGAGAAAGAGTTCTAATTTGCATTCATAGCTCCGAGAAGATGTTCAAATACACAGTTCCAATGCAATGATACAAGGTGTATTGATGCTTCGATGAAATGCGTGAGTTCAACTTTTGTGGATGACTTTGTAAAGAAATGAATATGTATTTTGGTGTCTATAGAATCATGTCAAAGATTGCAGTGATGGCAGTGATGAAGAAACATTTTGCAGTAAGGAATTGTGTTTATGTTATGATGTAGGGAGAGCTTAAGATGTATTCGATTCATAGATTATCGCTCATGTAATTCTTCAAGTGAATTTCAATGTGATATACAACGCTGCTTACCATTAACACAAAAATGTGATGGTTATTACAACTGTGATGATCGTACTGATGAGCTTAATTGTAGTATGTATCAAAGATGAAGTGAACAACTTTCGGACGTAACTTCATTATCTTTTCTTTATGTGACTATCAGATAGCACAGCTTGTACAGCGAATCAATTTCGATGTGTTGCGGATGGTCGATGTATACCAAGTTATCAGCGTTGTGACTTTCGCTTACAATGTACAGATGGATCCGACGAAGCTAATTGCAGTAAGAAAATATCTATTCAATTTGACAAAAACCAAGCTCATTTTATTAACTAGCACGATCAAATTGTACACAATCTCAATTTCAATGTACGAATGGAAGATGTATTCCATCGTCATGGGTTTGTGGTAAGACTACTGTTTATGGAAGGAAAAAGTTATCTGAGTAAATGAATTCTCACTATTAGACACGGATAATGATTGTCTCGACCAAAGTGATGAAATGCACTGTGGAGCAAGACTATGTCCTCCACATATGTATCCATGTAATGTCACAGGACAATGCATTGATATAACAAAAGTATGTAATGGTCAACAAGATTGTGCAGATGGTACGGATGAAAGTCCTCAATGTGGTAAGTAGTATTGATTTAAACAGTTAGAATAGCTCGCGATGAATTATCATCACGTAAGTTGAGTAAACGACATATTTCCCTTGGCTTGGCATCAATTTCATTCGAACGAAAATCGACTATTTCGTAAGATATGTCTTGTATTTCAATTTGAAACATGTTGAATGCATACCAAAGATAGTAAATAGCTACGAGCGACAAAACAGACCATAATGTAATGAAAACTAAACTAAATAGGTTCATATACGTCCATCCGTAAGTTCGTGGAGGGAACGAGGCTATTGTTGTTGCTTCTGAAAGAATCATTTGATGAGATTTAGCATGGCGCGTGGATTTAAACTGATTGATTTCTTTTTTCTTATTAATAGGCTCTCGGCTATGTAATTTGTATTCGTGTGATCATGATTGTCGTGCTACTCCTGATGGTCGGGGTGTATGCTATTGTCCATTGGGATTTCAAATAAATCCGGCAAACAATCGCTCTTGTATTGGTAAGAAAAGATCAGATCTGATAATCTCCATAGGTAATATGAATATTTAGATGTCAATGAATGTGAAATCTGGGATGAATGTGATCACAATTGTCAAAATACAATTGGATCGTAAGCAAAGAAATCATTGACTAGCTCTTTCTAGTTTGAATTTTCGAATTCGTATATTTAGATATGTCTGCACATGTCGAGCGAACTATACGCTTGAGACAGGCAATCGATGCAAACATATCAATAGTAAAACTTATTTTCACCACGAATGTTCGCTCCATATCTATCCGATGTTTAGGTGATAATATGAAAATGTTTGTCGCAATCGCGAATAAAATATACGAGATCGATCGACTTGGCAATTCTCGAATTCTGTATGTTGGACGAGAAAATATGACAATCAGCGCTGTTGACTATCACTACCGGAATCGAATTTTGTACTTTACCGATTCTCGCGCACATCAAGTAAACGAATCCAGAGCGAAAACATACAAGAGTAATGTTCTCATCCTTTACCTATATCCTTTAGATTTACTCTTTATTACTATCATCACCGTACCCGAGCGCAACACTCATTCTTGAAAAGAACATTCTTTCACCCGTATCCATTGCTGTTGATTGGATAACGAATAAATTATATATTGTCGAACATGAATTAGCACGTATTGATATGTTTTCGTTAGATGGAAAACAGATGAAAACGAATATTATTACAAGTAATATTCATCAACCGCGAGCCATCGCCATCGACCCGATAGCAGAATATCTGTTCTTTGTGGACGAAGGCGATTGGCATCGAATACCTGCAAAGATCTTTCGATGTCTTCTCGATGGTTCTCAATGTGCGGTGCTAGTCGATCAGAAATTGGATCAACCAAGTGATATCACAGTCGATCATATTAAGCAACGAATTTACTGGGTTGATCGATCATATGATCATGTGGAAAGTTGTGACTATCATGGATCAAGACGGTAGGATTTTCATTTGGAGTTATTCTTTCGAGATGCGCAAACATTGACTTCGATTTAGTATTACATTGACATCCGGTAGTCAAAATATTCCATATACAGTTGGCCTTGATCTTTTCGAAAATAATCTCTATTTAACTGACGATATGAAAGGTGCTGTATTACAACTTCGACGACATTTTAATTCGAATACAAGTATTTTTTACAAACCTCAGTCATTTGTTCGACCAAGAGGCATCAGTATTTACCATGAAACTCGACAGCCGCAGCGCACAAATCCATGCAATGGGACATATAATGGTGGTTGTGAACATTTATGTTTACTAGGCCGAGCAAATCTTCTCGCGAATAGTTATCAATGTCGATGTCAATCGGGTTATCGACTTAAATCAGATTTACGAACGTGTGAACGTAAGATTGATCAATTGATGTTCGTGAATGATTTGGAGTTTTTGTTTTCTTCTTTCTGTACTAGCGGTGAAAGATTTTCTGCTTCTTACACGTTTGTTTTCCATTCGTGCGATTGATTTCAGTCGGGATTCAAAAATTGAAGCTCGACCACCGATAGTACCCGATCGGCGAACAATCATTATGGATTCTGTTTTCGATTATCGGCAAAAACTCGTCTATTTCTATTCGAAACGAAGTCAAATGATCTATATTTCGTATATGGATGGTGAAAGTGAGTAAATACACTTTCTTGTTTGTCGAACAACGATATTTGATTCCGTTATATAGAACCAAAACCAGTAACAACATCGAAGATATTTCCTGTCGTCAGTGCCATGGCATATGATTGGTTTTCCAAGTTACTCTATTTGACATCATCAACTGAAAGTCAATTATTTGTTGTCAGAATGAATACAACCGATTTTCCCCAACGTGTACTAGTCAATGGTACCATCGGTATACATGGTATTGCCGTAGAACCAATTCAAGGGTCAGTAGACACATAACGTATGTCGTAGTAAAACAAAAGTTCTTCCATGCATATTGTAGATATGTATTTTACTCAACAATTATTCGTCCAGCTAAAATTTATCGAATGTCATCGGACGGATCAAATCGTATGATCATTGTGCCAAATGAATTAGGTACTCCTTATCACTTAACATGCGATTACGGCAGTCAACGACTCTACTGGACTGATGGTGCACTATCACGTATTCAATATTCTGATTATAATGGACGGAACATTCAATCATTGAGAGGACGATCAATTTCTCATCCATTTGGAATTGCAATATACGGATGTGAGAAAGAGATAAATATTCGAAAAGGTTGGACATGTTTCCTTTTTTGCAGCTCGATTGTACTTTACTGATGTGACATTGGAAACTGTATTTGAAAGCAGTAAAACTTACAGGTAATGCATGCACAATCGAATGTATATCAATTTAGAAACGAGTTCTTTTGGTCGATAGTGGTTATGCTTCTCCGATTCGATCGAATATTCCGGCGATTTCAACCGTTCGAGTCTACGCAGAATCATCCCAACCAATCAATAGTACGAAAGAACAGCATTTGTATCGGTGTACATTCTATATCTGTTTTAATTGTAGTTACGCATCCATGTTGGACCAATAATGGCGAATGTTCAGATTTCTGTTTCCCTAAGCGCGAACAAAACGTTCTGACACGAGTCTGCGGTTGTCGTTACGGTCAAAAATTGAATACAAATAATAATATTCAATGCGTGGATAATTCTGCAGCTGAACCAAGTCGAACATCATGCAATGGGCAATTTCAATGTCGAAACAGTCGATGTATTCCATTAAACTACAGATGCGATGGAGGTAAATCCTTGGAATTTGTCAAAAACAATTTCTGACTTTTCTCTTCTGATAGATGATGATTGTCATGATAATAGCGATGAACAAAATTGTCCAGGTAAGTGACTGGCAAACAGATGATTGCGTATTTCAATTTAACATGTGACTATAGCTGGAACACCACGATGTCCAACTACGCAATTTCAATGTCGTAGTACAGGTGTTTGTATTAATAAACAGCTTGTTTGTGATGGCTACGCTCATTGTCTCGATCGTTCGGATGAATCGAATTGCAGTAAGATTGAGAGAATATTTCGAGTAAAAAGTCCTTGATACTATAAATTCATTTTTTCAAGGCCAAACTTGCAATGATAATCAATTTCGATGTGCATCAGGAAGATGTATTTCAAAATCATGGGTTTGTGATAATGGTAAAACGAAAGATGAGAGTTTTATTTTCAATTAGAATGTTTTCGCCTCTTGAATTTGACTAGAAAATGATTGTGGAGATTCAAGTGACGAACAGAATTGCCATGGTAAATGTCCCGCTTCCCCAGAAAGAAGAGTCAATAGTTTCTTTTTTGTTTAGAACGAACTTGTGATCAACTAACACAGTTCACTTGTCCTCATACACCTGGCAGATGTATTCCAACCGGTAAGTTGATCTAAACATCCTATCCCCATTGGATTGACTTTGATTTTTATTCTAAACAGCTTGGAAATGTGATGGCCAAAATGGTAAGACGCCATGATTTCACATTGAGATCATTTCCTCTATTTCTCTTTCTGTTGATAGATTGTGGAGATAATTCAGATGGTTAGCTCATTCAATTCGCTCGTTCGTTCTTTTTGTTTAAATTCAGATTCCTTTCTGTAGAACTTAATTGTCCACCCATTGCTTGCGGCACCGGACAATTTTTATGCGCACGTGATCGACGTTGTATCAATGCAACACGCCGGTGCGATGGTATTGCGGGTAGGTGGAGTCATACATTCAAGTGTACATTATCTATTACTGACAATTATTATTAATGCAGACTGCCCATCAATGGAAGACGAACAAGGCTGTTCAGGTTCAACACCATCGTTCTGCCGACCTGATCAGTTTCGTTGTGGAACAACTTGCATACCAAACGTAAGCTAGATGATGTATTAATATTATAGAATAAAAACTGGTTGCTTCTTTCCATTAGGCATGGCGTTGTGATGGTCATCGAGGTAGGATTCGTTTTCGAAGGAGAATTGAATGAACTAGAATAAATTGATTTAGATTGTGCTGATGGTTCTGATGAACCATCGACTTGTGGTAAGCAGATTTTACTTTCGAAGATATTCAGATCACGTTGATTGTAGGTGCACGAAATTGTACATCGAGTGAATTTCGTTGTTTGACATCGGGCGAATGCATTCCGGAGACATGGGTGTGCGATCATGATGTAATCACACTTTTGTTACTGTTTTTCTCGTTCAAATGATTGAATTCTCGTTTAGGACGATTGTGAAGATGGATCCGATGAAAGTTTAAATCAGTGCCGTTAGTATTTGTTTGAAATTTTGTCAAAAATTTGATTGAATGTATCAATCTTTCATAGAAACTGCCCCGTTTTCCTGTCAAGATAATCAAATACCATGTCCAAGTACAACAATTCATCAATGTGTAAATGTTTCACAAGTTTGTGACGGGTAATGATCTATTTCGTTTGTGTTTTACCGTTCTAACACAAACTAACTCTGATTTTTTAGTAAACCGGATTGTCCTGGTGGTGGCGATGAGTCGCCATTATGTAACAATGATCAATGCTCGGTCAATAATGGTGAATGTAGTCATATATGCCATCCGTCTCCATTTGGCGTTCTATGTCTTTGTGAACCTGGTTTTCATGTAACCAATACGACGAACTATAAGAAATGCGAAGGTAAAACAAGATGAAGTTTTTTTAAACGTCTACGAATGTTCGTTTGATTATTAGATATTGACGAATGTGTTGAGGATCCTTTCTTATGCCATCAGCACTGCTTGAATACCAATGGAAGTTTCATTTGTGGATGTGATGAAGGATTTATTTTACAATCAGATGGACGAACTTGTAAAATCATCAGTGAGTGATTTGAGAATATCTGATAAATTCAACTCGTTTTCTACAATCTTAAGATGAAACTGGTATTCGTCTATTGGCTTCATATAGTTCTTCAATTGGCTGGTACTCGCCAACATTGCAAACCTATGGTCAAGTCCCTCTTGGTCCTAATATGCGTTACATATCTGCATTTGATGTTGATAATCGAACGAATACCTATTTCTGGGCTGACATAGCAACAAATACTATCTATCGTCGTTCGTCTAGAGCAACAAATTACACCAAAGTAGATCAACTTTCAAAAGTTACTTCTATCTCATAGGCAATTGTTTAGATTATTACAAGCGGTAATAGTTACATTGCTGGTTTGGCATATGATTGGATTGGAAATAATTTGTATTGGACTGATTATATGCTCGAACATATTGAAGTTTCATCAGCAGATGGTCGTCATCGACGGATATTATTTCATGAAAATCTGACAAATCCATGGGCAATTGCAGTCGATCCTCGGCCAGGCGTTCGATTTCTGTTTTTTACTGATTGGGCTAAAAATCCTCGCATTGAACGTTGTAGCATGGATGGCCAAGAACGTATTACTCTTGTCAACGATTCAATTCATATGCCATTTGGTTTAACGCTAGATTTAATACGTGAAAAAGTTTACTTTAGCGATCGTCATTTGAATTACATCGAAGTTGTTAGTTACACAGGGGCAGACCGACGGAAAATCCTCTCGAATACCCATTTTCTTCATGCGCCAACATCAATCGCCATTTTCGAGAATTATCTCTACTGGTTTGATTCGAACTCAAATGAAGTACGTCGTTTAAACCGATTCGAACATGGTGTCAAAGCACAACGACACGAGAGAATTCTATCTCGCACAGGAATTAGTCATTTGAAGATTTCGCATCGAATTTATCAACCATCAGGTACGCACGAACTTCTTCTGATTATTTTTTACTTTCATTTTGTGTAAATCTAAGGTCCAAACCCATGTCAACAATCTCGCTGTACACAACTTTGTCTTCTTTCTCATACTTCATCATCGGGTTATACTTGTGCTTGTTCAACTGGCTTCTATCTTGACCGAGATCAGTTTACATGTTCAAAAGGTATGAGTTTGCTGTGAAAAACGAAACTGAATTTCATTTGACTATCCCATTTAGATTATTCGCCTTTCATCATCTATATGAGAAGTCGAACAATTGGAGGAATAAACGTACGACATGACCAACGATACGTGGATGAAAATTCGAATTACGATGATTTATGGGAACGATTAGTTACCGTTACAGATATCGGCCGAGGTTATGAATTTGCCTTTGATGAAGCTAACGAAACGATATATTGGTCACAAATGAAAGGTATTCTACCCGATGGATCTACCAGGGTATGGGAAATGTTTGTTTTTTGTTGAAACTTTTGAAATTGTTTGTATTGTTATCGTTTAAGTATGAAATTCGTCGAATTAATTTCGATGGTACGAATGAAACAGTTTTCTATGGTGATGATGAAATCCTAGTCGGAATGGAAAGTGGTACGATGCAAGTCGATGCTGTCGGACGGTAAAATCTCTTCTTCAAACATTGAATCATTACTGGATTTATCTCTATTTAGTAATCTGTTCATTGTAAACATTCATCATAGTCGCATCGATGCAATTTCATTGAATGGACAGTATCACACAATTGTATATAGTAATCTGGAGAATGAGACTGGTATCATGCGACCGATTGCTTTGGATCTCGATACGCTACATGGGCAAGAGAATTTTATTTGAAAATCAACTGTTTTGCTAATAAGAGTTCATGTAGATTTGTGTATTGGATTGATCTTGGCGGTGGACAAGTGCCAATGAAAATAGCTCGTGTTCGTTTCGATGGCAAATATCCAGAGAATGTTATAACAGAAAATCTCCTGCGTCCGAACTATATAGTGTACAATCTTGATCTTCACTGCATTTTCTGGAGTGATACTGGCATTCAAAAAGTAAATAGATCGATGTTTCAATAACTTGAACAATTGATTCAATTTCTATTTAGATTTCATATCATTGTATGGATTCGGGTGATACAAAAGTTCTCGACGTTGATGTTAGCCATCCTCGCGGTTTTGATTTTCTTACTCATTTCCTTCCTCCAGCATCGGGATCGTCAGTTCAAACAAATGAAAATGATGATATTTCATCCACACATTATTCCTTATTCTTTGTCGATGCTGATCTAGAAGGAGTTTATAAGAAATGGTTTGATCATAACTTAATCCCAGTAACCGATGTCATCCCGGTACGAGTTAATCAACAAGATCCAATGCAAGTTCGAGCTTATCCGCGCTACGAAGGTAATGAAACCTCTTTTTTCCCACCTTAATCTTCCATTCATGTCTTCTAATTTAGCTCTAAATGCATACTGTTATTACAGTTCTTATTGTGAACAGTTCTGCTTTCAAATTGATTCACTTAACCATAATACACCGACATGTGATTGTGCTATCGGATACAAGTTAAATAGCGATGGACGAACGTGTTCACCTAAAAGTCAGCAATTCATCGTCTATAGTACGCATTCCTTGTTGCGAGCATTCGATTATCGTTCGAATGATTCGGCAAGAGAAGATGTTATGCCATTAATAGCCGGTAAGATTCTTTTATATGAAAATGAGATCGAATGGCATCTGCTGATTCTTTTTCCATAGGAAACAACATGGAAATGTTATCGGTTCGATATTCTACACGTGAAATTTATTGGATACATGCGAATCGCCTGATACGTCGCGCAGTTTGGACAGATAGTCGAACATGGAATGTCACAACTCACTTACAAATAAGCGTTGCTGCTGAACAAAACTTTATTCTTGGCCTGACGCTTGATTGGATATCTGGAAATTTGTATTTTTCATACATATCGAACCAATATGGTCATTTAGAAGTTAATCGTCTCGGAACAGATCATCGTTTGATATTGCGCAAAGGCACTAACGAAACAATCTATTCTCTGGCTGTTAATCCGAAACGAAGGTAGTTTGATAGAGTCAAGATAACGTTCAATGAAGATTTGATTTTCTATTTTACACAGATTTCTCTATTGGTGTGATCGTGGTCCACGTGCTCACATCACTCGTTCATTGCTCAATGGTGAAAATGTTACCTATCTTGTTACAACACAAATCATTCGACCCGAATCAATAACAATTGATTATTCGACTGATGATGTCTATTGGGCGGATTCTATACGTGATACGATTGAAGTTATTTCATGGGATGGACGAAATCGGCGAACAGTTTCACGTAATATTCCCAAAGCGATTGCTTTACTTGTTGCTAACAATGATCTCTATGTTATGGATCGAGCATTTTCATCGGTAAGAGCCTGGTTTTGCGTTTTGAACACGCATAGACTCATTTCTATTGTTTTTGTTTTGGAAGATTATGCGTATTAATAAGACGGCTAGTAATATGACACAACGATTAGAATCGATTTTATCGTTGAAAAGTTATGAAGTCGGTGGAATGGTATTATTTGATGAACAACCTATCTATGAATCACCTTGCCAATCCTCAACGGTTCGACAACGATTCTGCGAAGATCTCTGCTTTGCTATGCCTGAGACAAGTGTGCCACAATGTGCATGTGCATTTGGAACATTGAGTGCCGATCGGCGAACTTGCACACGTAAGAATTTTCTATAATAGACGGTTCGATTCGGTGAATTGTCTTCTAGCACCGAATGAATATCTACTCGTGGCGATGGAGAAAGAGATTCGCCCGATGTCTATGCAACCACATGGTTTAGCAACGAGTGCACCGTGGAGAGCAATTACTAATCTTAGTATGGTAGTTGGAATCGATTTTGACTATCGAGATAAGCAGATATTCTACACGTAAGTACTCATCTTTATTCTCTGTGTGATGTTTGATCAAACGGTTTCAAGGGACATCCAAATTCAAGATATATTTTCATTTAATATGGATGATCCGAATCCAACTGCTCGAAAATTAGTACAATCAAATGTGACAGGTAACAGATTTAAAGCGAAGTAACTCTAGGGAAAACAAAGTTGCTTGTTGATCAGGTCGTTCACAACCTGTCGGCATTGCATACGATTGGGTGTCTGATCGTTTGTATTGGACTGATGAAACTTATGGACGAATTATATCAGCAAGACATAACGGCTCAGAAAAAGTTATTATCGCAGCTAGTCTACGTCCTAGAGCAATTGTTGTGCATCCGTGCAAAGGGTTTGTTGCAGATTAAGAGAATTAAGCTGTTTCCTTACTCATTCAATATGTAGATTACTGTTCTGGTCAGATATTGGATCATATCCGTCGATTCGTCGTTCGACGTTAACTGGACGACAAGTGACATATGTAATAACGACCAATATTCGTTGGCCAAATGGACTAACAGTTGATTTCGATGACGATCGAATCTATTGGGCAGACGCCTGGTTGTATGCATCACTTGATAATTTGCATAATCCATCATAGAAAAACCGATATTCATATTTTTTCTATCTAGTGATCGTATCGAACGTGCCTCATTCGACGGTACAAATCGTGAAGTCATTGCCACAGTCGTTCATCCATTTGCAATAACTGTTCATGGACATTATATCTATTGGACTGATTGGAATCTTCGTGAGTGACAATCACCTCGAGTGAATTTTCCTTCCAAACCATTTTGTATGTATAGGTGGTATTTACCGTGCAGAAAAATATACCGGTGCTAATATGGTTGAAATGCAGAGCAACCTTCCCTATCGTCCAATGGATATCCATGTCGTGTCGGATCAACGTCAGAAGTGTTCATCTTCTCCATGTAATATCAGTAATGGTGGTTGCAGTCATATATGCAAAACAGGATTGGATAATCAAGTGGAATGTACTTGTCCAAGTGGTCAACAATTGAAGTTAGCAAATGATCGACGAATGTGTGTTCGTAAGTGAAATCAGAACGAAAATGACATTCGATTCATCTATTTTGTTAGCGATATCATCATCATGTGCATCTGTTAATTTCACCTGTCGCAATGGTCAATGTATTTCCAGACGAAAAGTGTGCGATGGTCAAGGAGATTGTTCGGATAATTCAGACGAAGAAACAAGATTTTGCTGTAAGAGATCAAACGTTGAGCTGTTCTCATATGATAATTTTATTCTAGCGGCCTATACTTGTCGACCAACTGAATATCGATGCTTGAGTGGCGGTTGTATTCCATTTGTTGAGAGATGCGATCGAAAGATCGGTAAACCTTTCATAATTTTATGTAATATTATAACAAATACTCTGCTAATAATTAGATTGTAACGATGGTAGTGATGAAAATAACCCTTATCAGCCCTGTGTCTATCCACAATGTCCTGACGGACAATTTACTTGTGCCAATTTTCGGTGTATTGATTCTTTCAAACGTTGCAATGGTAAATATAAAAGAATGAGTTTCTATCATCTTATGTCTTTGATCAATAGGATACGATGATTGTAATGATGGAAACTCAACTGATGAAGTCAGTTGTCCGTCTCGTGTTTGTAACGGTACAAATAGTATGAAATGTCCTAACAATAACATATGTATCCAACGAAGTTATCTATGTGGTATGTAGCAACATTTAGTGCAAAGGAATTATTGATTGAAAATCAAACCATTGTTTTATTTATTAGATGGCGATAATGACTGTGGTGATAATAGTGATGAAAGTCCGATATTTTGTCAAAGTATTCAGTGCAATACGAGTATGGATTGAAAGAGAAGATTGAATTTTTCCAAATGCAGCGGAGTTTTTCTTTATTAATCTAGCGGAATTTCGATGCGGAAACGGTCGTTGTATACCATATTCCTGGGTATGTGATGGACGACGGGATTGTGCTGATGGTATCGATGAGCCAGTTGATTGTCGTTCCACGAATCGTACATGTCCAGCAGAACTTTGGAAATGTGATAATGGCCGATGTATAAGTCCAGATCAACGATGCAATGGTATTGACGATTGCCGGTAAACTAAAAATGCAAATATTTTCTCCGAAATTATCTTTTTTTTTTGGCACACAGAGATGGAAGTGATGAAGATGAAAGACATAATTGTGGTTAGTATTCGAATTTATTGGTACATAGATTGCAATCATTTATGTTCGTTCAGCTGAAATGCCTTGTCGTCCGGCACAATTTCGTTGCCCGACAGGTCTGAAAAGTAATTCACGTTTGAGATGTCTCGATCAATCGGCTGTCTGTAATGGTATTGCTAATTGCATGCGTGGAGAAGATGAAGCCAATTGTACTCGACGAAATTGTTCTTCTTTGCAGTATGCTAATTAATACCCATTAAAAAGAGTAGACGTCGAGAATATATTGGTGTATTTCAGATTTCAATGTGCCAACGGCCTTTGTGTTCCACGGTCATATATTTGTGGTAGGTGTTATTTTCTGAGTACAAATAAGATTATGAGTATTTTCTGTCTATTTAGATCACGATAACGATTGCGGTTTGTTTATTTTAAATGTAATCCATTAGATGCAAGCTTTAGTTGTATTTGTTCAGGTGATGGATCTGATGAACCTGCATCATGTGGTAAGAAAAGGCAAAGATTTTTCTATAGTATTGATTTCTCTTTTTAAAAACTAGCTTCGCAGTATCGAAATTGTACCAGTGCAGAATATCGATGTGAAAATGGACGGTGTATACCAAAATCTGCTACGTGTAATGGCTTGTAAGTTGAAACATGATGATCTGTACGATGGAAGAAATGCTCACTTTGTTTCTTTTTGTTCAGTAATGATTGCCATGATAATTCTGATGAGAAACCTTCCTTATGTCAAACAGAACAATGTCCTGCCGGACAATTCCAGTGTCGAAATAAACAATGCATTCCCTATGAGGTTGTTTGTAATGGTGTAAGAAATTGTACTGATGGAAGTGATGAACCTGTTAGTTGTGGTGAGTAACAACAGTTCCACTAAACATTCTTAAGTTGTGTTCTATCAGGTGTGAATGAATGTGCATCGACGGTTCTCAGCGGTTGTGAACATGGTTGTGTGAATACATTAAGTTCTTTTCGATGTACCTGTCGACCAGGTTATAAATTGGCAACCAATCAGAGGAATTGTTGGGGTAAGAACGCTCACCAGTATTCTCGATTTTCTACACACAGAGTACTTCAATTAAATCATGCCTATTTAGATATCAACGAATGTGTTGAAACACCAAGTGTTTGTCAGCAATTATGTGAAAATACTCAGGGTAAGAATAGTTATGCGAATAAAACTTGTTTGTTTTTTAAATTAAATCTATTTCTATCAGGTTCTTACATTTGTAAATGTGTATCTGGCTATGAAAAGGGTCTTGATGGGCGCAGTTGTTATCGAACAAACCGTATGTATTCTTTCGCATCTCATTCATGCTTCATCTCGCGCTTTCATTTAGGAACTGTTATACCACATGTATTATACATAAATAAATACTACATTCGTGCTATCGACCTCGATGAACAAACCGAAATAACAGTTGCTCGTGGTTTTATGGAGCTATCTGCTATAACATATGATTGGAAAGATCGAAAAATCTATGTTGGGGACAATGTTGCTAATAAAGTCTATCGCATGAACTTCAATGCATCGCAGTCGACAGCGATTATTGAAGGTAGCCGGGTACGAGGACTCCGTGCATTAGCTTTAGATTGGATTGGAAGAAAATTGTATTTATTATCGAGCGTACCTGAACTCCGCGTCTGTGAATTAGATGGTCGAAATGAAGTGACACTGTTAAATTCAAGATACTTATCCCAACCGAATTATTTAGCGATTGATCCATTAGTCGGCTATTTGTTTTATTCCGATTGGGGTCAACCACATATTGGAAGAATCAATTTAGATGGCAGTAATTTTGTTAAGGTTATTGGAACAGATACGGCAGGACCATTGGGTTTAGCTATTGATATTATCACGAAACGAATCTTCTGGATCGATAGACGCTTACAACGATTAGAGTAAGTTATTCGTGTGCCTAAAAATCGGCTTGAAATGATTTTTTCATCACAATTAACTAAATCTATTCGTTTATTCAATATAGATTCAGTAATTACAATGGTGGTGAGCGTAAAATTGCATTTTCGGGTCATGATTATGTACCATACTCGCTTGGTCTGGGATTCATTGATGGTTACGTGATTTGGTCAGATTTCACTAATCACTCTTTAATTCGTGCTGACGCATTGAATGGTTCAAATAAACATGTGCTTATACCCGACACGATCAACGAAGTCATGTCTCTTGCTGTTATTCATCCATCGTTACAACCACAGAGTAAAGAACAGAAGTTTTTGATAGGACTAAACAAGTGAATCTTGTTTTTATTTTGTAGTTCCAAATCCATGTGGAACAAATAATGGCGGTTGTTCACATTTATGTTTATTGTCAACGAATCAATCGTATACTTGTGTCTGTCCTGAATACTTTTCATTTAATAACAATGGAAATAATCGAACATGTGCCGCGAATTGTAGCTGTAATCAACATCGATGCGGACCGCCCAATGAACGATGTATCCCTTGGTCAGCGAAATGTAATGGAGGTAAGTTTAACTATTTTGTATTGGTTTCAATATCTAACGATCAATGATGTGTTTTAGTGAATGACTGCGAAGATGGATCGGATGAGCCGACTACTTGTCCACAAAGGCGATGTACAACAAATCAATTTCAATGTCGAAATCAAAATTGTACACCGATTTCATATGTTTGTGATGGTAAAGTGTAGACAATTTTCGAGAGAAAATATGTTTATTTCTTGTTTTGTTGTGAAGGCATGGATGATTGTGGTGATAATTCAGGTAGGAATTTAGAGGACGTTTGATTTACAGAGGAAAACGTACTGCTTATGACAAATTTAGATGAAGAAAATTGTGAATGCCGCTGTATGCCAGGAACATTTCGATGTAACTCGGGCCCATGTTTATCGGCGGTGACTATTTGAGAAAAAGAATCACTTTCATTCAATAACGATTCGTTTTTAGAGATTCCGTTGTGATGGTACTCGACATTGTTCTGATGGCAGCGATGAGTTAAACTGTGGCAATCGTACATGCTCTCATCATCAATTTACATGTACTAATGGTCGATGTATCCCTGCGTCATATGAATGTGATTTAGACAATGATTGCGGGGACAATAGTGATGAAAACGCTTATTTCTGTCGTAAGACAGTTTTCTCGATGAATTCCAATGTAAATATCGATTTGTATTCTCAAGGTAATCGTCCATGTCGTCCAGATCAAGTTCGATGTCCTAACTCATATAAATGCATTCCGAATGCAGCACGATGTAATGGACGAAACGATTGCGGAGATAATAGTGACGAAAATCCCAATCAATGTCCGGTATGCAATGATGCCAGCCATTTTCGATGTCGTGATGGAGGATGTATTCCGAGAAGTTTGCGTTGGTAAGCAGAATGATTTCGTCTGATGATAGTATATAACAGGATCTTATCTATTAAGTAATCATCGAAACGATTGTCGCGATGGATCTGATGAAAATCCAGACACATGCAGTAGGATATCTATTGTCATAATTTTTCCTTTGGTTTGACAAATTTGTCTGCTTCACTTTAGTTTATCGGGATTGTAGTGAAGATGAATTTCGCTGTTCCAATGGCCGATGTATTCCACAACGATGGTTTGAAACAAATCTTCAAGAAGATATTTCGACTATTCCTCTGATTTATTTGCTTGTTTGTTTCAGGGTTTGTGATCATGATTATGACTGTGGCGCTGGCGATACATCCGATGAAACAGCTGATTGCGGTTAGTTATCTGTTCAGTTTTGAAAGATATTCGTAGCGAAAAAGAAAATCACGTTGTAGCTGCTCGACCATGTCCGAATGGAAGATTTAAATGTGCATCAGGCCATTGTGTTAGTAATACGAGTCGTTGTGATGGAATTCCACAATGTGCCGATGTTTCGGACGAAATCGGCTGTCCACCACGTGGTCCGAATGGTACCTATTGTGCAGCAGACCGTTTCACTTGTAACAACACACTTTGTATCAATAAAAATTGGGTGTGCGATGGCGGTAAGACTTTTCGCAGCTCTTTCATGAGTCATCTTTAATGTTTCGTTTATTTAGACAATGATTGCCATGATAATAGGTAACTGATCATGCAAAGTATAGATTCGTTTATCTTAGTCTGGTTTTTTTTCTAGCGATGAAACACTGGAAGTTTGTCGGACAGTTCCGTGTAACTCAACATATCATTTCCGGTATCCGAAACACTGCGATTTATTTCCTAATGTCAATAAGATAAACATTTGTGATTCTATTTCAGTTGTACAAACGGTCGTTGTATCTATCGTTGGCGCATGTGCGATCATGTCGATAATTGTGGCGATAACAGTGATGAAGATATTCATGGTGTTTGTCGCACAAGAAATCAACCGATAACATGCCCACAATACAAATGTGAACACACCAACCGTTGTATCCGATTTTCCGATCTGTGCGATGAATGTAAATGAAATTCTACAAGAGTTTGCCAAGAGGTTTTTCGTTTTCCTTATCGCCTAGATGACGACTGTGGTGATGAATCCGATGAATTAACATGTCATCATAATACAACAATAACATGTGCAAATCAAACGAATCATTGCGAACATCAATGTCATGATTTACCAAATAACCGAGGAATTGTTTGCGCATGTCATCCAGGTTATAAGTATAGTAAAGAAACATCGAAATGCGAAGATATTGATGAATGTCAAAATATAACGTTGAATCATTGCTCGCAGATATGTATTAATACAAAAGGAAGTTTTCGCTGTGAATGTGCAGCAGGTTTCGAGCCAAGTGCGGTGAACCGATCAGATTGTCACGCTGGAGGTAAAACGTTAGAAAAAAAAATGAGAAGATTATCGGATAAATCTTTCCTTTTTGTTGTAGATCAAACGATGGACATTCTGATATCTGAACCTGAAGATATTCGTCGTCTTCGTCAAAACTCTCCTGGAAATGCCGCACATTACGGAGTGCTTATCGAAGATCAATCAAGTGCTGGTTTTATTTCCATCGATACAACGAACCGTCTATTCTATTGGATTGACGAAGCAACGTATGAAGTCAATCGTGCCCATCTTACCCCAAGTGCGCTTTCCACAGCACAGCCACAACAGCTATTATTTGAAGATACTGATCATGCAATCGTTCCAACAAGTGTCTCTATTGATTGGATTGGTCAAAATCTGTACGTCACTGATGCTACCCATGGTTGTATATGGGTGATGAAAAATGATGGACGTTATGCAACAAAATTAATCACAGGTATCGAGTCTCCATGGGTAATCGCTGTAAATCCAGTGCTTGGAATATTCTATTTTATTAACTATGAACATCATGATTTTAATGACACCAGTGATCGTGTTGTTGCGATCGAATCAGCCTATATGAATGGAGAAAATCGTACAATATTAGTCGATACAGATATCATTTATCCGACCGATTTAGTGATTGATTTCTATCAAAACTATCGTGTTTATTGGACAGATGAAAAGAAAGAATCGATCGAATCAATGAACTTTGATGGTACCGATCGAGTTACGATAGCCCATATTGGTGTACATGCACCGCATTCTTTGGATATATTTGGAAGTCATGTCTATTGGATAAATCGAGAAAATCGATCGCTATATTCAATTGAGAAATTTGGCCGGGGTGTATCAACGATGGTTCTTGATAATTTAGAATCACCTTTGTTCGTCAGAATTTATCATTCGCTGAAACAAATTCAATCAGGTTTGATGAAATTTTGAAAATGAAAAAGTTCTGGATTCGTTTATTCTTTCAGTATCAAATCCATGTTCAACGGCCAATTGCTCACACTTATGCGTTCTAAAGCCATTGAATCAATATCAATGTCTATGTCCACTTGATACAGAAATGCTAGAAGATAGTCAAACATGTAGCGCACGTATGTATCGTATAATTTTAGAGCTATTTTCACTCTGTGTCCGTTTTGTTTTTCTTTTAGCAATCGTTCCCGAACGAGAAGGTGTTTTGCAATGCTCCTGCGTGCATGGTCGATGTATTTACGAATCGGACGATCAAAACAATTATCGAGTGACTGGATGCGATTGTTCACCGGGTACAGTCAATGGAATATTTGCCATCGAAATGACGATTTCTCACTTTTCTCATAGGATATGCTGGTGCAAGATGCGATAGAAAAACTATTATTGAGATCGTTGGTAAACATTGGCGTAAGATTCTTCTTTCTGGAATCATCATTGTTGCATTAATTGGCATGGTTATATTTGGAATTGTTCTATTCCAACGCAGAGGATTGTAAGTGAAGCAAATATGAAAAGAAGAACTGTTAAAAGCTTCCTATCTTGTTTATTTAGGGCTCCATCAATGCCTACTCTTCCATTGCCGACAGCTGTTCGATCAGCTCTGAATAATATTCGTAATTTCGTTACACACTCAACAGATACGATTAATACCGTACGATTTCGCAATGCTCGACCAACGACAGCCAGCAGTGCATCAACCTTAGTAAATAGAAAAGCGAGAGATCAGAATGTATTGGCATGAATGTCTGAGATTTTCTAGGCATCACCACCTGTATTCGCTAACCCAATGTTCGGTGCCACAATGTCTAGTCAATCAACGAACGAACCAGCGAAATTGAATGTTGACGTTTTTCCACCTCCCTCGAAACCAAATCGAAAAGGTCAGTTTTCTTCCATTTCTATTCCTTAGACTTGAATCTTGTTTCCTTGTAGGCGCTCCAGTGTCTCCGCCACCCAAACAACAGCAGCAATTTAATCCTCAAAGCAAAGAAACCGATCATGATAAAGCCAGTCTAGTTGAACGAAGCGTTAATGATGCATAATAAACAAACATTCTCTATTTCATTTTTTTTTCTCTCTCTCTCTTTCTTTCTTTCATTTGTATCTAATGAATATTGTTCTATTTGTTATATGATATTAGAGCTTACATTTTCGTTTTCATCATTTTTATGATTTCATTGTACTGTTCCATATCGTGGCATGGAACGTAAATTAATTTAAAAAGAAGGAGTTGAATATTTACAAAAAGTATTACAATTCAACATCAAGCTATTTCTACGCATTCCAGAAGATCTAAGTAACGTCATACGAGTATATAGAAAGTTCTTTGAATGTCTGTGTGAACGCACATAGATATTCCACATTATGGAGAATGCAATTTCTTACGACTGATCTATGATGAACAATGAGAAAGGATGTTGATTCAATTTCATCTATTTATTTATCTTGATGGAAGTCTCGAAGAATGCAACAA
The DNA here is from genome assembly GCA_905250025.1 of Adineta ricciae. NCBI lineage: Eukaryota > Metazoa > Rotifera > Eurotatoria > Adinetida > Adinetidae > Adineta > Adineta ricciae. The sequence goes on from CAJNOJ010000002.1 coordinate 278,460, forward strand.
AAACAACAATACATATTTTCCGAGAAATTTCAAGACTAAAAAGACATTTTCTTTGTTGTCAACACAAAACAATCTATTCAGACAATCGAAAAACATTTCCTTCGAGTTGTTGAACAAATGGTGCTCGTTGAATCTTCTTTTCCAGCTTTTCGAACAGCAAATCATCACCTTTCTCCTGGTTTGGCTTCAGTTTCTTGTATCGTTTAGAAATCTACACAAGAAAACGGATGATTCGGTAACTTTCCCGATTTGACTTACCTTTTTTCGTAAAGCTTCCAAACTGAGCGTTTGATCTGTTGCTTTACTCAAGGCACGTTTGATTTCATCGTACCATTCAAAACGAGGATTCGTCGGTACTGCCTGGTTATTCTCATCCTCATCATTAACCTTGGCTTTTTTCGATGATTGATCATCGTTATCATTGCTTTTCCGTTTCAATTGAGATTTATTAGCGTCTTCGTTTTCAGCTGGTGCGCTTTGATTTTGTTCCTCAGCGTCCGTTTTCTTTATTTGATTCGGTTCGTTATTGGAAGGCTAGAAAGATCTGTGTTAGAGCGTTTATACCAATCACTTTAAACATGTTACTTTGGGTAGTAGCTTTTCAAGAATAGACCACACTTCTTCGACGGCTCGTGGCGGAAATCCTTTGATTGAATTATTTACGAAATTCTGATGAAAGATGAAAATAATTATAGTATTAAAGACTTCGAACTTACAATAAATTTCGCTCGTTTTCGTGGTGTGTTTGGATAATATTGCAGCTTTTGTAATAGGATCTTCGCTTGGGCACTACCGGTGTTCTGATTAATTGCAGATTGCACGATTTCAAACCATTGATTTTGTTTCTTTTCGCCTTTATTGGTATTTGTCGGCGCTGTATAATTTGCACCACCATACTTTTCTTGTTCACTTACGCATTTCGTGTGTTCTTTGTAGGAATCACGGCTAGAAAAGTTCGACAATAGTTCACGCAATCAAACAACGATGAATTCGTACGTGAAATCCTTTCCACAATCAATACATGAAATTGTTTGCACGCGTCGACATGTACTTCCAATATGTTTATCGACCTGGTTCTTTTTGAGTGCCTCACCGCAACTGCCGCAATGGAAAACAACCATGAGAATGAGCTTTTCTTTTGATCTAAAACAGAGAATTGTGAATACACCGAGTCACTCGAATAATTAACTAATCGTTTTTTTTTTGTTCTCATTGTTCAGTACAATTCACAAAACACATCAGATTTATTTCACAATGTACAAACAATATCATTTTTTAAATCTTTTAGGTTCTTGTTTAACATAGAATGAATGTTTTTCATCTTTTCGCCTCGATGAAGATGAAGATGAAGACGAAGGCGGTGGTAAATCGACACCTGGTGCACAACCTAACTCTTTCAATGTTCGAATCAGATCATCATCATTTTCGTGTTCTTTTGGTGGTTTATAATCTTTGACATGGTCGACACGTATTTGACGGCCTGCTAATTTAACTCCATTGAAATTATCAACAGCTAAGATTGTACTTCGTTGATCTTCATAACAAATAAACGCAAAACCTTTTGATTTACCAGTTTTTTTGTCACGTAGTAAATTCATATTGACAATTTCACCCCATCTAAACAAACCGAAAGAAGAATTCATTTCAAATTGTGTGCTGAAGAATGGATTCTTACTGAGAAAAAACACAGAGAACATCTCCTTCGGTTAGTTGAAAATCTAATCCACCAACATAGATCCAAGCACTTTCCCGATACACATTATGCCAACTCTTATTCGTATTCGCTGCTCCAGTTTGAAGTTCCTTCTCATTTAATTCATTTAATAATCGTGCTTTGCTTAAAAAGAGAATTAAAATCAGGAAAATGTTTGTAATTAACTGAAATAACTTACGTGATCGAATTCATCTGTGTAGAAAAAAAACCAAGTGTGCGGATTCGTTGAAAGAGAGAATGAAATGAAATTGCATCGACTGCGTAAATCTAAATACCAATCAGTGTTAACTATAGATGGCAGTTATGAATTTTTCGGCGTCATAGGAAAACAACACTTATTTATTTGATAAGATCTAGTCATTTTCACATGTAGATACAGAGTTGACTTGAAGGGTCTAATAGATTACAAATTTGAATTTTTTTTCAAGATTGTGTCATTTTTAAAACAGAATAGCAAGGATCTAAGATGGATTTTAACGATGATGATAATAACCCATTTGCTGATTCTTCAATAAGAAAAGCAACAGCGAACTCCTAGTTTGTATTCATATCTTTGATTGTTCAATTTCATTTCTGTTTATCTTCTAGCTCAAATCAACCGACGAATAGCGAATACAACCCTTTTGCAAATACAACTGTAGCGGCTCAAGTAAAGCTTAGAATCATCGTTTTTCGTACAGCACACTGTTACGTCCTTCCTTTTGTAGCCTACTTCATCATATCAACAACCAACTGTTGCTGCTGTGCTGCCACCAGCACCAACATATCAGCCGCCACCACCAACATATCAGCCGCCGCCACCACCCGTTTATCAACCGTCAGCACCCATATATCAACCACCAGCACCAGCTCCTGCACCTACAACAACACCGTACGCCGCTCAACAACCGGCTGATAGATATGGAAGTGAGACGAAACAAACATCGACCCGTATTGATCTCAGTCAATACGAACGGCAACAAGCTGAACTCGAGGAGCGTGAAAAACGTCTTGCTGAACGCGAACGAGCATTATCTAATACAGGCAAAATTGGACGTACGTATATCAATGAGTAATATCTTTGACTTCTCTATCATGTGAATACCTTCGTTTAAAATGAGTAATCATGTCAGATAAAATCTATGACAGATAAGTAAGAGAATTTCAAAGTAAACAAGCTTGCCTTCACTGTTTGACTCTTCTCGTTGTATTTGTTCAAGCTACTTTGGTAAATTCGAATATTTACTTTTATTTTAGAACGAGAAAATAACTTTCCACCATTACCAGCAATATGTCCATGTCGACCATGCTTCTATCAAGATATAAACATTGAAATTCCAGGTCAATTTCAAGCTTGGGTTCGATATATTTATTATCTATGGCTTGGTACGTTTTAAATAGTATCTTCTGATTTACGCATCTATCAATTCCTTATGTTCATAGCTTATTCATTGACTTTATTCTTGAATATGATCGCGGGACTGTCTTATTTTGGTAATCCACATTGAAATCACAAGCATTCAAAAACTATCCGTTGTTTTTATTTAGTCGTCGACAAAGATGGTGCATCGACATTCGGATTATCGTTGGTCTATTTAGTATTATTTGTGCCATTGTCATACATCTGTTGGTTTCGACCAATTTATCGCGCATTTAGGTTTGTTATTCGATTGTTAAGACGAAAGTTCATATCTAGTTACAAAACTATAGTATCTTGAAATGAGATAATGATCTCTCGATGAAGAAGAAGGATCGAAACCTTCAGTGTGAGTCCTATCTGAATATCATAGCAAATCTTGATTCTACTAATCCGATTACTATTGAACGCTTATTCTTTACTGATGTTTCTTTTTCTAATCTAATCTAGAGAAGACAGTGCATCGAGTTTTATGATCTTTTTTCTCGTCTTCTTCATACAACTTGCCATAACAGTCCTACAATTCTTGGGTCTTGCTAATCTTGGATGGTAATATATCTCCTCTATATCGCCCTTCGTACTCTGCATGTTCATAATACTACACTTTGTTTGCACTGTTGTCATACTTATTTTGTTCACATTCACACATATTTTCTTCTTTGAGTCGAACGTATCATTGATATTTACTTAATCTCAATTTAGAACCGACAGTTCTGTTTCGTTTATGATTTTCTTCTTTATCGGAGTTATATATATCGCCATCGATATCTTGTTTGCAGTTGGCATTGTACCTGGCATGTGGTGGGTGTTGTGTGTTATATACAGCTTTGCTTTTGCTTTTGCTTAGATTTGATTTCGTAAACAAAAGGAGATTTTTGCTATGCATGTGTACCTTTCTCTTCTAGTGGTTTGATTCTGATGATTCAATTATTCACTGATGGTGGAAGCAAAATTCTTGTTGGACTTCTAGTCATGATTGTAACAGTTTGCTTCGCTCTGATCGCTCTCGCTGGTAGTCTGTTATTAATCAGGGTAAGATGCGATTGATGCTCGAATATCTTGAAAAGAAAACGTCTACTTATTCTGATATGTGTATAAAATGTTTGTTTTTCAATCTAGCGGTTTCGCTCGACTTGGAGTTATGTCATCAAGTAAAATTGTTGGAACGATGATGATCGTTCTCGGTTGTCTGTGGACAGTGATATCCATTGCAGCTGTCATTGCCGTACTTAGGGTATTGAATCAGCTGCTAAAATATGAATAAAATAAAATGAAATTATACTTTCACAGCATTGTTTTGCACAGAATTTGTATACGATCCGCTTTTCTCTTCTAGGTTCATCGATTATATCGACAAACAGGAGCAAGTCTCGAACAAGCGCAACGTGAAGTTCAAACGGCTTTTGTGAATAAGTAACTATGAGTATAATGAAAACGAATTCTGTGTTTGATTCGTGATTTTCCTTTAGTCCGACTGTTCGCGGAGCAGCTCGCGAGGTTGCAACAGCTGGCATCAACGAAGCATTGAATAGTGGTCGAAATTAATCAATCTTTACGCTCATGAAAATAAATAAATGAATAACAAATACTTTCTCTTCGCAATATTCCAAATAGATACTTCTATATTTATGATTATAATCTTCCCCATTCTCCTTTTAATTCTATTTTTGTTGTCAAATCGGCGTGTCGTCGACGGGTGATTCCCAGAGAATAAGCATTTTGACTTTGTTGTATTTGTTGCCTTCGTCTCTTCATATTTATTAATGTAATTTTGATGTTGTGACAAAACTAATTTATTTTATGTTGTGTGCTATAGCAAGAAAACAACATGTATAACCAAATATTCGTTGATTTGTTTTAGATAATCAGTGAATCTTTTGAGTATCGATCGAATGGATATTATTGGCATGCAGAAGAGAATTGATAGACAGATTCGTGACCCTATCGCGAAAACTGAAGCAGAACGTTATTCCCTGCGAACCCGTTTGGCTTTTCTACCTGACGATGTCATCGGTCAATCATGGTTTTTCCGCTTATTAACATTTCTTTACTATTATTTTTTTGTGTTTTTTCACGCATTTGAAGGTAGTAGAACACAAGCCGAAAATATTTATTTCAACATATATTTTATCATTCTCTAGTTGTCGGTATTGAAAAGATCGATCCTGATAGCGGATGTCTTTTTATTGCGAGACATTCGACACATAATGGCGATATTTTGGGTACACTCGTTTGCTTCTATCATAAGACAGGACGTGTATTAAGGTGAGCTGATTAATCGATAAGTTTTGATCGATGTGACTTAACTGCCATTATTTAGACCATTAATTCATCGATATTTGACAAAATTTTTCCCATTTCTACGGTTAATGGGTGCTGTGCCAGGCGAACCGAAAAGTGCGACTTCATTATTGAAAAGTGGTTTTTGGGTTGCAGTCATTCCCGGTAATTACTGTTTCCATACGTGCGTTTTAATTTCATGTTTCATTCAGGTGGAGCTGATGAAGGAATGATTGGCCATGAAAATGCATACAAAGTGTGTTGGCCAAAGAAGCGTAAGTTATATATACAGTTATATTTTTGAATGATGATCTCATTAATTTGACTGGAATTTTTAGGCAAAGGTTTTGTTCACGTTGCTATTGAAGCTCAAGTACCAATCGTTCCGCTTTTCTTAGCCAATGTTGATGAAATGCGATGGAATCCTCTCCTTTCTCTCTGGAATTTTCTCGGACTCGGCCGCCAGTTTTCCTATGTCCTTGATCTAAACATTCCAATACTACACTCAGTATTGCTTATCATAGGATCGACTGTATGGTTTCTAGCTACATTCATTCAAATACCAATCCCAGCGAAATTAACTTTATATATTGGCGATCCAGTGCAATATGATCCATCGAAAGATTCCATTGATGATGTAAGTTTGTCTTTGACGCGAGACTATATGTTCTATGGATTTGTCTTTCATTGTTTAAAGATTGTTAAACGATCACACGCTGATCTTCAAGAATTGATCAATCGTTGTCAACCTCATGGACGGTCCTATTCCAATGCGGTGAAAGAAAGATTCGCAGGTTTACTAAACTGTTGGAAAAGTACACTTCTCGAAGTGAAGAGTCATTATTAAGTATTGAGATTTTTTTATGCAGAAAAGTCTTTCATTGATTCCGTTTTTCAAATCATATATGATGTGATTTATACCAATGCTCGTCTGATACCACTAAAGTGATTTCATTATGAGATTCTAGATTTTGAAAGTTAAGATATGATCTATGATGATTCAATGGATACGGAAGATCAGAATCTGTTGACATCGGCAACATTTGATGTCGACAAATTCCGATTGAATAATGAAAGCGATGAACAATGGTTCTATCGGAAACAATTCATCGAAGCATATCGATTTGAGTACAACGAAGAAAGACTTTTGTGTTTGGCACAGTGTTATGCTAATACCAAATGTCTTGGATGTATGTATTGGAATTGAATAATGCAATGAGAAGAAAAATATTTCTTTTAGGTAAATATTCTGAACCGTTAAAATCATTACTGGATCAGTTGTCAGAAAAATTCTCAACTTCATCAATCAAACGATCACCATGTGAAGAACCAATCGGTGTCAACATCAAACGAATCTCGCCTATGTCAAAGTACGTTTAATTCACCGAACTCTATCATTACTGCATCTGCTAAGAAAATCAAGAGAACATCTTCTATAATTATCTCATCATCTATCAACCTGATAATAGCCGACAAATATGATAATTACTGAACATCATTTAAATCAGCCCCTGTTACTCTATGATCACTTTCAGTACAAAAAAAGCACTCTTTCCACTGCGCCCAGTCATTTTCTTTTTCTCGAATTTTAGTGTCAATAAGTCTACCATGCAATCAAATGTTAATTTTTCAAATACGTCAAATTTTGTATCATTTTCATCGTCGCTTTCATCACATGTACCACCGTTACAACCTTCTCCAACTCAACAAATCATACCACCAAAAACTGATCCGAAAGCAGTATTGAACGAATCTCCCGAAACCAAACTAACTCGTCTACGAGCGTTTACAAGTCAGTTGAAACAATCTCTAGAAGCTGCCCAGAATCGAACGGGCAACAACGAAAATGATCATGCCATCGAACACATCTATCAAGTTGGTACCCAACAACGTTTGTTTGTTGACTATCGACCTGATGAACAAAATGATCATTCGAATTCCTATATTTCACCTGCAAATGCGTTTCTAACTAAAACATTTAGTAGCAAACTTTACATCGACGATGTTTATATCTGTGCTGGTGAAGGTACAAACAAAAAATTTTGTAAACGCAATTGTTTTCAGAAAGCACTGAATCGGTTTCTCTACGAGAACTTCGATGTCAAGATGAGTGTCAGCAAAGATGGACGGGAACAATATGAATTAATCACAGTAGTCGCGAATAATGCTCAAGAAGTATCGACTATGTCAGATGATGAACAGGACAAAGAAACATCTGCAATTCCGACGAATCATCCAATAGCCAATGCAAAAATCAATTTTGTTCATGCAAGAGACACGTTAACTATTGCTGGTCGCACAGCTCGTCAGCAAAGTAAACTTGAAAAACAATACTGGCAGCAGTGGGGTCGAGGTGTACCTATGCCATTGCAACCGAAACGTGTCCAAAGATCGCTATCACCACCACCACCTGTTCCGCATCTCAAAATCGAGGACAGTTCACCGGTAGTGATCGAAGGTTTGGCTACGACACCGGCTAGCGTTGCAGTACATATCTTAAATCTTTCTGTATTTCGTAACAATAAATTTTCTTTAGAATGTCATTTCGGAAATCGAACGTGTTGCAGAAGAACAACATCAGCTCGAGTCAATCAATAATCCAGAATCAACTTTTTCAAAATCAACTATTCCAACGAATGGTCGAGTAAATATATTTGATGACTTTTAGCCGTTTTCTTCGAAATTTACAGACACGGAAGATTTCAGAATGCGAGATAACAATTTCACTGAAACGTTCCTATCTCATCTCTATCTCTCCCTTTCAGCTTTTATTATCAATCCGACAAGATTCGATACTTGGCTATGCCGTATCAATTCAATGCATCTTTCTCAAATACTTAGGCAAAGGTCAGTGTACTGATATGTAGAAGACCGTTCGATTAGAAAGGGAAAGAAGCAAAACAAGTTTTCTTCTGTTTTCTAATTGAATGTTCTTATACATATCTGTACATTGATTTGAGAGATTCTAAAAAGCTTTGAGAATATGGCGAAATCACCTGAACGATCTGTTGGAATAAAGTTTCTACACGATTTTACTGTTTTTCTTAGGAAATTGGCTCGATTATGAATACGCAACCTATATGTTCTGAAGCAGCGAGAAATGCTATTGATCCAAACTTACTATCTCAACAACGTGCGAAACTAGCGAAAATGCAACCGTTTCTGTTTAGTCTATTGAATTCTCTAGCTGATGCAGGTCATGCTATTGATTTGATTTCCACACAAAGTAATAAATATCATCTACATACGGATTTTGAATGTTCGGACAAAGCAACATCGAATGGTTTTCACGGACATTTGATTGTGGAACAAATTGAAGTGGCGGATGGATATGGTTTGAACAAGAAATTAGCTAAGAAACAAGTAGGAGTGAAAATAGTGATTGATGCATAAACACTCTCGTTTCGTTTTAGGTCTATTCGAATGCATTGAAGTCGATTTCATCAGCCAAATCGTTTTCTCTTGATTTACGTCATCAAATTCGTTGGACATTAGTCTTTCATGACGACAGCTCAGGTTTATTGAAAATACCACCACCTCGTCGACCGATGGCATTACGTGATGGTGAAGAACGACCAAGTCGTTGGGGACCACCTACAAATCTCTCCGCTGTAACATCCTCGTCAACATCAGCAATACGTTATTTTCATGAACGTCGTGTAGAAGAAGGTTCTCAACGCGAACGAGAATATCAATCGACGAATGGCATTTGCATTCCACCACCAGCCTTAATCGAGCCACCATTAACACGTTCAGATATTGGCAAAGATGTAAGCAAATGCACTTCGTCAACAGACGAAGCGATTGCGAATAACATTCGTCGTTTGATTCCAAATACATTCGTTGTTTTCGAACTACTTGATTTCGATGAAAACATTCCAGGTCATTATGTTTCAATGTTGTTCACCTCGATGTCCAAAAATAAACTCGAACTTAAATATGAATTCATCCATGTACCAAATGGTTTTATGATAACGTATAGTGTTAACAATCGCTTTTTTATGTCATGGATTGCATCGACAAAAGTTGCCGCGAAACAAATGGGAGCAAAGAAAGCGATTGAAATGTTGAAAACACTCTATCCGAGTATAAAAAGCAAACATGTGGTTACTGATATGTCTATGAACGAAAATGAGATTTCGGGTGTTAAATGTCGATTGATTCGACGTGCTCAATTGTACGATCATTCATCTTCAGCGGCATCACTGACGACAGCAAATAATAATCTACCGCAAAAGGAAGATATGGGCTCGAAATTATTGAAAAAAATGGGTTGGGTTGGTGGCGGAATTGGTAAAGATCTACAAGGCATAGCTGAGCCGATTCAAATCGAAGATTTACAAGGAAGAAAAGGCCTGGGTAGTAGCAGTCTCTTTCCAAACCAAACTTTTGTCAAGAATTTACGACAGATTCTGGAAGAATTCATTGCGACTAATGATGATGATGGCGAATTGCAATTCGCCAATGAGTTCAATAGTGAAGAAAGAAAGTCGATTCATAAAGAAGCAATGAAATTACATTTAACATCGAACTCCTATGGTCGAGATGGTGAACGACGTGTTAGTACTTCAATGAATTTAAATAATGTCTTCATATCTTCTCTTCTTTTTTCAGATTCGTGTCACACAAAAGCGTAATGTCGATCAACTTGTTGATCATCTATTGACTCATGGTGGTGAAACAGCGCGATACGAATTAAAAGTGCAAACTCAACCTAAATCAAGAGCCTCGAAAATCAGCCAACGAAAATATAGTCAAATGGCTCCTCCTCCATCTTCGCAATGGCCAGCACCTGATGCATGTGATGACGGAAATTTATAGTAAATCATTCTCATGCTCATTGTTTTGATACTTTTTTGCTTATATACTTGAACAAGTTACAGTTGTGTTGTATTTTTAATCTTTTGTTTTTTTTTGCTACATATGTATTTAGATGAAACGACAAGAAAATTCATTTGAAAAAAAAAAAGCAAACTGAACATTTCATTTCAACAGAATTACATATTTGTCTTGCTTATCTTATTTCTTATAGAAAAAAAAAGAAAAAAGAAAGTGACAAACTTTTATCGTGAACAATCTGATAGTATATATTATATAAATAGAAAGATTCACTTAACATCTGCAAGTGATAAATGACAAGGCCATAGCCGGTAATATCTTTTATCAGTTGAAAATCTAGAGAACGAGGGGAGCGGTTAACTCTTTTATCAACTCGTTATTCATTATCAGTATGTAATATAGAGACTACTACATTGCTTCAGTCGTATTCTTCATTTAGTAGATGTTCAGGATACTCAGTTGTAAAAATTCTGTCACTTTTTTTTCTTGTATTTTAGATAAACATGCGTTTATCGATAGCGATATTATATTTCCTAGCTGTGATTGCGTCTAGTCATGGTAGACGGCCTCGTCCACCGTTAAATATCTTTCATGTTGAACCAAGTGTCGGTCAACCTTGGCCAAAGCCTCAATCCATGCAGTCAACTCCTCAACAATTTGCTGTACATCCGTCTGCCTTCCATTTTATGATCAATTCAACAAGTCAAACTTGTGATACTTTAACTAGTGCATTTGATCGTTATTACAGATTAATCTTCTTTCCTCAAACTTATTTCGACTACATTCTCAATCCAGCATCGGCAACCGATGATAAAAATGATAAACCAAAGAAATCATTAGCTGATCTTCATGATGCGACTATACTGAAACGATTGAACATTCACGTGCAACAACCTTGTGAACAATATCCAACCCTTGAATCCGATGAATCATGTAAAGACTACTGACCTGGAAATTTTCTTCTTGAAAAATTCTTTTCTTTCGTCTAGATACGTTAACAATCGACACTGATAATGCTATGCTAGAATCTGTGTCAGTTTGGGGTGCTCTCCGTGGTTTGGAAACGTTTAGTCAACTTATTTATGCTGATGATGATCTCGGAGTAAATATTTGATGAAATCCATACTTTCGTACGTAATGATCGTATGTTTTCTTCAGTTTGCTATTAATAAAACAGTGATCAATGACTTTCCTCGCTTTGCTCATCGAGGGTTACTTCTCGATACATCGCGTCATTTTATCTCGGTGAAAACATTGAAAATGAATTTAGTATGTAACGAACTCTCTTGTCTAAAATACAAATTCGTTGTTGAATCTTCTCCTTACAGGAAGCTATGGCTCAAAGTAAACTCAATGTCTTTCATTTTCACATCGTTGATGATCAATCATTTCCATACGAATCACGAACATATCCTGAATTGAGCGGCGCAGGAGCATACAATCAAGCTCATGTCTATTCGCAAGATGATGTTGCTGGTCTGATTGAATTCGCTCGTCAACGTGGTATTCGTGTTGTTGTTGAATTTGATTCACCAGGTTTGAATTGAAACATCGAATCGTAGATCATATCGTTCTATCTGGTGACTGTTTTTAATCGATAGGTCATACACAATCATGGGGATTAGTTATTGACGTTCTGACACATTGTTATAGCGGAGGAAAACCTAATAATGAATATGGACCAATGGACCCGAGTCGGAATTCAACATTTGATTTCTTGAAGAAAATGTTCTCTGAAGTGGCCAGTGTCTTTCCTGATCATTACGTACATTTAGGTGGTGATGAAGTCGATTTTGATTGCTGGTAAGAAATCAATTTCTTGGGTATGTACATGTAAACAAGAAAAAACGTTGGTTTATAGGCGAAGCAATCCAAATATTCAAGCATTTATGCGTCAAATGGAATTTGGAAACGACTATGCATTACTTGAACAATATTATATGCAAAAGTAAAGCCTTTTTAGAAAAGAGGATTTTACAGCAAATAGAAATTGTTTTTTTTTCGAATATCTTTAGCGTAGTTGATATTGTTGGTTCAACAGGAAAAGGTTATGCAGTTTGGCAAGAAATTATCGATAATAATGTAACAGTTAAAGCTGATACTGTCGTCGAAGTTTGGAAGGTTTGTTAACAAACGAAGTCACGACGAACTTCCAACAGAAAAACGAATGTATATTATCTCTAGGATCCATATCCTGAAGAATTAGCACGTGTTACAAAACTAGGTTATCGTACACTTTTATCGACTTGCTGGTAAGAATTTAATATTGTACCTAATCTAATCATGTGCATTGAATCTAGGTATTTGAATTATATATCCTATGGCAAAGATTGGATTCCATATTATAAATGTGATCCACATAATTTCGCCGGTAAATATTTGTATCGTCGTGATGATTCATAGTTCTTGTTTTTCGCGTGTAGGTACTGATGAACAAAAGAAATTAGTTGTTGGTGGTGAAGCGTGTATGTGGGGTGGTAAGTTATCGACGCGAGAGACTGTTTCAAAGAGTGTACTCGTTTTTAAATAATGTAGAATTTATCGATGCGACCAATGTCATTTCAACAACATGGCCACGAGCTGCGATCGTTGCTGAACGTTTATGGTCATCGAAGAATGTGACTGATCCGAATGCAGCCACACCTCGCTTAGAAGAACATCGTTGTCGATCACTTCGACGTGGCATTCCAGCTTCACCTGTCAACGGCCCGAGTTATTGTGATTATGAATATGACCGTTAATTGATTGATCGTCCCAAGCTGAAAGCTTCTATTAATCTTAGAAGAACCCACTCGATTTTTCTTCTGTCTTTTATCGTACTGATTTCTTCTTAGCAGCATTGTGATTCCTTTTGCTTGAGAAATAAATTAATTCAGCGATGCCATTCGATCGACAAAGATCTTAATGATGCCTATCAATAAGCTTGGAAATCTTATTGTTTTGTATTTCTCTATCCAATAAGATCAAATTTGTCTTTCTCGTCTATTCATTCGATATTGTATTAATTCATTATTGAAAAGATAATTATCTCCAAGAAGATACTTAGAAAAATGAGAATGTCTTAGAACCGGAATAGGATCAATTGACTTTGACATACTCTAATAGAGAAAGAAAAATTATCAGAACAAAAGTTTGTACTTCTTACTTGAACTTTTTCGAATAAAAAGATCAATAGTTATTCTTTCTCGAGTCAACTAAAGATGATTTCTCTCGCCACCCGATTTGCTTTTCATCTAAATTCGCGATTTCAACACGCGAAGCACTTCGATGCCGAGTTCGATTCTTTCTCTAACGAAAGTTAATTATCATCGTCCTAATCTATATCAACGTTGAAAAATTCTTTCTGATAGGAGATGAAATGTTATCTGAAAGAAAGGTTGACAGTTTCATGGTATGCATTTGTCAGCAAATAAAAAGGCAATGAGACAATCTAGTTACTGAATATAGTTCATAGTTGTCATTTAGAGACGGCCGATAGTAATCATCTTAATAAACACGCAATAAAACAGAGAAATGAAAGGAAAAGACATCATGACTCTAAGACACATATGAGAGAATTTTCTTTCGTCATGCGCTTTTTTTCTATACGAAGAGATTGTTGTTTTTGTTACCGCTGTTTGAAATTGCTCGTCGATGGTGAGGAAGTGAACGAAAGCGCGAGACGAGAGTCGCTTGTAAGAATAATCATTATATTCATAGTCATCAAAATATTTTGTAATAACTATATTGCTCATTCATCATCACATATGATCTTTATCGTTGCATATACTCAGTCTTTTTTCCTATAATTGTCACATACTTACGGCACAGAAAAGAAATAAGAAAACATAGCGCGAGAGAGAGAGAGAGAGGAGGTTCTAGTTTTTCATTCTATTGTTGGATGCTGTAGTGTTTCTATCTGTTTGGAACAGGAGAACGAGTGTAGTAAAGAGACATAGTCGAACTCGGTGGATATGGAAAGAATTTTTCATCTTGAAGATGGTTTCTATGCATGTTGTTACTTCGTATTTCTTGCATGCGTTCGTACTTATGATGTTTTCTCTGTTATTTAAATTATCTGAGCAAGAAGAAGCAAAGTGCCAGCAGGGCTTCTAGCCGTCGGCAAACTGAAAACGATTCACAACATGCTGTCAGAAAAAAATAGCGCTAGTTGACTAATACTTAAATTGAAACGGACGTATGCGTGCATAGGTTCTATCAGCAGACGTCACCAACTTCTAATTGGATCTACTGAGAAAGTGAGATGTGTTTGATTTTTGTCTTTGTAAATATGTACGTTTCTGTACGCTCCAGATGAAATATAGGTAAAGTGAGACGTTTTCCTCTTTTTAGTCTTTCTTTTTCTTCTGCTTCGTTCTTTTTTCGATAATCTTTTTTTCTCTTTTTTGACATTTCTCTCCAAGATGAGGATGCACGCTCAAATGCGTTCCCTAACGAGTGTTCTTGTTTTTTTCCCATTGAGTATTGAGCATCGTGTCGTACACTAGGTACCGTTAGTCACTTCTTTTCATATCGAACTAGTATGACGCACATCTAGATTATGTATGCATATGCACGCGCGTGTTTCCGTTACTATCCATTACTGTCGTGGATGAATGAAACCTTTGTCGTTTGTTTCATTACGTTTCTAATACGAGACATGCAATAGGGGAATTGTATCTTTCTGTCAACATTAGTAACAACAATAATCAGCATTGGAAAATCTCAAGTGATCATCTTGTATTATTACAATGATGAACAAAGGAAAAAAAATGAGAAAGACAACAATTGCAGATTTCTTTTGAGAATCAAATCTACATACTTACAAATAGTTGACTTTATTGATAATCAATGCTTGAAGTTGACCCTGGATATTATTTTCTTGCCTTCTTTCTCTATTCTCGTTTTTTCTTCTTCGTCTTCTATAGTCATCACAAACGGCAAGGTCGATTGATTAGTAAGATAGTGGGAATATCGATTGTTGAATAGTTTTTTTTGTTCTCATCATGAATGCAATAGGCACGCACAGAAGCAGAAAAATGGTCATAATTCTCTATCTAGATTAGATGCATGATTCTACGGGAACATGCAAATTCGATACGCCGATGGATAATATGAAGTAATGAGCAAATATGTCTGTGTGTGTGTGGGTATATTTAGTCAAAACAACCGCTGTATTTCTGTCTTATGAAAATGATATATGAAGAGAATTCTTCTATGTGTATCCAAAGACTTGTTTTTTTGTTAATACAAACTCTTCTAGGTCATCAATAGTTATTTTCTCATTTGATTGTTGAGAAATAAGAAAGAAAATATCTATAATTGATAAGTCAAATGCATATAAATGCTTTTTACTATCAATGAGATCTCGATCTCATTTTCTTTCTTGACTGTGCAATGGAACAAACCGCCGATCGGATTTTCTGTATTTTTCTTCTATTTTCCACAGAACAATTATTTGTCACTTATATCAACGTACTTTTTCAATAGATAGTAGCGCCCGAGAAATTCTCTTTTTTTCTTGCCGACTAATCATTCTGTTAGTCTTTAATTTTCTTTTCTTTTATTTCCATTGAAGAAACCTGGAATGTGAAGACTTTTTATTTACCAAAATGACTTTGGTACTGATGAATAAATGAATAAGAAGTTATCTAAATGAAGGACTCCAGTAACGGATCATTTGTCTGTCCAAATGATCGACAATTACAACTTCGGGCAAAGTAAAGAAAAAACAAATATTTGTTTAACTCATTACTGTGTTTGATTTCTGATTAGACTCAATTCTGGATGGTCATTTCATACGGGTCGGCCGACAACTCGTAGTGCTAGTGCAGCTCCTTCGAGTCGATTTGGAAGTGCAGCGGCGGCGGCGACGAATGCTGTTGCAAGTAATAATAATTCGCTACGTGATGAAGAAATGGAAAGAATTAAAAAAGTGCTTGAACGAGCTCAACGAATCGAACTTATCGAACAAGAACGAGTCGGGTATGATTAGGTTTTCCTTAATAACTAATTGTTCAAATCTTTTGCTTCTTTCAGAAGACTTTACGATCGTCTAGATAATATGAAAAAACATGCAACGGGCAACGGTTCGACACAATGTGTTCTCTGTGCAGACGGTTTTGGCATGTTAGGAGTATCATCGACTTTTTGTGTTGATTGCCATAAAGTATTGATGCGTGAAGATAAAAAAAACAAACCGATTTGTCATTCTCATCGTTCGATTTTTAGGCTGTGTGCAATAAATGTTCGATTGAAACTGTTCATAATCAACAAATCATATCATTGTGTAAACTTTGTAGTGAAAATCGTGAAGTAAGAATGTTAACAACGATGAAAAGCTCTTTCGCTATGATAATCCATATATTTAGTTATGGAAAAAAACAGGTGCTTGGTTTTTCCGTGCCTTGCCCACGCGTTCAGCAATTCCTGTCACTATAAAACCGTCCTCGTCAGCGATATCATCAGTCACGACAAAAAGTGATAGTATATCGATTGAAGATGATTCAAATTCAGACGATCGACAAAGTGTAGGAAGTCGATTTAATCGTCAACCTTCTCCAAGTACAGGTATGAGAAAAAAATCTGCTTTCTTAAACACATCTGAAAGGATTGTTGTATTTGATTGTAGCAACAGTAAATAATCATTATACAACTGTAGATTCTTATCCGCAAAATTATGATAACCAACGTGCAATGGCTGAACACGATCGGGATGAGAGTATCGATTCTTTCAAAACTGATGATCGAAGTTTGAAAGGTAACTGTGATTCTACTTCAATTCATATCTCAACCTAAATCTTCTAGATGTTTCGATCGATGAATATGTTCCAAAATCTCAATTGCGTACACAATCTCAATTATCACAACCAGTTGTATCGACATCATCCTCATCTTCATCACCGATCCCATCAAATACATCTAATAATACATCATCAACTCCGCCACCGACACAGACAGCACCTACAACTCTACTTCAGCCGTCACCATCACCAGTACCAATAACCCCAACTTTATCTAACATTCGTCCTCTATCATCCATTGTCATCAATACGCCATCAGTTGCAGATGATTGTGGTACAACTCGACAATTTGCTTCATACTTTCAGAGTTCTCGTTGGTTTTTTTCTCTTGTAGGCCTAGGTCTACTCGATTTTGATATTATTTGGAGAGAAGCTTTCAATATCCTAACGATTAACTTAGTTCGAGCCCGAAGTTTACGAGCAGCGGACTCTAACGGACTCTCCGATCCTTACGTCAAATTACATCTCGTACCAGGTGTTGCAAAAGTAAATATTTACAAACTTGTCGGAGGACATAAACTGACAAGCCTGTTATTATTTTTTTTTCATAGGCAACTAAATTGCGTAGTCACACTATCCGTCGAACGTTGAATCCCGACTTCGACGAAACGCTCGTTTATCATGGCATATCAGCGGAGGACATAAAAGTCAAAACTCTTAAGTTAGTTTTCAATGATCGACTTGTTCTTTTGATTGAAAAAGCTCCTTTTTATGTAAAGATTCACCGTGTTAGATGAAGATTCAGTCGGTGCAGATTTTCTTGGTGAATATCGTTTGAAACTATCCACAATTAAATCCGATGTCAAAGAAGCCTTTTCAGTCTATCTTCAACATAAAACTGACGTAAGTTCCTTTCAAGGGAAAGACTAACCTTGTCTTCATTCTCACATTCTCCACCGAGAAATGCAATGTACACTTACACATCCTATTTTAGGATTCTGAGGTAAGGAGAACAACGTACAGCATTCTATTGTTTTCACATATTGCAGTTGCTTCTCGTTATTGTCAACATGATTTCGTATCTTTTTTGTACCGGATGTGCTTAGTTGATCGCTGATATCTGTTAATGATTCATTCTCGTTGTATTTTTAGTTTCTGCATGATGAAGATAAGAATGAACGTGGTAAAATTCTTCTTAGCTTATTCTATTCGAAATTAACGTGTAATTTTCACGTGAGAGTTATCCGAGGCATTCAACTGTTACCGATGGATTTCGGGCATACATCAGATCCCTATTGTAAATTAGCTTTGTATCCATCGACTGATAATAATTCCAAATGGAGCTTCAAAACAACCGTTAAAAGACATACCTTACAACCAGAATTTAATGAAGAATTTGTTTTCTCTCGTGTACAATTTCCGGATTTAATTAGTAAAACATTACAGATTACCGTTTATGATAAAGACGTCGGCAAAAAAGATGATTACATTGGTAAGCATTCCGTCCAGCTGATTTCTAAAATTAGCTGCAACACGAACTGATCAGTACTCGTTGTTGATCTTCTACTTGAATATTGCTGCACGACAAGTTCAACTGTTTTTCTTCTAGGCGGTTTCGAATTAGGTCAATCAGCGTCAGGTGATGAGCTCAAACATTGGTTATTAATGGTTAAATCGCCCGAACAATGGGTGGAAATGTGGCACAAACTAAAACCCGAACAGTATCATTCAACCTTACGACAACAAGATTCTCAGACATCTCGATAGCAATAATTGTTAACTAGAAATTTTCTGTTTCGTTTTTGTTGTTTTGTTGGTTGTTTTTCTTCTTCTTCACGTATTCATATGATTTGTGAACATTCAATGTGGATTTGAAATAGAAAACTAGAGATGAAGAATCCAGCGAGAATGATAATTGATGGACAAAAGAAGAAATGATGTTTGTTTTCTTTCTTGCAAATGTTTATTTTGATAACTGACTGTTTTCATGTGTCGGTTTTTCTTCTTCTTCTTCTTGTATAGTTTTGACCGGTCAATATTTCTCTGTGCCTTGAGTGATTTGTCTTCTTACTATTCATCTCGACAGAGATCTTCTTCAAGTTATCTGTCATTCTAGTCTTCCTTTTTCATCATTCTTGATTATCGATAGCGTGTCATTTCCGATAAAACTGAATTCATAAGTCCTACGAAGATTTGACCAAATAGAGGTGACATGCGAAAATATGAACGAAATCGAATTTCCTTTCAATTGGCTTTTTTTCTTGTTCTTCTCTGTGTTGTGAACTCTTATTACATCAATATCATTTGTTTTTTCTTCGCGAACAGAATCTCTTTTGTCATTTATTTTCCTTTCTCGATCTCTTTTTAAATACACACGTGTAAACACATATGTAGAGATATGTGAATGATACTACTCGGCCTTGTGTAAAGAGTAAGAAAAACGTATACCGATGACATTAGCGCCATCTTCAATAAAAAAATCGACAGCATTTGACGTTAACTACAGGGCTGTTGCATAGGAACTTAAATGACATGAAAGAGTGCTGTTAATAGCCAAAGACTTTGCTTAGGGAAAGAGGAAAGAAACCTATCGAAGAACGAGCACTTGTTCTAATGGACCAAGTTCAAGTGTTATCAGCTGTTTGTAAAAGACTGAACGGTGATGTTGAATCATTGATGAGTCAAATGACATTGCGGCAATCTGCATTAGCTCAAATAGATGCCAATCAACAATCTCAAGATGATCAACTTCGTCAATTTAATATGGATCTGCAAATCAAACTGTCGAGAACCGATGCAATTATACAAAAACTACAAGTAGATACCGAACATATCTCACATGGTTTACGCGATGCTATCAATGGCCAGCAGGAACTGAATCGATCGATTGCACAGCGCCATCAAGAACTTAAAGCAGAAGTAATGAACAAATAGAAAAGCACACTTGTGCAATAATTGACCTAGAGTAAACATTTGTTCGCTCTTTCTAGCTTTCATCATTGAGTCAACGGATTGAGCGTATGTTCAATGAACAGCAAGTGGTGCTACGCACATTCGAGACGGATACTGCACGAGCTTTAGCAACAGCTGATTCACGTGCTCGGGCGTTCGTAGATGAGCTTCGAACAGAAGTTTTTCAAATTAAAGCCCAGAAAGTCAGTGAACGAGAACGTGCAGAACAACGTATAACTCAAAAAATTGATGAAGTCAAACGATCTTTAGAAAATTATGTAAAGAAACCTTCTCAATTACAATTCCTATCGAATAAAACTTTCGTTTCCTGTAGGATCGTTATGAAAAGCGTATTGAAGACGCCATACGTCAATTCGAACGTAAGAATTTAGATGTTGAGGAGCATTATAAACGATCCATCCACGATTTAAATCGTAATGCCACTGTAAGAAAAAATTTGCTGCCGAGAGAAGTAAAAACATTTCCCTCCTTTTCTTCTGATTAGGCAATTGAACAAGATGTTTATAAGCGTTTCGATGATCGATATCAGCGTACGATAACAAGTCTGGATAAGGTGAAAAAAGAGATGCGGGCATGTTTTGAAACGCTTGAAAGTTCGGTGGAAACCCTACAACGTATAACTGATGCTCGGATCAAAGGTACGGAAGAAAAACTCGAACGACAAGTTCAAAAACTTCGCCGTGAGATTGATATAATGTGATGAGAATAAGTTTTGGTCATGGAAAAACATGTTATTGTATTATTTACCTGTTTACATATACGCATCTTCATGCTATCATTGGTTACTAAACACCTGTCACAATATATTACCAAACATATTTTGATTATGTTTGTCGTTTCATTTTTTTCTTATCTCATTACTGATGTCATATGTGAAGTAAACAAGCTTCTTGCCTATTCTTCTTCCTATGATGATGATATACACATATGTAACCACATAAATGATCGTTATGCTAACCAGGAGATATTTTTGTTTTAAACCTTCACCCTCTTTTGCGCTGTTTGACTACCTTTGTGTGTATAGTGCTCGAATGTATTGTTATTTATGCTCTGTATGTATATACGTTTCATCCAGACTAAATCAAGATCAATATCTGTCTGTCATTTATACATTGATATGTTTGAAAGTAGTAATATACTTTCAAGGTGATTGGTTTTGAAAAAAAATACCATTTATCATGAAGAAATAATAAGAGTTGTCCTTGTAGTTATGTGTGATGTATATTTTTATGCCTGAATGCATATTGATACCACTTAAGAGTAATTTAAGACATCGTTAAGAGTAAGAGTATTGCCAAATAAGCTAATTTATTTTAATCCTTTTTTTCTTAACAAAAAAATACTATGGAAATGTAGCAAATGAAATAAAACAGTATCACAGCAGCAAAAACTTATTGAAATTAATTTAAAAAAGGAATAACCTTAACTTAAATCAGATGGAAAAGAATTGCATAGTTGAGAAGAGTGGAGACAAAAAAAACAAGTTTCTTATAAACCACCTTGGACAAATTTGTTGAATTCTTGTGCATCAAGACGGCCATCTTTGTTTGTGTCAGCGCTGTTGAAAGCTGCACCAACGGCATCAAATCCAGTAAGACCACCAGCAGCACCGCCTGCACCTGAGGAAAATGATGATGATTCGTAGCTTGATGAGCTGAAACCACCAGCAGCACCACTTTCAAATCCAGCAGCACTAGCTTCAAATCCAGCTGCACCAGCTTCGAATCCAGCAGCTCCGAAACCAGCAGCTCCGAAGCCAGCAGCTCCACCAGTTGAGCTTTCGAAGGTGCTTGATGAGAATGATGATGAACCACCAGCAGCTAAATCTCCACCAACCAAACCAGTGGCGAATTCACCTCCAGCAGCACCGCTTGAGCTGAATGATGATTCTGCGCTGAATGATGATGAGCTAGCGACAGCTCCAGCAACAGCGGGTGGTGACTAGTTAGACAAGGAAAACAAGATGTATTCAAACAGTGACACGAAGGCAATCTTACAATATCTTCAACAACACCAGCAGCACGAGCTTGTTGAACGAGTGTTTGGGCGTCAAGTAATTGAGCTCCATAACGTTGAACATAAGCTTGTGGGTTTTCTTGAGTAACACCCAAGCGTTGGAATTGACGAACAACACGGACTTGAGCTTGTTCGTATTGGATGATGACGTTGCGTGGTGCAGCGTAACCTTTGGCGGCTTCGGCACGTTGAACGATGGTTTTTCGTTTAGCAGCAGCTCCGTATGGGACCCATCGTTCGATGATGATATCACCTATTAGATTTTAGAATTAATATACTGCGACAAATCGATAAGGAAGTAAAAATACATACGTGGGCGAGCTGGAGCAGCTGGGAGACGTTCGATGATGACTGATCGTGGTGGAACAGGTAAAGCAGCGAGTTTACGAACGACAGTTTGTGAGGCAACTGACGCTGGTGGCTGTGGTGGTCTTTCACGGAGGATGAGTGGAGGTGGTTGTGGGAGAGGTGGAGCTTGTTGTTTGATGCGGAGAGGTGGTGGTGGGGGTGGTTGAGGTGGTCGCACTTCTTTAATGATGAGTGGCTAAAACGAAGAATAATAGTAAATTTGATGCCCTCACCCTCACCCAATACTTACGCCTGGTGGTGGGATTGGTGGTGGTTGAAGGAATCGAACTTTGATGTTCTGTGTGTAGGTTTGAACACCACCTGGTGCTTGTCGTCGAATGATTTGTGGGTTGGCATCAACGTAGAGGCCAGCACCTCGTACTTCAGCACCATATTTAGACCAGGCTGCATTGGTTTCGGATGTGTAGCTAGCAGCTTGGTTGACAGCTGCAACATCGAAACCAGCAGCAGCACCACCGGTGGTTGATGATTCGAATGATGATGATTGGTAGCTGCTGCTGCCGCCGGCAAGACCAGCATCAAGAGCACCATTGGCTGAGAAGCTTGCTGATTCGAATGAACCGCCAGCCAATCCAGCTTCGGCACCAGCTAAACCACCAGCTGATGATGAAAAGCTTGATGATTCGTACGAGGATGATCCATAACCAGCACCAGCTCCTCCTGCTTGTCCAGCTGCGAGCGAATTGCCGATCCAGCTTGAAAATTCATTACGGTCGATTGATCCATCTTTGTTGGCATCGACTTGTGAGAAAAGTCCGTTAGCATCTACTCCACCAGCACCACCGCTTGATGAAGATGCTGAATAGGATTGAAATTCGTAGTTGGACGTCATGTTCGAACGTGTGTTATTGAAACAGGAGAATGGTTAGTGAAGTATTGTGAAGAAATCACTGTTTATATACCAGTAGCAAATATGCTAGTCTTCCTACACATATAGATACATTCTTTCCCTCTCTCTCTCTCTATCCCCCTTTTCCTCTCATTTATTCTCTCATTTTTCACCTTCTCACCCAAGTACCTTTATGACGTAGATAGCTAATGAAGCGTATGATTTGCTGGGTATTCCTCTATATCTTTTTCTTTTTCTCTCTTTTTTGCTGTCATATTTCAGTATTTTTTTTATCATCATGATCAGATATTGGTTAGAAAAAAAAGGTATCAACATGAATCAAGCGGCTTATTCACTGTGTCCTCAGACATCGACCGCCAAACCGCATCGAATAAGGGTTTTTCTATCCACAAGCAAAAAAATCAGATAGTGCGACTACACAATAGAGCCGGCCATCACCTATACACAAAAAAAGCAGCTATTGATTGAATAGAAAGGGCAAGGTTTAGTAGAAAAAACTGCGTACACCTTGCTTGACTGGCTGTAGGCTGAAAAGACAATAACAAGCGATGATTGTGAAAATCGCCACCAATGACAGTATCGATTTGTAGGATGAAAATCTAAGACAACCACTATGCATATTCGATCAGTCTCTCTCGATGATAAATTATAATTTACGGGCTAAATATTATTCAGATTTTGTTTTATTCGAACGCAATCATACTCGTTAGCCTTTCACAACATATGTTTTTTTTGTTTAAATATATACATACAAGCAAAAAAAGAGCAAAAAATCAAATCGAGGAAATACTACACAAAACGATTCGGCTGCCGTGCTTGAATTAATAATAAATCATTCTCTTTGGTCGAATTTGTCAAATCTTGATCGGGTAAAAACTTTTCACAGTTGTTTATCGATCGATCTTTTTTTGAACTATAATACTGATTATGTGTGGAGAAAAAGCGATTAGATTTTTTATTCTGATGTCCTTTTTCTGCTGGAGATGATATAATTTGACTATCTTTGGTAGTCGAGCGCGACTGCTTAGTCGCTCGAGGTGACATCGATGACGAGTTCGACGAATGCCTCTGATGATTCGTGCTGCGTGGTTGTAACTTAGACTGCGATTGTTTTGATGAGGGTTGACTTGGATGATTTTTACTAGGTAGATCGTTATCTAACTGCGATGAATCAATACATGGTAAACAAGAGAATAATTTACGAAACTCTAAATTAAATTTCGCCTACAAGAAAAAAAAGAGAAAGAGCATGTCTAATGAGGTCGATACATATTTCGATTAAGTAAAAGCAACATACACTGCAGAATCCGTATATAAACGGATTATGACAAGAATTCGACATTGCTAGCCAATTAGCAGATAACCACAGAACTACGATATGTTTGAAACTAACAGAAAAACAATATTTCTTCGGATTGGTCTCAAGAACAAACATACTCATTAATTTCAGGTTTATAAACATTTAGAAAATTGTATAATTGTAAAGGAAACCAGCAAATTAAAAATAAAGCCACAACAAGAAATAACATTTTCAGTACCTGAAAAACAACATGTGTTAACCTTGATTTTTCTTTATCCCACTAAATTTCGGATATAGAAGCAAAATAAAACTTGACAAAATCATTAGTTTTCGAAATCAATCAGTCAGTCAAGCTATAGAAAAATTATCTAGACACGATCAAATTTCATCCTCGAACATCGCATATTCGCGCTCTAATGTTATTTATTCTATTAATCATTTCTCAAGGTAATACCCATTAATCTTACTTTGCGTTTATTGCGAGCAATAACTTCTTGATGTTTTGTTTGGCCAACAGGTTTAGAAAAGTACAAATGCGAAGCAATACGAAAATATGCGACACTGATAATTATAAATGGGATTACGTATTGAGAATAAATATTGTAAACGATGTAAATTCGTTGGATTTCGTACGAATTTCTTGTTGAATTATCTTGTTGAACTTCATATGGATACGGTAGACATTGATAGCCGAAGTTATCGATGAAATAGACGTTATAGAAGATCAAACTAGGAATTGACGAGCCTAGGGCAATCAGCCAAATGATAATAAAGATAATAAATGCACTTCTGGTAGATAATTTCGGTTTTAATGGATGTAACATAACATGGTAACGATCAAGTGAGACAACAACTAATGTATAAATGGATACATCGACAGAGAGGATTTGGACAAATGGTGCTAATTTGCAGAGAAATTTCGGTAGAACCCATTTTTGTAATACGGCTGCTTGAAACTAGACACAAAACAGACATTTGACATAATGAAACAAGAACAGTAACAAAACAATTCTATGTACCTGAAATGGTACAGCAAAACAAGCTACTAGACAATCCGAAAGAGCTAAATTACAGATGAAATAATTCGTCACCGAACGCATTCGTCGATTGCGTAGAACAATGTAGATAATACAAGTATTACCAAGAACAGCCAGTAGTGAGATAATTCCATATGCAAAACTTAATAGAATTACTTGATATTTTTCCGGTACGAGAGTTTTAGTCAATTCAGCTACACTATTCGTTCCATTTAATGTTGCCGTCGTTGTTGTTGATGAACTATTTGTGAGAAATTTATTCGAATTTAATGGATTGAGGGTAGTTGGCAATAACGAGAGTGTACGTGTGTCCGCCATTGATATTCATTGTCGTGTGAAAATCAATCTATATAAACATTTTCGCATATTATTCATTTGAATAATAAATAAGTTCATAAAATGCATTATGTAGATGAATCTAGAGTAAACAAGTTCATAGTATATCAACTTTTCGTAGCAAACATCACTCGATTTCGATCAGATATGAGACGTGAGTGCATTGGAATAAATATTTATCTTTACTTCAGAAAAGAAATTGTATTTACCTGGTAAATAGAAGGAAAACAACCAGATTTATGTTCCATGACTTCGATTCGGACGCAAGGAAATCGATCGGATGCTAGGTTTCTTCTACTTGATGTGCAGTTACGGAGCGATTCAGTAAAGAGTATATATAAATCGCTTGTTTTCATGCAAGCATCATTTAGTAAGAGAGATGACGAAGGGAAAGAAGAAGAAAAACAAGAAGCAAATCTATATCTATCATATCTAGTTGCTTGCGACATAGAAAAGTTCCTTCGGCTATGCTAATAAGCAAACAATCAATATAGAGATAAATCGATGAGCTTGTGCATGAGATGATAAAGCGATTTGTTGTCTTGATTCATTCAGCTCATTTTTTCGGCGCTCTCTGTCTCTCATGTTAAGTTAGGAGGAATGTTTTATTTATTTGATTAAATAACAACAATACTAAAACAGGATGAAACGACGAATAGGAACGGATATCTTTTTTCCTCTTTCTCTTTAAATATCAATAGTCATTTGTAATGTGTTAACATATTTTCTATTCAGATATTATTCAAGTGTTAAACTGGCAATGTCATCCAGCGAGAAAGGGAAACGAGAGACAGACAACACGCATCGAAGAAGAAAAAAAATCAGTAGCAGCTGTTCTTCAATGCAAAGTCAAAACGACGTTTTACATCAATTGACAATGAATATCTGTATATTCAATAAAGGAAAAAAAATCTACCTAAAAAACTAACTTGTGATCAAATCATATCTAGGTCCACATTATACAAATTAATGCCTGAAAATAACTAGTAGTATATGTATATGATTCTCACTTGTTATCATTAGGCTTGCTTGTTTGTCATTTATCGCTCGATGGGATCATTTGCCATCAATCCTGTCATAGATGATGATTAACACCAAATGTGCTGATAGACAAATCAAGCGAAAGATATCTTCGACATCATGTGTGTGTTAGACAAGTTAGTTTTCATGCATGTATACATCTAGACGAGTTGGTTGAATAATAAATAACGAAGAAAAAGGGCGGAGATACGAGCAGTTGACAGTGATAAAAATCAATTAGTAATCCAGCTGCTTAACCTGATGTTTTTGTCCTTTTTTTTGATATTATCTAGAAGTTCAAACAATAATTACCAGTCGATCGAAGACGGATTGCTTTTTTTCGAAAAAAAAGAAGGAAACAACGGGCCCTTAGAAAATCAAATACTCGGAATCGTTCTTCATCAAAAAGCTTCATTCAGTTTCGAATAGCCCATATCAATCGGTCTTTCAATACTTGAATGACGTCTGATTTTTTTTCTTCTTCCCTCTTCTCAATTAACTAGTATATACAAAGAGAGAGAAAAAAGCGTTATTTGCATTATTACAATAAGTTGGATGATGATGATGAAGAGCGAACGAAATAAAAGAAGAAAAAGAACTTAAAAAGATGACTGACAAACGGCTGTATGATTCTATTTCAAATAAGCAATCTTCGAAAATGTTGTTCAACGTCAATAAAGATAATGGCTATACTAATTGTCAATAGTCTTCTTCGATGCCACTTGGCAAATAGAACATTCCTACATGATTTGTCTAATGATTAAACTTACATGAAATCTTATTCACAATTTATATCAGCAGATAGGAACAGTTTTCTTGTCGATCGGACATGTTAATACTCATGTCTGATTATGCGAACTGATGGAACTCGATTAGTTCGTCATTTATCTTCTTTTGGTCTCTCCTCAATTTGATACGTCCCATCGTTGTGAAAGTCACCAGAGAATAAATACTTGGTACTGTCAATTACATGTCGAATATAGAAGATGAAAAATATCGACACAGCATGAGATGAGAAAAGACTTTGGACATCTTTTCAATTTGATTTCTTTGTCAAGAAGAATCTAATTAATTTTGTTTAAGTGACAAATCTTTCCAATGAAACCAAAGAAGGGAGCCATCAATGACACTTCGACAGAGTGACAAAAAAGATTTTGAACAATGTTCTTATGTTTAATTTAATTTCTTCATGAATACAATGATTATCGAATGTGTAACACAAAAACGGAAACGATGAATATTTCGAGTGAAGTTCGCTGCTTGATTTACAAATGAGAAAGAAGATGAAATTAGCATGTTGAATGCATTAAAGCACCAACAAGTTTGTTGTCTTTAGCAAGTTCGTTATAACATTGATGTGCATCGAGAGTAGTCTTGACGAAATAATCGGTATTCAATTGCATGCCTTTTTCTCGAAGAAAATCTTCTGTTTCTTTCGCTATTTTCAATTGATTTTCCATGCCTGTTGACAATACAATATATTTCGCATTTTTCTTCAACAAGTATTCGACGTCTTGAGGCTGTATACCGGGGACATGAGAAGTATTCGATTCTCTCCAATCCCATTTTTCTGCTCCTGAAAAAGCGATGTGCAAGATTGAATTAATTACTATTACTGCGTTAGAGAACGATATTACCTCCGGGAAAAAGTTTGAAATCTTTACCGGGTGGACATCCTTCTACTTTCATAAACCCCCATTTGAGTTCTTCGATCGGAGGAGATCTTTTGGGTATATCAGTACTTGTCATCTTGAATACAAATGAACAGTTTTTGTGCATACATGCCACTTCGAGTGTTTTTTCTTTGTTTATTAATCGATTCCTTTTCTTGTGGTTTTAAAAAAAGAAAACTTCTGACACGAAAACAAACATACAGAGGGAATAGAGAACAGTAGTTGTACAGAAATTTTAAATAGATTAACACACATAAATTAAATCATCGATGATTCTTGACAATCATCTATACCTGTCGTTGATTTAGCACGAGCTTTCTTCAATTTGTTATTATTCATCTGAAAAGAAAAGAGATACATTCAATATAGACAGTCAATTCGAATCAAAAGCTATCTTACTTGATTATGTTTAGGACAATAAACTGAATAACTTTCTTCAATCAATCGACTATCAACTAAATCGAAACAATATGATTTCTATTGATTCAATTCGATTTACATACCAGTTGTTTTCGCACAGGAATAATGATATCGAATTTTACAATTCCGATAGCGACACGCCAATGCTGCACCAGGTATTTTACAAGCAGAACATGTCTATGAATAATTACAGATGGTAAATAATCAAGGAAAAGAGGATGAGTGCCTTACGATATCGAGATATGTCATACATGCATCAGACACGTGCATTAATTCTCCTGTACTCGAATTCATTTGAATGTGGTTATTCCATAGTGCGCAATCTCGGTGCAGCCAAACTTCCTTTAATTTTCTGTAGTGTTTAGGTAATTGTTTGTCTAGAAAAAAATAGAATTTGATTGATTTTCCAAGAAAATCTACTGTCATACTATTCTGAACATATCCTTGATATTGTTCATTCAGTGGAAATGGGCCGAATAGAGGTCCAAGATAGTTTTCGTACGGTTCTTTCCAACATAAGATGCAATGCCATGGAGCTTTGAAATCTTCCACAGGATTCATCTTGACTTGTCTTCGAGGAAAATAGAATGATTGAACGGTTAAGTTCTTCTTTGTACTCGCGGATGTTTCCAAATGTGTGCCTGGTACGATGCGATGTGTAACATCATCGTTAGCAATGACGTATAATTCATCTGAGCGGTTTTTCGCCGAAATAGTTGCGGTTTCATTCGAATGTGCTTTTTTTTTCGTTGATCTTCTTTTCGGCGGAACGTTGACATGACGGAATTTTTTTATGATTTCAACTGTTTGTTCGTCTTGTTCGGGATCGTCTCTCGATAGATTTCGCTGAGATTTCTTCGATGAGGACCTTCGGATCGGTTTATTTACATTATCTGAAGGTTCTTTTTCGTCTAGTTGATACTCATCGTCGGAATTATCATTTAAATACGCGGATAATTCAGGCACTTGCTCCTCTAAGGCTCCAAAAAATTTTTGTTCTGTAAAAAAAATAAGAAGTGAAGAAAAGTTTTCAATAAACCAATCCTTACCATCTTCTTTGGATATATTATCGAAACGGACTAGATGACTTCGTCGTTGAGGACGATTCTTCACATTCCAATTAACACCGCTTTCGCTTGGTTCTTCATCAACAACTATTTCATCACTACTTTTCTTTCGATCTTCATCATTGTTATCACTTGTCTCTGCATCTTCCCCTGCTTCGTCTTCTTCTTCTTCTTCTTCTTCTTCATTATCATCACTTTCATCTTCACTATTAGAACTATTTTCTCCAGCACTTTTAGCTGATTCATCTTCACTCTCTGAAGATGACGCTGACGATGATGATGATGATGACGAAGGAAGCGGACGTTTTGAATGACTAAGCACTGTTCCACCAGGTGGGACATATTCGTTATCCTCATCTTCTTCATCGCCATTATCTTCCATTAATCCAGCAGCGATAGCAGTTTCTAAGAACAGCCGCGTGTTACCAGTGTAAATCAATGAACGTTTCTTCGCTTCGCGAATAGGTTTCGATGAAAGCTCTGTTGTCGTTCTTCTTTGTGGTGCAGAATTGGAAGATGAACTTGATTGATCATCATCAAGATTCGAATGAGTAGGTGATTGAATAACTTTAGGTTTTTGAATTTTCGACGAAACAGAATTTGAATGATGACCGTTAATCGAACTGTTTAACTCAAAATTATTTTCTGATAAACGTCGTTTCGACGATTTGTGATGATCCAAAGAACCATTACGTCTCTTCTCAATTCCATTTGATGACGAACTGACAGTATCACTATTTGATTTATCTAATTGAACTTTCACAGGAGAACAACTTCGATTTTCACTGTTGGACGTTCCACGCTCGGATGATGTAGATAAGTCACGTTTTCTTGATGTTCGAGTACTGGATTTCGGTGTGGTACTCGGCGATTCAGATACACCATCCAACTGAGATGAAACGACGATGGTATTCGAGCTAAATTACAAATTGAATCCGATCAAACTCTGATACACTGAAAAGAAAAAAAGTTATAAATCTACCTTAATCTTATTTTATCTGCAGAAGATTTATTAAGAGTCGATCGGAGTTTCGTCAATAATTCTTCATAATCTTGTTCAATATATTCTACTTTACAATGGATTCCGTCATCGTTGTCGATCGACCCATCAACAAATGGTTGCGTATCTGGCTGATTCGACGAGAACATCATCGATTGAGATTGCTGCTGTTGTTGTTGTTGTAGAAAGGAAGGATTATGTTTCTGTTGCAATGATTTAATTGATGGTAGTGGTGCTTGAGACGTTGGTGTACTCAAGCCTCGTGTTAAGAGACTCGTTACCACTGGATGATTACTGATAATTGAGTCGCCTGTGTTCATATCATTTGTCGTGTTCATACGATTTTTTTTATTCAAATCACTTCGTTCGTCATGTGTTGAACTACGTTTCAAACCGCCAGATGTTCTTGCATGCTGTTCAAGAGTAGACTTGTCATTTGTAAGTAAGTTACTAACAATAGTAGTGTTTGGTGGTGTTGAAACAGAATTTTTTGGTGATGAAGTTCCATACGGAGATAAAGACTCACTGAATGGCGATTGTGGATCATGAATTTCATTTACAACACTCTTCGGATCAATGACCTAAACAGACGACGTAAAACATTGATTTATTTCGCGTAGAGAGAATATTACCTGTGATTCAGGTAATAATACGAGTCTTTCAAGTGATTGCAGTGGATGTGGATGTGATTCGCCTGCATTCGATAGCTTATTAGATGTCGATGAATTCATAGTTTGTTGTTGTGACGATGGTGGTGGTTGATTAATGAACATTGGGTTTTGGCCTGGCATCATTGGATGGTTTGGATGACAGAATTGTTGTGATGGTGGCATACGATACTGGTGCTGTTCATATGGATGATAATGCATTGGATGTGACGACATGGATTGTGGTAACGATGGTCGATGTCCACCCCAGGGTGGATGTTGCTGCGGATGCATCATCATACGTTGATTTGGATACACAAAATGTTGTTGTTGTGGGTCCGGTGAGTAAAATCGTGGCAGATGTGGGCTATAATAGCCTCCTCCAGGAGGATTTATACCACGATACATCATTCCTGGTGGTTGAAATTGATGAGAAGAAAGCGGTGGAGGGGGTTGTGGGTGATAATCGTTGAATGGTGGCGGTTCCATCTGTGGAGGTAAGGCATCGATGGATGTTGAGCGATGAGGTGATGATGTTGAAGATGATGGACTCACATCAAAGAACGTATTCGGGTTAACTGGATTAGCGTAAGAGTTTGAACGATGGTAAGAAGTTGGAGTGTCAAATGTAGGCGGACCCGGAAGAATACGATCTGGCGATGGACCACTGCTTGTTGGTGGTGTGCTAACATTAGGCCCAGGAGAATATGCTGTTGGATTTTGGCTCATCGTTCGATTGATTGTGTTTATAGCTGGACTAGCTGTTTAACACAATATAAATGGGATACATCTTTGTAAAGACAGAATATGATGTATGCAGAGTAGCGTACCTGTGCGAGAGCGAGTGGTTGATGTTGGCGGTTCAGAATTAAGATCAAGA
Source organism: Adineta ricciae (assembly GCA_905250025.1). Classification (NCBI taxonomy): domain Eukaryota; kingdom Metazoa; phylum Rotifera; class Eurotatoria; order Adinetida; family Adinetidae; genus Adineta; species Adineta ricciae. Next base: position 310,999 of record CAJNOJ010000002.1, read on the forward strand.
TAGTGTGTTGGAGTTAGACCTGTTACATAAATGGAAATCAAAACAAAACTCCTATCTTATTTCTCAAGACGAACTTTTAAGACTTTGCTTCAAAAGTGTGATATTATCCATTATTGTATAGATATCATTGTTTGCTACACCTAATGATTGCAATTGAGCAATAGTCAATCGACATACCTTCGAAATAGCATTCAATAAAATTAGTTCAATTAGATATAAAATTCTCTTACCGAATGTATGTTTTGGTAACCAGATCGTTCAAAGCGATCCGCATATTTACTACACGTGAATGTATCAAGCCAATGTGCAATACTAACCATGGTGAAAATTTTTCTTATTTGATCAAGCGAAATTCATTCTTCTGGAATAACAACAGTGCCGTATATATTATATGAATGTTTAGTTTAGAATAAGAAACAATTGTGTAAAGAATAGAAAAAAAACTGATTTCGTTCGTTTTGATTGGTTAATTTATATACTACACAATGAATTAGAAACGAGTATTAATATAGTAGAATATGGTCAGTTATCAACATGTCTTGCAACAGAGAAGTGAAATGTTTATTAAAGATTGTTCATCATAAAGGATTCATAAAACAATTTTCATTGGACGATAACTTCACCCAATCGTGACACACATGTCAATCGTTAGTTAGCACATGGATGATCTATTCTTTTCCAGGGCATATGTTCATGAAAGCATGAAGAAGTATAAAGTAATTCATATTTATTAGAAAAAAAAACTCTAATATAATTTGACGACAATACTATACTCGATTTAACATCCTTCCTATATTCGTTCTGAGTTAATCTATCGATGATCTTATTTTAATTTAAACCTTTCAAGGCGACATACTTATATATGAAGTTTCTAAACATGTTTTTCAAAGAATATACGTTGGACGCAAAGAAGCATACGGCTGTTTTTTTATATCAAATGAAAGCTCAAGTAAAAATGGAATTGAAGAGTAAACTAACTATTCATAGAACGATAAGAGCCTAATAGAATCATGGAAATTTAAACAAATTTTAGGAGTGTTACTAGCGTACTTTTATGGATGATCAAATATAAAAACAAGAAGTTTTTAAAACTGTCTTTGTCTATTGTATTTTGTAGAGATATCTTTGCTAAAGAATTTCATAAAAAAATAGTCAAAGTTTGCTCAAGAAATGTTCATACTACGCCGAGAGTACTGAAAAATTGCAAGAACTTCTATGCGCTAAGGCTACAAAGTATTTTGATGTTTTCATCGAGGGATAGCTATTTATTTAGCAAGCTTTGAATATATATTTTATGAAACTATGCATCACAGGTAGCTCTATAAAATTTGGTACATAAAACAATTTTTTTAAGGACCCTTTTTGTTGTAACTGACTGAACACTGTAAACTATGGTGTGAGCCACCGGTGACTAACGTTGCCTCGGACGGGTTAATGTCAATGTCAAACATTTGCAGATTACGGTAGAAAAAGAAGTGCCACAACTGTAACCATCGCCTAGAATGACAAACAAGAATTCTATCATGAAAATGTATAGAGTTCAAAGTGCCCCGAATCAGAGGCTGATGCGACGACTAGCAGCAGTAGGCGTACAAGAACCATTCAAAACGATGCGGAATCTAATAACTGCTAAATATAAAGGCTCCGATTTGTTTTCCGAAAAAGAACGTTTCTTCATTATACAAATATTTTAAATTTAATCAAACTATTTTTATATCTTCTTCATAGTGACTTGCGATCGTCTTTTATATCCTATCTGTCTGGCAATGTATTAGCGTATTATTTACATTAATCTAAAGGAACATGTCACTGTGAATTCTTCGCGTAACTTTTGTTCATAAGACGCATAGTGTATGATGACGATGATGTGCAAAGCGTATCTGGCAAGAGCTCATGAATATTCAACTTATTTCCACTTCTTTCTTTTGGTAAGCTTCGAGTGTTAGTGAGAAGTAATTATCATGCTTGAAAAAATCACTATTTTGGATGAAATGAAATGAAGCTGAGCGATGTTTTCTCTTCTGTCTGCCCCACCTCTCTCTCTCTTCCTCATTTTCTTGTCATCAACAAATCCGCTTTTTTCTTTTCTTGTCAATTAGTTATTAGAGAAAAAAGAGTGTCCTACACATTTTTCTTCTTGACTACTGAAATGAAATCCATTTTTACTCTTCACAAGGAAACGCAAAGTTGACATTTTATTCGCAGAGCAAAACGGTAAAAATTCATTTCGGTGAAAAATATTCCCTAATAATTAGCAAGTTTTATCCTAGATGACGACGAATACTCGGAAAGATATTGTGTATGTTGTTGTTGATCTTTGGCCACTAGCAGAGAAAACTGAAGATGTGAAAAAGATTCTGTATGATACCATTGCTGAAGCAAAAAAAGAACGAACATGTTTGAAATATGAATTATGTGAAAATTTAACTGAAAAGTCTCAAGTTACACTTCTACAAGCATGGTCTACTGAACAAGCTTTGGATCAGCATTTAACAAGTGAAGTTATTAATAAGGCGAGTGAAGAACTTCGCCGTCTTCTCTCAAGACCCACAGAAATTCGACGGTATAAGAATATTGGTTAAAATTTAGTTTTGTTCTTCTGGTTTTATCCATGTACGAATAAATTTTTTCAATTGAAATAACATTGTACAAATTTCACTCTTTTGAGAATTAGAAATCATGAGACAGAAATACTTGTATCATAAAATAATGTAAATCTGAAGATTTTAAAGTAATTGATGCTCTTAAATAGAATTGAAATTCATTACCAATCGATTGTTTAAAACAATATTAATTAGAAACATGTCCATAATTTGAAACAAAAGCTACTCATTGAATTTATATTGTGCAACGCAAAGAGCACGCTCCGAAAGGAGAGTTTTAGCTCTTCATTTTCATCAATATTAGTTTGCCTATTGGCAGTAATTTTGAGCCCAAGAAAAGAATTGGTTCCTCTCCGTAAAAATCAGCAAAAAAAAACTATTCATCTTTTTTTTTGTAGGTGGCAGAGAAAGATTACTTGCATTGGAAAGGTGCGGTTCGCAAAGTTTGACGAGTAGGTTATGAACCTGTTCGAGGATGGATGTATGACCGTGAAAAATTTAGAAGATATCTTGCTTTGAAGTATATTGAGATAATAAATAATGATTGGTTCGTCTTTTCTGCACTTATAAAGACAACAACCAATATCTAGCACGATTATTTATTGTTAGGAGAAACGAAAACCAGCTATCATTGAATTCCCGCTGTTGATATCTACAATTAACTAGTAGGATACCCGATGATAGTTAAGAAATATCCATATTGAAAGCATCACGCATTGAAAAGCCGTAGAACAAAAATATTGACCATGCACTATTTACATACACTCTCCCTAACATTCTCACTCTCAAATACTTGCTTAATGATGTCAATCTCCTATACATCTTTTTCTAAAATATTTTAGTAAAATTTTACCTAATCATTCCCTTCGTATGTTTGCCAGTTATGCCAACCTTCTTTAAGCTCAATGTAATTGTGTGTGTTTATGGGCAATAATTTTGAAATAAGTAAAAGGGTTTTAACAGCAGCAAAAAACATATTGATAGAGAGTTTTCTCTATTGATATTTATTATTATTCAACGTTTCGAAGAATTCAATCTTCATTATCAAGATAAACTAAACAAGATAAAAGTTTGAATAGATTAGTATCTGAAAGAAGTAATAGACGCTTGTGAACGAATAGAATTGTTTACAAACACCACCTATAGACGTATTAAAGTTAAATAAAAGCGCTTTTATTTAACTTTAATACGTCTATAGGTGGTGTTTGTAAACAATTCTATTCGTTCACAAGCGTCTATTACTTCTTTCAGATACTAATCTATTCAAACTTTTATCTTGTTTAGTTTATCTTGATAATGAAGATTGAATTCTTCGAAACGTTGAATAATAATAAATATCAATAGAGAAAACTCTCTATCAATATGTTTTTTGCTGCTGTTAAAACCCTTTTACTTATTTCAAAATTATTGCCCATAAACACACACAATTACATTGATCACATAAGGCAGCGTTTTGGGCCTCTAACCGCTAAGCATGTCTTCTGGTATGCAAAATTAAAAATCAAACAAGAAAAAATTAAAAAAGATTTGGAATATCTCAAAATCTGCAAACGTGAAAAACTGATTCCAACATTCGTGAAAATCAAAATACCAGCAACTCACCAACATTACAAACGTGCCATAAATTTATTCCGAATGCAACTTATAAATGATGAAATCAAAATCAAAAAGAAGAAATTGACGATTAATTACAAGAATTGTCAAACTATGATGTCACTGTTACACGATAACATCACCGGTCTTACACTAATCAAATTGAAATCTATATTCAAACAATTGATTGAACAAAAACTGTTCAAATGGACCATAACTCACAACAATAAGCTCCACATGCTACGAAACGAGAAAACCAGTTCCCATAAACAAACAACAAATGCAGAGAAACTGAACATCATAAAAAATTTATCTTCTCGACAACTGAACAATGATGAGACATCAGCACTAGAACATGGTCTCGATTATGTATTTCCTCCCACAAAATTCGATGACCAAACTTTCATATCGAACATTGAAAATTTCTTTGTCAACATACTGGGACACACAACTGACAAACGGGACTATGAAGAAATCAATGCCGATGAACAAACAATTTACAATCTAACACCAACTCAACTTGAATATGCTAAAAAAATAAGATCCTCATGCAACTCATTCCGGAAAATAGCAATGAAAGAAATCACTAATCAACATCATATATCAAAACGAACCGAAAAAACACTAAAAAATCTATCAAAGGACAAATCCATCATTATCACTCGACCAGACAAAGGCAGAGGCATAGTTATCATTAACCAAAGTGACTATGTCAAAAAAATGAATGATATTTTGTCAGACACAAAAACCTTCAGACAAATTGATGAAGATCCGACTATCAAACAAGAGAACAAACTCAACTCAAAATTATCACAACTGAAAAATGATAATTTCCTCACGACAGAAGATTACAATTACGCCAAATCACGTGGTTCTCAGCCCGGTAGAATTTATGCATTACCTAAGATCCACAAACAACCAGATCCAGATGGAATCATTCCATTTCGCCCAATCGTCTCCTCATCAAATACTTACAATCACAAACTGGCAAAACTATTAGCAAACAAATTAGATTATCTCAGAAAAAACTCCACAATTGTGAATGATACATTTTCCTTCGTCGAATGGCTTCACAAATTAAAAATTGATCCTAACGAACACAAATTATTTTCATTTGATATTACCTCTTTGTTCACCAAAGTACCACTTGATCGAACGATCGAAATCATATTAGAAAAATTGTATGACAAAAAACATACATGCATAGTTAGCAAAAAACCTAAAACCACGTGGTGTGACAAATGCAAGAACAGATATGAAATGAAATTCTTACTTGAACTCGCCACCAAAGAAACCCATTTCATATTCAACAACAAGACTTATTGCCAAATAAATGGAGTAGCAATGGGCAGTCCACTCGGTCCATTATTCGCTGATATTTATATAAATTATCTTGAACAGAAATTCATGAAACGAATAACAAAAAACGGAGTCGAACATTACAAAAGGTTTGTCGATGACACCTTCGTAATAGCACATAAAGATACGAACATAAAGACAATTCTTGACATATTAAACAGCTATGACGTCGAGATACAATTTACATGCGAGGAAGAAAAAGATCACACCTTATCCTTCCTGGACGTGAAAATCCAACGTACAACATCTCTATTAACTCCATTCATTACAAGTATTTATCGAAAACCGTCCTTCACTGGATTAATATTGAAATGGTCATCATATGTACCAAAAACATACAAAGTCAGTGCCATCAGTTCAATGATATACAGAGCAATTAAGATTTGTTCCACTTTCGATTTAATGGTTGATGAATTCAATTTCATTCGAAATATTGCATTAAAAAATGAATATCCAATCAATTTCATAGAATCACAAATTCGAAAAACACTCAACAGATATTACAATTCGTCAAATGAACTTAAACCTACAAAACCTGTATCGACTATGCCCGATACCAAGAAGACAACCCAGTTATACATTGATATTCCATATTTTGGTCCAACAACCAACAAATTCGGTAAAAAATTGATAAAATTTGCCTCTTCTACTCAACCTCTCTTGAGTGTACAACCAATACAACGCCCAGCACCCGCGATTTCCAGTTTGTTTTCATTAAAAGACAAGATACCCATTTCTCTTCAATCAGGTGTAGTATATAAAATTCCGTGTCACGATTGTGCAGCGTCTTATATCGGCAAGACAATTCGACACGTTCAGCGACGTCTTTATGAACACGGCAAACCAACTTCACTTGAAGAAAGTACGACAGTTCCAGTATCCACGACTCAAGATACAGTAAACGACTTACGACGATCCACGCGGACCAGAAAATTAATCGAAAGATATGGAACACTACCAATCGAAAACCAAAACAAACACATCGATGAAAACTTACGCAAAGAAACTAAAACTCTTCAATCAGCCTTATTCAAACATCAAGTCGATAATCAACACAAAATTAACTGGAATGACATAAAAATTATTGATAAAGATCCACAACCATATCGACTTCTAATACGTGAATCTTTGGCCATAAAGCAACTAAAACCAACGTTAAATCGAACAGTTAACTCTGCACCCTTGTTAGTTTATCCCGAAGGTTTAATGAAGAACACACCAACTACTAAACCCGAACGTACAGTGACTGCATCAACAAACCATGGAGGAGGAAATGAAGTTAAATAAAAGCGCTTTTATTTAACTTTAATACGTCTATAGGTGGTGTTTGTAAACAATTCTATTCGTTCACAAGCGTCTATTACTTCTTTCAGATACTAATCTATTCAAACTTTTATCTTGTTTAGTTTATCTTGATAATGAAGATTGAATTCTTCGAAACGTTGAATAATAATAAATATCAATAGAGAAAACTCTCTATCAATATGTTTTTTGCTGCTGTTAAAACCCTTTTACTTATTTCTTTAAGCTCTCTTTTAGACCTAGAGAATCACCGTAAAAACTGCGGAGAGATTAGCTATCAGACAACTACCTGTGTGAAATTTCACCCACACCCTCACCCAAAAACTAATTCTGATCCGTTAGAGTGAAAAATCAACATTATTTATCCTTTTGATTACTTTTTCTTCTCAGAAAATATACTAAACTACAAATCATTGAAATAAGTTCGATTTCAACGTACAGATTCTACCCAATCAATCATTCGATACAGATTAGACATTCACTAAGTCAAGGTATACTTCGTATCGGTACAGTCAAAATCATCTTTGAATATTCTAAAAAAATGACATATTTTTATTGATCAACTAAATGAAGAAACGTAGAACTAAACTAATCTGTTAATAGAATCATTTGCTACAATAAAAAGTTTGTTCTTCAGCAGTGAGAAAGTAAAAGTCTAAAATAGCAATAATTGAGATCATCGAGTCAACTTCATTCTTGCATTTCTCGTTCGCGTTTCTTGTACTCTCTTGTACCTTCGATTGTAAGGACTAAACTTTGTGGTGCATCCATAGGTGGCATAATAACTTCAACAAAATGTGTCTTATCAGTTTCTTTGGCAACTTGAGCCATAGTTTTTTCAAATTCTTCGCGAGTTTTAACTTGCCCGGCGAAACCTGTTGTTGCCTGATCACGATTTTGTTTGAGACCGTCACCAAAATATTCGAAACTTTTGTAATAACGCCACATTTGGATATTATTATAAGCACGATCAGGTCCATGAATAAGCTTTTCAATCGTATAACCATCATTATTCAATAAGATAACAACTATGTTTGTTTTAAATCGTAACATCGATGAAATTTCTTGGCAAACAAGCTAAAAAAACGAAAGGGACGAGTTTTCATGAGAAACAAATATCTTCTCTTCGCCATTTGAAATTTCTTACTTGAAAAGAACCATCTCCGACTAAAACATAAACACGGCGATTATCTTTTTTGCCGGCGAGAGCTGCACCTAGAGCAGCACCAACTGAATAACCGATAGAACCCCATAAAATTTGTGTCAAGAATGTGACACCTTTAGGAGCACGCATGTTGAAAATACCTAAGAGAAAACCGCGTTTGTTTTGGCAAATAAATTAATATCCATCGAATTTACCGAATTCAGATGTACCAGTTTCGGCGACAACAATTGAATTTTCTGGAATAAAGTCAGGTAATTTATGCCAGAAATATTCATGGATGATTTCGTTTTGCTGCTTTGGATTCAAAACAGGTGGATCAATAGTGAACGGTTTATCAAAATGTTGGTGAGCGAGATTTGCTGGCCAATGTTCTGTTAGATCAGGTAATAATTGACGCATATCAACTTTGTCATAGATGGCGTAGAAAACTTTTGTATGATACGTGTGAAATTCTAATCAACAGATCATTCATTAGAACATTTTCGAAAGAAAAACACGAAGAGAATATATTTACCAATGGTCTTCTTTTGTGATAGACGATAAGTGAAACCACCAGTATTGAAATCGCTATTCATTGAGCCAATTGAAAGAATTAAATCTGCATCGTAGACTTCCTTCTGTACTTGCTCAGTTGAACAGTTTCCAGAGAAGACACCTCGAAATTGTGGATGATTTTCATCGATGCCACCTTTGGCCATAGGAGTGACATAGACAGGTAATTGAGTACGTTCAACGAAGCGTATGACTTGTTTCATCATTTCATGACGAATAGCACAACTAGAATAGAATTTCAGATATTCAGATAGCGAAGTAAGTATGATATGAATATTTATCGTACGCATCGACTATGATAACAAGCTTTTTAGCTTTTTGCACTAATTCGAGAATATTCTCAAGAGCTGCTTGATGTTCATCTTTCGGATTTCGTGGAATTGTGAGATTGAGTGGTTTGATATTCGCTGGATCAATATTGATCTCATAGTCACTAAGGTCTACAGCTAGACCAATATAAACTGGTCGACCTTTGAGTAAACTATACAAAAAACAAGACTGTTCATGTCGAACTATGAAAAGGAAAGAAGCAAACCATTGAGTGAGAACACGATCGATCTCTTCCACTGCATTGAGTTTCGTTAGATTTGCTTGAGCAATCTATAGTCATATTTTAAATCAACAGAGTTATGCTGATGAATGCTGATCACTTACAGTGACTTCCTTATACATGTTTGCGAACACTCGAAAATTACCATTGCCAAGTGTGTGATGAAGAATAGCTCCACTAGCTTGAGACGCAGTTGGAGGTGTTCCAACAATATGTACGACAGGTACCATCTCAGCATATGAACCAGCAATACCTGTAAGCAATATGTATTCAAAAGGAATTCATTATACCAATCAATAGTGAGTCATTACCATTGATAGCTGAAAGTTCACCGACACCGAAAGTTGTGACAAGAGCCTAGAACGAATTAGGTTTCTTTTGGATTTTATATTTAGATGTTGGTTAACTTACGGCAATGCCACGGATACGAGCGTATCCATCAGCAGCGTAAGATGCATTCAATTCATTGCAGTTATTACCCCATTCAATACCGTCGAAATCTATGAAGGAATTCAAACAATCTAAGTTAGCATAAACAAATAATTCCTCGAAAATATTACCTTCGACTTGATCAAGAAAAGGCTAAAAACAGTAGAAAATTGCTTGTAATTAGCAAAATATGAAAAAAAACGAAATATCTTACCAAATTGTAGTCACCGGGTAATCCAAAGATAATGTCAATACCCAATGATTTCAATCGTCGAAGTAAATAATTACCAATAGTCATCTTCTGTTGTGTCGACATGTTTTGTAAAATATAATCAGGAAAAGATTACAATGTATCTAAAAACAGTACAAATGATATGTCCTAGACGAGTCAATGTACCAATCGAAAATACAATATGCTTTGCGATTCTTTCCGTCCTACCGATGCGTCTCGAGTACAACGTATGGTGCGTTCGACTAACCGATAGAACAGAAGGAAAATAAAACTGTATGTGCAAAAAAAAGCACAAAAGCAGGCAAAGCGATTTCAGAAATGTTTTGCAAAAGTTACGGATTGGAGAGTACGTTCGATCAACTTTTAGATGTCGCGATCAAACGAACGAAATTCAATTGAAATTACTCTTTACATATAAGAAACTTTTCACACCCTAGAAACGTTTACTTATTTGTCCGCAATAACCCTCTTTTTTGCCCTCTTCTCATCTCAGATTACTTCGTTTACATGTAGCTATATACATGCTATCAGTCATAATAATTTCATATGCGAAAAAACACACTTACTTGTTTTTTCTTGTTCTGCTAGAATCCACGTTATATACGTCAATACAGCTGCACGCACTTAACGTATGGGGCTGTATCGATTTTAGTTCGTTTGATCAGAGAAAGAAAAAACATGTTCACATCAGACGATCATGATCATATGTGCAGTTTCAGTTTTATTTCCGATAGAAAACGCTGTGTAGACAAACGGGACGATGATGAAAACTGCGAACAATAATGACATATGTAAAACAAGGAGATTTTCTTTTTCTCACTACCATACATAATTTGAAGAAAGATCGAAAGATAAAGACTTACAACAAGAAGAAGAAGAAGAAGTGAATGACATACAATATACAAAACAAAACAATCAGATAACACCAGTTCTATTTCTTGCGACGCTTTTCGCTGCTTCGTTCTTCACGATCGTCAGCATTGCCACGCTTAGATGATGAACTAGACGATGGATTTGCAGATGGAGCTGAGCCACCAGCACCACCATGTCGTACATCTTTCAAGAAACCGGTAAGACCAAATGGATCTTCTTCACGTTGGAACTGAACCGGACCGTCACGTGTTGTTCCCTTATCAGCTCCTTTAAAGCCACGTTCGGATTCGAATCTAAAATAAAAGATGATCATAGACATTTTCGATAGAAAAAAAAGGAAAAATCAAAGTACGAACCGTTTCGAAGCACTGATCAAAGCTTCGGTGTCATCAAAATTATCTTTTGTAGTTTTGGTTGGTTTATAAATTTGTGAAGCAACAGCTGTAGAAGAATTCCATGCTTGGTCGTATACATTATAGGCTTCATCATCGCCTAAACCACTGTTGAAACCCTAGATGAAAAATAAAATCTAAACTAAAAACAGCCGCTGATTTAAACTAATGAATAATTACCGAAGACATGTTGAATAGACGTTGATCATATTGAACACCTGAACTGGTTGCGGTTTGCACACCCAATGCAATTTGTTCACTAATATCACGGTCCTTTGGACGATTTCTAGAATCGATGGAGAATATTTTTGTTCTGTGAAAACGAATCGCTCTGTTCTTACTTTTTGTCGCCTCCAGCTCGCTGTAGTGCAGCAGCACGTTGTCGTTCCTTTTGTCTTTCTTGTCGAATTTGGTCACGTTCAGCGCTTTCCAAATCACCTTTATCTAAACAAGACCAATGGTAATAATTAATGTTATCTAAATTGATAAAAAAAAAATGATTTACCCGAGGAACGAATACCTGCCCGATCTGTTCGGGCATGCATAGCCAGTTCGCGTAGTCGTTCTTCTTTCTCGTCTTTTTGTTTCTTCGCCATTTGTTTTTCAACTTTGGCACGCATATCAACTGCTTCACGAGCCTAAAAATAGGGGGAAAAAGAAGAAGAAAACGATTCAATTTTCTGCTCAATACAATCTCACCTTCAAATCGGCTGTATATAGAGCTTCAGCAAGTTTAGCGAAATTTTCATTGATATGTGTACTTTGAAGACCACGACCATCAGCAGCTAGACGTTTATCAAGTGGAATTGTATAACCCTACAATTAAAATACATTTTGAACGAAGAGGTAAATCCAAAACAAATCTATTCGTTACTTTAGAGTTTTTCCAATTGGAGATGCAAGGTGGGATTTTCCAATCTTGTTGCTCTTTGACAGTCACTTTTCGGGTTGGTGAATGAAGAATTGGAGCAGGAGGACTAGGTGGTCCTCGTGGAAGTTTCTTATTGATTCTATAAGAATAAATCAGATTTAGTATATTGAAGAAAAAGAAGATCTGCTGATTTCGTACTTGAATCGAGGTGGTTCCATTGGATCTTTTTGTACTTCAACCATTTGAATAATACGTTGTTTAGCACCGGAATTGAACTCCGCTCCTTGTTGCGAAGGTGTATAACGAATATATTGAGCAGGTGCTTGTTTCTCGGCATGTTGAACAGGTAAAGCGGATGAGACTTTCGACGCGACAAGAGCTTCGAGTGCTTGCCGGGTTTTTTCAGTTTTCTAAGAGAAAATACCATTATATAGAAATAATCCTTAGTCATGTCACTCACTTCTTTGATTTCTTCTTCTGATGGTTTCTGTAAACTCGGATCATCTTCACGGACTTCTTTCGGCAAAAGATCAACGAAACTTGAATAGACAATCTGCAAACAAAAATGAATTCCGATTGAATCAGATGTGAAAATCGTTTCCTTACTTTATTTCCTTTAACATTTTGTTTAACAATTGCATCGAATTGCGGTTTGCCTGAAGCATCTACTTGAAGCTGAATAGCATTCGATGTTTGATTTTTCGTAAAACCCATATTCAATGGATACTGAGCCATATGAATTTCAGGAAAGGCACCACCATCGCCAAACATCTGAAAACGAATTGTACTTAATGACGAGCAATAGATCAAAGTTTGACAATTTACCTCTGGTCGTCTTGGAATGAAATCTTTTCGATGACCATACGGTGGAACAGTGAATTTTGATACGAGCACAACCTTTAAAAGTAGGATTTAGAAGGTCAGTATGAAGATGAGCGAACTATGTATTGATTTACTTCGTTTTTTCTTGATTTGTTATCGTATTCATCGTCTTCTCGGTCGTATCCAGCCATTGACGGTTGGGGAAGTACTCTAAATAAAAGGAAGAAGATATATCGTACAAAAAAATGAACAAATTTCAGTTTGACTTACTGAGTTAATGACATTTTCTTACGATGTTAATACTCAATGAAATATCTGGAAATTATAGAAATTATTATCAATAGTATTTATGCAGGAATCAACAACGTAGAGAGTTTGATATTATAATGTTTCGAAAGATTATTTAGAATTGTGTTTGTATATATGTTATTGTACGTACGTCACTTCTTTAATGTTCATTGGTCTACAAATGTGTTAAAGAAGTGCCACCTACAAAGACGGTAGAACAAGTGGAGGCAGATTTTACATGAACTAGCGACATCTTCGTCATTTGTCTGTACAGCATTAGCGTAGTTAATAATTTTCAAGATTTTTCTTTGAAAAAAGTCTGATTTATTTACTTTTAGTTTTCAAATTAATTTATCCTATGTAATCGAGATTTTAGTCGACTGTTTGAGATCTTTAAACTACTTATCACTCGTATATTTGATAATAATACGACGAACAGAAAAATTAAGTTTAAAAATACAATATTTACACAAGTGTCATCTTGATTCAATTTTGCTGAGAAGTGTTATTCTAGTTTAAAATCCATTCATTGGATTATTAGGAGTGCGAATGTTACTACGAGTTGCCTCTTCCTAGTTATGATTATAAATCAAAAAGATAAAAATGTTTGATTTTGTGTCCCAATTCACTTTCCAGTTTTAGAAGACATCACTGTTGCATATGATGGTATTTTCCAATATTTATTTCGTTTGGATAATTGGTTTGTATATGTATACGAATAATATTATAGCGCAAGTGATTAGCATCCAAAATAAGACTGAACCCATTGGTTGTGGCGCTTATCAGAATGTCAATCATACTAAGTCTTATTATCTTGTTTTACCTAACTCAGAAGTTAGATTTTCATCATGTAATCCCAATCAGAAAAGCTTCCACACGTATTGGGCCGTACTCCAAGATCTGTGCAACAAAGGACCGAGAATGTCTTTCTTTGCGACTGTCGGTAAAAGTGGAACTTCGAAGTGCTCCGAAATATCTGATTTAATTGTAAACAAGACATCATGTGCGAATGACTACGATGTTGGTAATGATTCATTGGTGATTAAAAATATAAGTTACTCGGTGAAAGAAGATTATATTTGTTTTTATGGGGAAAATAGAGACAACGTAAATTTGACTCTTGCTGTTAGCTACTCTATTGAAATATCAAGTAAGTGAATCGCGTTTTTACATAGACTTTTACTGAACAAATGTAGAGTATTTATCTTATTTTCAGTCGTATATAGTTGATGTCGTACAGTACGGATTTTCCACTTGTTGTATTGATAGAGTTGAATGTCACTTTCAAAAAAGAATTCCGCTGTTTTTTTTTCACAAAAAGGGAGCACTGGGTTCGAGATAAGCCAACTTGAAATTCAGTCATGTTATTTTTCGAAAGCTGTGTTTCAGACATTTCGTCGTCGACAATAGCAACTGAATTAACTGCAGAATCTTTAGGGGCCACTACAGAAGCAACCTCTTCCATCACAATCATGTCAACGGATGCTGCCATGTCCAGCACTCTGAAAAACTCAGGTATATAGAATACTTTTTAGTGAAGTTGTAGCACCAGTGACATCATGATTGCGTGTATCCCGTTTGGAAAAAGACGAAAGGCCTGATTTATTTCGTCCAAATCACCCTAATGTTCAATTAGTGTTGGCATCTGGTCGTCTTATTTTATTTAATCAACTGACATGTTTTCTTGAAATAGAATTCAAGATGTCTTCTTAGAAGTCATATGTGTGTGTGTGTGTACTTTAGGTTCGCCGACAGACCGCTCAACTTTAATAATTATTCTATCAGTTGTTTCCGGTTTGTTGCTCGTCGGTATACTGGGAGCAGTAGGTTTCTTTTGTTATCGACGCCAGCGTCGTGGCAGCAAGAAGAGATCAGGTACGTGAAAACGTGTAAAGAGAGCACTCCAGTAGCTTTTATGGCATTTCAAAAGAAGTTTTACTCTACGACATCAATATCTGATCGCCGAATACGAGAGTAGAATCGAGGACAAGAAGTGACATTTCATAGCGGTTTAGTCCTAAAACATATACACATAAGAAACTACCGTGGCTAAAATAACTCAAATGTGGGTTCAATTAAACCGTCTTTGAAAAAGAAATATGTGAAAACTCTACTTTGAAAAGCTAAGATTTCTCTGAGATGATTCATCATTAATGTACTTTGTCTAACACGGCTTCGAAATCCTATAATGATAACGAGAATAAGTCGTTTTACATATGAATTCTTCTTTTCTAATACATTGATTGACTGCATTCATGTTATAGATGCCTACTCATTCGATCAAGACAATTCAAAAACAGATTCTTCACTATATGGTCAATATGATGCTGGCCATTCAATGAATTTGACTAAGCTCGATACTGATGCTGGCTATGCTGTATGGCGACCTGTAGCGCAAAGAGATATCTTCTAAGAGTGTATTTTTCACTGCTGTACAATTTCTATTTTCCATGTATTTTTTGGCAATGTTTTAATATGCTCAAAGCCACCCGTGCTCATCAAGCTGCGCAGAAATCAAAATATACTTCATTATGAAACTTTATTGATAAGGTCGATTTCATGAACACAATATTTAACTGTCTTATGATGAGCTAAATAAACACTAAGACATGATGCTTATGTTTTGACACAAGTAGTAGAAATACAAAACTAAAGGACACCAAATCAATATGTGGAAACTAATGTGATAATATTTATCCTTGTTAACTATCTCATATTTGCAATATCTTTTATTTATCCAACTACAGTTAGATTCGTTATGCGGTAATCCGCGTTGCGTACTACGAATTGAGTTCTTATTCGATGAGCGAAGTTACAATATTCGTTAATTTTAGATAATACCAACATTGTACGTTGTCTGGTATGAGAAAATGACCCGCCTTTCTAGTCATCACTACTAGTGACTAGTCACAAAATGACATTCGTATAGTAACGAACATGCATGATATCTAGTAACTATTGTCACTGTTTTTAATAAATATTTGAGTTTCTTATCTAATAAATAATCTCGACAACACGATGGCTGTCGAGTCAGGTATGTTATATTTACTGTTTTACTATTAATTTTTTGCTAATCTTCTCTTCGAATTCTGAGAATAATATATACTTTTTGATGAACGTTTTTAATAAAAGAATATAGTTGTCCTTTCACAGCAATGGATATTAACAGTGGCATTCGTCTATAACAAGATTTTTTATCCCAAAGTATCTATTTCTAGACAAAAATGTTAAATAAATGTATGTATGTGATTTTATTAATCATATCGCCACGCTGCTTGTCGATATTAGCATTCAACCATTCTGCAATATTAAGTAGTAGCAAACCAGATGTTACATTCCATGCATGGACAAACGATACGGTTTATGTGAAGACGGAGTATCTTGATGCTAAAAAATGGCTATTCGATAACTACACTCTTGCTGAGTACGACGAGGAATGGACATATTGTAATTCAAGTAAAGCTTCAGAAATTAATGCAATGATAGGTGAAATCGACGATGCTGATTCTTATTTAAGTTTGAGTGATGTAAAAAGTGTTCATAACGGATCTTATATTGCTTACGATAATGGTAACACAATTCAATGTTCGATGAATCTGAGAGTTTACCGTAATCATTTATAACCATTAATGAATAAATTCGTATAACCTTTATTGTTTTAGACGCTAAACTGAATGCAGCTGACGTTGTACTACGGAAAATTTCAAATACATGCAAAGCCTATCTTCGCATCAATGATTCAGTAACACCATTAGATCATGAAGTTGATCGTATTATAAATTCAGCACATTTGCTAGTTAATCAAACAAATCTATCGACGAATACAACTGATTTCGAAATCATCAATAGTAGTCTAAGCGAAATAAATAGTTCAATGAGCATTGATGTGGATGTCCAATATACTTTAGCTCCAAATAATTCTGTTCAAATTAAGTCTCCACCTATAGATATCGGTGAGATATTCATGCATCAACTTTTTCGATTTTTAAAACTTAGACCAGTCAAAAAAGATTCCCTTTTCCAAAGAAAATGCACGTCTGTCTGTTACTCAGCTATAGTTTGAATATCAAATCTTTGATTTAGGAAAGCTAATTGAAACACCCGGCGTAGTTACATCTGGTTCTTCAAATAATTGTACAATTCTTCTTCAACATAATCGTACAAAAAATATCGAATGTGTTCGCAATATCAGCTACTGTTTCAAAACAAATGACACGTCGACTGATTGTTACTTCTCTGACAACATCGATCAGTTTGAATTAGAATACAGATCGAACTTGACTAGTATTAATCTGGAGATTCAATATGATATAATCTATGGAAAACAAACGTTCAATCTCAACATAGTCAAATGTCTAGACGAACGTAAGATATACTGCTTTTTGATAGCAAACTAAATAAGCAGATAATCTATCAGAGCCAAAATAAGACTGTACTAAACTAGCATTATTTCAGCAACAACCGTTCTTACATCAACCATTCAGACTTCCGTACCTACACAAATGACCAGTTCGAAATCATATACTAGTGAGTATAGCACTTCCGAAAGTTCAACAATCTACAGTGATAGTACATATTTTACAGTATCTACAGGTATGTTCCCCAAGTAATATAATGTAGATAATAAGATTCTAATAATAGACTTTCCAACAGATTCAACCATTTCTTCGTCTTCTACAAGTACGATTATCTTAGCTGAAAAGAAGAACTTCTATTGATTCTCTTCGTGCTATATATCTCTTTATCATCATAACCTTCATTCTTTCTACTAACAATGGAACACGCCTGCTTATTTCATCTTTCATTTTAGCACCAGTGACGATACCACCACCAGACAAAAAGCGAAGTATTACCACCAAAGGAACTAATTTTACTAAATTTCTATCTTGATTGATCTGTATCCATAGATTCACTTTCTGGATGTGAAATAGCCTGGATAGTCGTTGGATCGGTTGTTGGTGCTGCAGCATTGATCGGAGGAATCGGTTTCTGCGTATGGAAAACAAAGTCGGCAAGCTCGTTTGGTAAGCAAATATGTATCAGTCGTATTGTCTTTGCTCTTCTCGGAGAAAAAGAGATTTTAAACATTTGAATGATTGTTTTGAAAACATCTAATAACTAATCAGTGTTTTGTCAACTGTAGGAAGCGGAAATCTTGCAGGGAGTAAAATTGAACCCAAGGGTATGTTAAATGGTGCTTTACGTTGTTCAGTTTTGTGATGAAAACTCCGCGCTTAAAGATAGTTTTACTGACGAAATCTCTGATTCTTCTAGTACCCGATATGCAAATGGTAGATCGATCATCTACGCAAGTGCCAAAATCAGAGTTTCAGTCTAGAGATCGTCGACAATCAACAACATCATCATTGTCTTCCACTTCATCATCAGAACCAAGTGAACGCCCACGTCTAAACAATAATCATCATCTTCGGCACATATCTCCTCCACCACAACCATCGAACAGATCAGCAATGTCATCCCGTAACGAAGAAAGACAATCGACAAGACCAGTCGATCCTCCTACTACAATATCCTATGAAATAGATAAACAAAAGCGTCGACAGAATCGTCGACGGGGAGCATCACCAAACAATGATTTACAAGTTCATTCCACAAGATCTCATTCACCTCATCCTATTCAACAACATGAGGTGACTCATGGTCGACGAAGACCATTGCCACCGAGTAAGCAACGCGTTTCGGAAAGAATGTCAACTGTTTTTTTTTTAATTTATTATTTTAGTTTCATATTACTAAACAATGCGCAATCGAAGAAATGTAATTTGTTGACCATGTGATTTATTTTATTCGTAAATAGTTAGAAAAAGAAACGAAAACCAATGTGGAAAATTGTCACGCTGTCATTCATTAATGATCTAAAATTCGGAAGAAATATTCGACCTAAAAGAAGAACAAATTTTAGTGTACAAAAAATAAATTCCTCGCTTGTTTCTTTTACTTCTAGTGAAGCATCCTCGGCTAAATCTGTACAATGAACAGCATTTTTCACTTTGTCTTTTCCGTACAAAGCACGGAGTGTTCTTGGGCGAATGTGACGAGCGATTTCCTTCGAAAGAGAAAGTAGTAGATTATTTAAAGCGATGATTTGTTGACAAAGAACATACTGGATCCGCTGGTCCACAGAAATCACGGAAAACTGCTTGAGCATTTTGTGCACGGACTTCGAGAACGATACAAGCGCCTGACATCAATTCTTCAACCATTTTCTAGATTCACAAGACGAATTTTTCAGATAATCTATCACGAATACAGAAAAGACTTACTGGATATTCGTGCACAACACCTTTGTAAACCTCAAAGAACTCTTCGGCGTTTACTTTATCCAAACTAAACTGAAAAGAGAAAGAAACAGTTCATAAACAGATTCTTACAGTCAACGAGCATACCGTTCCGATAGCAGAAACTTGAAAGCCGGCAATTAGAATCGCATTAATGATGTGTCCAGCTCTTCCTTCAGCAACGGCGTGTGGTTTAATGATACAGCATGTCGTATCATTATAGCATGCCGTGTTAACACCATATTTTGATCCAAAAAAGAAGGAAATTTCTCGTTGAGCACTTGATGCTGAATCAGATCCATGTAAAGCATTTCTTGTTCCATCTAAACATGATCTGATCGGAAAGAGTTTTCACTTCGATTGGACTTCATACCTGTGCCAAATCGTGCACGTAGTAAATGTGAGCCTTGTTCTCTAGCTCGCTGTGTGTCTGTCGGTCCAATCATACTTCTCCAACGATTGACTGCATCGGGCCCGACTAATTCCATAGCAACAAGTGGACCACTTGTCATGAATTCACATAAACGTCTAGAAAAAGAGCATTGTAACTATAGGAAAGCAAATGATATGGAGGAAAACACATACGGAAAGAAATCCTTTGTTTTGTGTTCGGAATAAAAATACATCACTTCGTTTTGTGCCAATTTCACCATTCGCATTCGGGCAATGTTAAAGCCATTCTCATAAACTGCACTTATAATATCACCTAAATGTCGAACAGCATCTGGTTTGATAATTGCCAAGGTTCTAGATGATAAGTTGATAAGTAAATTCAAAGGGTGACAATATTTTTCTTCTCACCTTTCCTGATTTTTGCCAACAGATTTAGCAGTAAATGCATCACCAAAGTCGGCAATTTTGATCGATCGAGAAAAGATATTTATTGTATTTCCAACAAAAAAGTCTTGCATTTTTATCGTGTCGCATTTCGTACGTTTCAAAAATGTACGACGCGTTTTAGTATCATACTAGTAGAAGAAAAAAAGAAAGATTTCAGATAGATTATATCGAAGTGAAACTAAATTGAAGCTTACCATCTCGATACTATTATCCGATGGATAAAAGAGCACTTGATAAGTGCGTGTCATCGATGCTTGAGGATCGTACCATTCTCCTATGTAACTATATCGTTCATCAACAGACTAGAAATAGACCAACAATGAGATTTTATTGAATTCAATAAAAAAACATTCAAATATACCATTTTATTTTGCCGTGTGCAGTTATCAATCAAATAGTATCTAAGAACGAACAAACTTGCTAGCTTAAAGACAGACAGCCATGATTACTCGTTTGCCTAGGTAACCGTTTGCTTAGAAACCAATGAATTTTAATCAAGATCTCGGAAAATATTCATTCCAGTCAAATTTAACGAAAGAAGATCAAATTTGTATGAATTCATCTGAAATTTCCTATTCTAATAGGTAGGTGTCGTTAGTTTATTGTTTCTCCCTTAAACTATCTGGTGTCTGTCGACGATGAAGGAGTTATGTGTTGACCATAAAATATATCTTTATTATTCACGAATATTTCATTTCGAAACTTATACAGATGAAAAAATATAGAGCAACATTATCAAGCGAAAACACAAAAAAGTCATGGAATAGATTTGCTATATCAGAAATAATCTGTCGTATATGTTTTTCAATAATATAAAGCAGTCAAGAAGATATTTTCAGTGCAATTCACTTTATGTTTGACATCCAGCGCAATTGAATGCGCTCTTTTGTTTCAGGTTATTCGAAGAATTCTCATTGTGAGGAGCAGTAATAGTTGTAGCATTGCATTGAATGCCCGAATACATACGAGATGGATCAATGTTACCTAAAAAAGCAATGCGAAGAATGAGTTATTTGAATTGAACAAGAAAATCACCTGAATTGATTTTTGATATAATAATTCGTGCACATTGTTCAAAACTCTCAGTGATATTTTCGTTTGTCAATGCGGATGTTTCAAGAAACATTAGATCTATTTGAAAGCGAAAGAATAACTTTGATCTTACAAATTCAAACTTATTTACCATGTTCTTGTGCAAATCGGCTTCCTTCGAGGAATGTCACCTGACGTCGATCATCTTCTAAATCGTTTTTGTTACCACATAAGATAATGACAATATTCGGACTGGCTGCCGCACGAACTTCTGTTAGCCAGTTAATAGCATCATTGTAACTTTCTCGACTAAGGTATATCAACATATAGATCAGAAAGAGAACCTGAAATACAGTTTTTGTACTTAGAAATATCGTAGACAAGTAAAGCACCAGATGCACCTCGATAATAACTACGTGTAACTGATCGGAATCGTTCTTGACCGGCAGTCTAAACAGGCTTCGCTGTGAAAGTTAAATATCGAATAAGATGATTGAGGAACATACATCCCAGATTTGTAATTTGACAGTTTTATTTGAGACAGTAACTACTTTCGATCCAAACGCTGCACCAATTGTATGTGTACCTTCATGTTTAACTACAATCGAATTAGAATAAGTTACTTTTATCAGCCAAAAGAGAATGTTTTCGTACATTCATTATCAAGAAATTGATGTAAGATACAAGTCTTGCCAGTCGAAGCATTGCCAATGATCAAAAATTTGAATAAATAGTCTAAATTTGACAAGAGAGAAATAAGAAATTGATCAGCATCAAGAAATTATTTACCCTGTAATTCGGCAACGCGTGCCATGACTTTAGCAAATAGAAATGCGAGTGAAGTGGTATGATTATTTTCTAACAGATTAGATTAAAAGATTAAAAGATTCGAAGATTTCTTTTTATGAATCATGCAATGTATGATGATCGTCCCAATAAAAACTTTGAAGGATAGGAGGCGTGATCGTACCGATCACTACATTGATGAGATCATTTAATATGGTGTGATACGAATCAATTTTACTCCGTAGTCATATTTGAATCTTATATAATGAAAGAGGCACGCTTTCGCGTATTAGACGATTGATGTTGGACACGTGTGAGCGTCAACCTCTTATTTTCGCGGTATTAATGAATGATTTAGTATTATTGATAGCGAAAGCAAGAGATCGAATGTAATACATATCCCATCCTAGCACTTGTTTTCGAAGTGGAAGAGTCTAATGTTGTGACAGATGAATTAATGAACTTACGTAAAATGATTGTGGATCAAACATCGATGTCTAGTCTCTGTGTCTACCGACTTGTATTCATGCTGAGTAGGAAGAGATGCAAAATAAAATAACTCTCGGCATATAGCGACAACTCTTTACTAGTATGTTTTATTCTGTTATTCGAACGAGGGTTGTCAAGGAGAAATGAAACAAAACATATTGCTTATGACGATACCTATTAATTTCACGTATATTCTTTCAATATAGGAGAGAAAAAAACATGCACAACAAGACGAAATCTTTCGTTCGAAAAACCCATTATATCGCTTTCTTTTCCTCCTCGTTTCTTTTTAAGATGTCAACATTAATGATGGAGAAATGTCCGGTTTGTACGGCGCCGTTAACAGATTCTCAAAAATGGCAACGAACAAAATCTACATCACTTCGATCAACCAGCGGAAAACGAACAACATCCGGACAAGATTTCAAGTAAAGAAAAACAAAATAAGCAAAGATCTGTTTTTATCTTGTAATTTTCTTCTATCTGAATCCATATTGTGGAGCAACATAGACATATTGTGCAAGAGATTGAGAAGGATGATAACTAGGATAATTGTTTGGATGATGCATTGATCGACGCGGAATATACGGCGAAGCATTAACAAGAGCTTTTTGTGGACTATAATAAGTTGTTGCATGTCGTCGGACGGTCGTGACTGTTGCCGAAGGAGGAGGGTGTGGTGGTTGTGATATAGATGATGGTATGACTGATTCTCGTCGGAGAGGTGTATCAGCTAGTGAGAGTTCATTTCTTTCCATGGCGATGTAAGCGGCGATGAATTCGGCAAAATCTAAATAATTGTTTCCGTCTTTGTCAAATATTGCAAATGTTTGTCGAGCTAGTTTTTCTAGTTGTGCGGGAGTTCGTTGAAGTGGTACACTTTCAAACATCGATCGATATTGGTCATAGGAAAGTTGACCGTTGTTCGATAGAATCAGAAATTCTCGATGTAATTCATTGATTTTCTCTTCGGACAAGCCAGTCAATGTCGCGAATTTTCGATAGTCAAAGTCACTCAAATAAGGATCGGAATCGTTTTGAGAATTAATCGTTGTAATCGTGTTCGGCAGCGTGCATATGCTGTTATTTGTTGTTGAATCGTTTGACGATGAAGGGAAATTGTGAAAGTTTCGAGCAGCTAATGCTCGAAGTGTTGCACTACGTACAGTTGTCCGAAAGCGATCCATTCGTTTGTTTTGTGCATTATGAAGAGATCTCGGCGATGATAACGGTGTTTGACAACGTTTATGATGATTATTAGTTGTTTGCATCGAACCCATCGGTTAGTTAAAGAGTGTACCTTCTTGACGAGAGAGAGAAGCGTAAATGAACACAAACGATCAAGAGTGAGCTCGATGTGAAAGAGAAGATAAGAGAGAAAATTGGTCAAGCGTAACTTGCTCTGTTGAATATGTTCACATATATTGATGTGTGTATGTCTGTTTAATATGGGAATAGTTAAATGATTGCATTTTAGTGAATAAATATGTGTCGAAAGAGAATAGAGGACAAAAAGTCTTAATATGCATTGTCCATTTTCACTTCTTCTTGATAGGAAAAAGAGAAAATGTATGCAGAGATGAGAGGCAACATATGCAATCAACTATTCAAGGATTGAATGTTTGGTCGTAATCGAAGGAGTGCGAATTGAAGGTTAAAGTCAGTGACCTAAAGAGAATTTTTATTGAAATGTTGAAAAAAAAAGAAATGAAATTTGATTTTGAAATATATTTGACAGTGTAGCGCTTTCGTTACGGTCACTCGTTATCTTAATTCTCCTCTTGTGATTTTCATCTCGATTGTTCACTATAATCATTTTTTCACACAATGTAAAACATCGAAACAAGAAGCGATCAGAGATGAAGATAAGGATAATCAGTTTTTCATGCATCGATTTGTCATTGGATTCAATAGTATCATTTCGATGATGGATAGATATTTTTAATCAAAAGTAATTGACATGATTGATTTGTTTGGTTCGTATTTTTCCTTTTAGTCGATCGAATGTTACACAACAACGCTTGACCAACTCAACAACGCAAAATCTCGAAAGTGAATACATCCGACAATTGCAAGAACAGATCTACTATCTGGAAACCGAATGCCACTATCTATATCCTTTTTCTATTGATCAGATTCTTTTGTTTTCGAAGATGACTTTAGCGTTTTCCTTAACTCCCAGTGTACGCGTGACCAGTTGAATAAAAACTCCATCGTGCTCAGTCGGACGCTGAATGATGATCGAGCTTATAAAATTGAACAAGAACGTAGTGACTTACAGCGAAATCTTGCTCAAACATCGTCGCAGTTCGATCAGTTAGCAAGTGAAAAACATGGATTGACAGTTGCTTTGGACGAACTTCGTCGTAAGAGAAGTTTGTTTTGTTTTTTCTTTGTGAAAATTTTCTGTTGTTCATTATAGACAAATTCGATATTGAAAAGCAGAATCTACTAGACGAACTCGATATGCTTCGACGTGCTCGAGAAGTTTTTGAACAGGAAAAGAGAACGCGTGATCAGGAACTACAAAAAATTCGTGATCGATCACGTATTTCCTCGGATGAGCTCAAAAGTGCTCAGAGTAAAATCCATTTACTCGAACAACAGGTCCGCTCTCTTTTAAATAATTCAATGATTTCACAAGTGAAATCATCTACTTTTTCAGCTTGAACAGCAATCGGATCAAAATAAAACTTTAACGGATGAAGTTTATCATCTCAAACGAGAAACAAACGATTTACAACGAAGCATTAACGATCAACAACTGGCAAGTCGAGAAAGAGATCGTCTCCAGGGTATTGTGGTTGATTTAGAGGTTTGTAGTTTATGATTTCAACTTCTCGAATCGATCTGTACCCTTTATTAAAGAAAGAAGTTGATAGACTACGACAAGAATTAAAATCGCACGATAACCGCTATAGCGAAGCTCAATTTCTTCGTAATAAAGTAAGTAACATCATTTCACTGAAAATACTTCATTATATTTATATCCATTCTTTAGTTAGCCGATGAAAAGGGTGCTTTGATGAAAGAAGTGACACGGCTTGAAAATTTAACAAAGGAATTCGAGCGTCAACTAGATCAAGTGAGATATTAATGGAAATTTGCATTTATTTAAAGAAAGTTTTATTCTTTTCAAGCTTCGTTTTTCATTACGAGAACGTACGGACACGCTCCAAGCAAAAGACAAAGAAGTTGCCGCACTACGAAAGAAAGAACAAACTCTTCGTAGTACCATTGAAAGTATTCAAATGAAATTAGATGGTGAAATCGGCAAAAATCAAGATCTTGACGGCCAAGTAAGAACGAAGAAACATCTTCACATAGATTTGCTAAAAGTCGAACATTTTTAGCTGACACAGTTGCAACGACAATTAAACATCGAAAGTCAAAATGCTCTGGTTGCTAAACGTGAATCGAATGAATATGAATTACGTAATACGCGTTTACAAGACGAAGTCAACATTCTTCTGCGGGATAAGGATCAACTGAACGGTCTGATCAGTACTCTAAAACAACGGGTAAGAAATAAAATATTTAGTTTGATAATGAATCAATCGTTGGTTTCTTGAAAATATTTCTTTAGCTTGCGAGTGAAGAAGATTTAACACGTAGTTTACGTATTGAAATTCAAGAACTTGAAGATCGTGTGAAAGAAATCGATCGCTTGAAATCATTGGAAGATCTCATTCAATCACAACGTTGGGAAGATATATCACAAATGGCACAAACAATGCAGAGTGTTAGTCGAACTATGGCAAGAGCAACTAGTCCAACAACAATACGGACACGTGTGGAATTACAATAGACATATATTTTCCTCTTCAGTGACATTTATACTTTTCCAAGGGATCTTTTTTTTTTCTACTGAGATTCAACTTATTTTGATCGGGTGTGTACATCTTAGTTGTAGTGTATTGTTTACTTATGATGTCTATATCTAAAAAACAAAATGCGAGGTTTGTTGGTGTAGCTTAAAGTCACATAATATATAAATCGGATTTTAAACGGGCTAATAACAGATTGTACTGTTCAATTTTGCGATGGAACTCCGATCGAAATATTGGTAGGACACGACGAGCCTCGGCAAGTGTTCTCTCGCTGTTATTTGCAGTTTTATCGTCGGAAAGTATACCGTATTCCTCATTTAGTCTATCGGTGAAATTAGTACTGAGGGTACTTTCATTGGAGGCATATTCATTGTGCTCAAGATAATCGGTTGGAACGAGTTTTTGAAGCCATCGACGAATACGTTTCGTTTTGTATCGATCAGTGAGGGGTGCACGCAAATGCTCATGAAGAAGGGTACTGGTTATTGGTGGATATTTCGCTATTTTGAAAGAGAAAGGATGATATACGAAGTCGATCATCTCGTGATCATATGCATACCTTTTTCGTTTTGAAGATCTTGTTGTATTTGTTTGAGAAGTAGTGAGGAAAAGCGCAATGGTCCACCCGAACAAAGTGCCGTTTGACATAATTGAGCTGACTTGGCACGTCTGAAATTATTATGATCGCCATCCGTCCGTAGGCGAGATATATGGTTGACTGCCGGCGTCAATGGTTGTTGTTTCTGTACATTACTTGATAAATTGTGTTGCGACAATTTCGCAGATGAATTTCGAGTGAATTCATCCGATCGATCATTACTAGCAGATCGCTGTCGAGCTAATTTCAATTGTTCCGATCGCGTTGTTCGAACTGGAATCAGAGGCGATTGTCGTTGTTGAGGTTTAATTACCTTTTTTGCTCCTCTCAATTGTTTAATGTATTCGGCATAAGGCGGTCCTTGAATCGAACACGGATCGTAATCCTCAACATAATCGGATTTTCTGAATTTCTTCTTCTCCAACAACCCCTGTACAGATTGATCAGCATTTGTTTCGGTTAATCTACTAACGGTGCTTGGTATCCGATTTAAATGTTTATCAAATATGTATGAATCGAGATCATTTTGTTTGGCTCTCGGCTCTTCCTCGTCGCTAAGGGATTCAATCGAAACACTTTCTTGAGAACTCGACGAATCATCAGAGATTTCATTTTCATCCGGTTGATCCATCGATGAATTCGAAACCGATAAAAGCGATATATCCGTAATGACCGATAAATTACTATCACATTGTTTCAAATTTTGATCAACTGAAATCAATTTTCGGGAAATTACAATTAATACTATTCTTGTTTACCTTTCGGCTTCAATGGCAATGACTTGATTTTTCTTTGCCGACGGTAATCTTGCAACATTCTTTTCAAGCATATGCACACACCCAAGTCAGTTATAAACTCCCGAGACAAACATCTAACTTTCTTTCTTCAATCGGAAAGGAAAAAATAACAGAAAAATTCGAAGAAAGAAAAACAATTTCAGTTTGATTTAATTATTTTTTTCCTCTTCTCTACCATCAACTACTAAACCAATACAATATTGTTATAAGTACGCCAATTTTAATCCATTGCTTAAACATGGTCAATACCGTGGAAAAGATCGAAATAGTTATAAAGATACTAACGAGAATCACCAATGGGTTCCTGTGTAAAAGCCAAGAGAAATAATTACAAGATACGTGATAGATCGAAGTATCGAATAAGATGTCGGTGAGACGAAGTTTTTCAATAAACAATGCGCCGAAAAACAGACTTGATGCATTGATGTACTCGCGACATTTAATTAAAATGTAGAAAAGAAAGAGAACCAATGACCAAAAGAGAAAATGAATGATGATCATAGAGAAGGGAAAAGCAAAGGCGCGTTTAAGATCAATTCAAAGTTTTATTAATTAATAACAAAATTATTACAAATACATTCACTCAAAAACAAATTCTCTACTTATGAAAAATCTTTAATAAACCAATCAGGAAGAAATTGGTATTGTTCTTCGTTTGAAAGACGCCATTTGATCTTTTTCTCTTTTGGAGAATAATAAAACAGGTAAACAGCTCTGAAAGACACTACATAAACAATGTTTTAACTTCTTTTTCACTGACCTGTTTTCGTATGACCAATCTTCTGTAATTGTTCGTTGAACGAATGAACAAAATTCATCCAGAAATGAAAGAAATGCACTTGCACTCCATGTTTTCTAAGAAACAAACGAAATCGACATCGTTATTACCGAAGAGAATCGTACTGCTCGGATTTCGATGTCTTTAACGCCAAGTGGTTGTAGAGATTCAATGATCCCATAGTCATTTCGAAAGCCAAGTAACATGTGATTTATACCAGCTAGATAACACTGTTGCCACCTGGAATAATTAATAAAATACTTGCGAATGAAATGCAATTCTTCATTTAACTCACCATTTTGCATATTTTCGAGAACTAGAAGAGAAATGAAGTATGATTTTCTTAGAAATCACCTGTGTATGGTTACTTACGAAGCAGTATTTAAATCAAGTAGATGCTTGGCATGAGCTACTTTGATTTCCACGTAAACACCTTGTTGCTTTTTCTCTCCATCAAACGTGGAATTTGATGTGCAAGCATCGATTTCACAACTGTAGAGTAAACTGTGACGGCCAAGTGCAGCTTTATTCATCGTGCAAAAGATCTTTGAGGGTGATGGAATTATCGGCGGATTCTCCGATGTGATATAATCTTCGAATTTATGTCCCCAGTATTGCATACGCTTCTCGCTTGGCGTTTGTTCAGCTTCGATTTTCAATTCGGTTTCAGTATGAAAGACCACCATGAAATGACAACCGTTCCAGCGAATCACCCCGATACGCCAGTCCACGATTGAATCGAATAGTGAAGACATAATTTTACGTAATGTCCCACGCCAAGCTAAAAAGTCGAAAGTGAATCTGAACAAAATAAAAGTCAGTTGAATCTCAAGACTGAAATAATTTTAAAAAATGATGTGTTACTTTTTGTTAACAAATAACTCGTCTTTGTGTCGATTGATCCACCATAACATCGAATCGAGCGAAGCCGGTGGTTCCTGACACAGAAAGTTTGGATTTGAAATAGAAATCGAGCATTTTCGAAAATACCCACTTTTATTATGAGATATTCAGCGCCAACGTTAAGATCAAAATGAACTTTTTTTTGTTCTAATGGATAGATTAACTTTTTAAAATATCGATGATCTTCACGGCATCGAATACGATCAGCACGATTAGCAGTTGAGAAGTGACCGATTTCCCTTTGAGAAAACGACACACGTATCGTATGATATCGACGCCAAAAATCCACAGTCATTTCGCTGGACGAATGATATGATTCAGGAAACTGTACACATGGTACTAGAGCAATTGATAATTGTTGTTTTGCTATGCTTTTCAGTGGTAATTCTACAGGTTGAGAGACAACTACTAAGTCATGACGTTCTTTGTTCTTGAGAACTTTTTTCGGTTCTGAAATGTTTTCTGCAACCACAGGTTTGGAAATTTCCATTGGAGTTTCGAGAATCTGCTCTGCGTCTTCTTCATAATCGTCACTGGACAGTGGAACCGATGGTGGCACAAGTTCACAGAATGATTCAGTCAAAAAAGTCTCTTCAGATATTTCACATGGAATGTTTTCAGGCGACGAAGAAATGTGTGGTACTAGATGTTCAACACAATAACCTCTTGGCCGACCACGACCAGTACAATCATCTACGAAATACAAATTGTCTTCCGAATAAGTTTGAAAATACAGAGAAACATACAGTACGATGTCATATACCACAGTTGAGGAGATTCACACATTATCAATAGTATGAGATTATTTGAACGTTGAACAAAATTTTACCGGTCATATCGAAAGAAAGTATAGTATACACAAACCAATATATTATTGGTCTGTACCTATAGACTAATGAAGATACATCTGGACAATGTCGCTTTAGTTTCAACATATTCCAAACTCTATTTGATATCAATAGTTCACAATAGAACTTGAAATTAAGTCTCTCGATAAATCTTTTTCTCAGATTTCGTCTATAGATTTATTATAAACCGTTGTGATCATAGATGTTCTTGTAATCCACGAATCAACAAGGTGATCATCACAGTCCGCCTTGAATTAGAAATCCATTGATTGACCATCAGATCAAGTTTAATATATAAAAAAACTCAAGACCTTTGCGAAAAAGCAACTTGAGATTATCAATGCTCAAAATCAAAGCACTTTACAAGGCAAAAATCTATTAGATTTGTGCGTTTGATACATGATCTATCTGTTCGAGTAAATCCATCAAGATCGATTCATATTCATCAGACATCATGATCTTTTATTCGCCGCATATGTGCGTGCTCGAAAAGAGCCATCGTCATAATTATCATTTACGCCTTTCTTCTTGTACGGTTTTTTTCCTGTTTCTTTCATCTGCATTTAGTCCAGAGTAAGCAAGCAATCATGAATAAATCATTTAGTGTCGACATGTGTAGATGTGTATCGAATGGCAATAGTATGTATTTTGTATCTATCTCAATAAAGAAAAGAAAAGATTGTTGCATGTCACTTGTCGTCTGTTAGTTTCTAGTTGGACTCTTTTTCTTACTCTCTATCTCGCGAGAACATTCATCAGCAATCGAACTGTCATGATAATCTGCAGTCGTCTGTCCCTTGCTCTCTCTCTCTCTCGGGATGTTGCTTTTACATGGCATGCACATTAATGTTTCGTCGTCTTCTAATACTCAACTCAATCAGTTGGTTGAAGAGAACTGATGACAAGAGGAAGATTATACTTACGAACATTTATTCCGTAGAACTGACTGAGAGATGTCTCTTCATCAAATGGTGATGACATCAAAACTACGATAAAAGATAGAAACACGACGAACAAGGGAAAAGGGAAAGGCGGAATGTTCAACTATCTCAATATAGATTATCAGAAGTGTTTCAAATGATTTCAGCTAACAAGATAGTTGTATTGTAATAATTGCAAATTGCTTCTAGGCAAATTAATCGAATTTTTATCACTGATGTAAGCGAATAAGAACAACGACGAACTTTGTTCGAGCAAAGTCATGAAGAAAAGTACGACACAAGTAACGAGCACTTTTGATATCTCTTTATTGACGGAAACGATCAATTTCCTCTTCGAACACCTCAATCTCATACACTTCATTTCGTTGTCAAATAAATAGAAGGTACGATAGTTCCGCGATCGGAAGTATTTGTCAGACAGAATCTGTTCATTCTCATCCCAAGCATATACTTACAATCTACACACACCTTCCTTCAGATTCTAATCACTGTTATCAATGAGTCTGCATGTGTGTGTGCGTCTCACGGATGTCATGTTATTCTTTACATAGCACGATTCAGTGTTAGTATATAGGTGAATGTCAAATTAAGTAGTGGCATATTCATTTCCTTTTTCTCAATGTTTTCCAATCATCAACTGAGAAAACGAAAGATCTACGAATATGATGGTTCATGGTAATGAAGTGCTAAAATCGCACACGAGAGCAGATATCATTATCGGTTAAGACAACACTTTTCTAGATGTGTCAGATCATTTGTATATGAATTTTCTTTTTCCAGTCTTGTTAAAAAGATGTCCCGCTGCGTTGAGTTTCACTGCTCTTTACACAGTTAACTTCGACGTGTGCGCCCACCATGTACAATCATCGATTAAAAAACACTGTTAGATATTTGAGAAAAAGTTGAGTACGTAGAGAAAAATGAAGTTAATTTGCTTTTTTCCATATCACATGTAAGGATAATTGAATGACAAAATGTTATGACATTGAGTCGCACTCGAACAGACATGTGTACAAATGATCTGAAAAGACAAATTTCTTACACAGATTGAAGAGATACATCTCCTCTTGTCTTTCTTTCATTTGCTGTCACTCATTGAACGTTTGTCTAATGAGATACTCAACTTACGCTTGAACATCTGTCTATGCTACTCCGTACTAATTTTCCTCTATGTTACAAAGACAATGCTTGACACAACACATTTGAGAAGTGCAAGACAAAACCGGCAAATGCTATCCGAGTGCCAAGCCAGTCAAGCATTCGAATATCTTTCATATAAACAATTGTAAATCATTGACATGCTGTTCGCATCGTTTACGCTCGAAAGATTTATTGAGAGAAAGAGAGAGCACTTACACTTATCGAATCTCGAGTACAATGATTAATTTTCTGCTAAAATATCGCAAATGTCTCAAAGCACAAAGAAATGAAATGGAGATTTATCCATGGTCTGTCGAATTAGAAAAACTACTCTAGTAGATTATCTAATAAAAGATTATGATGGCAATTGCTTTGTACTCACCTACCGTTTGACTATTCAATAGATTAGAAAAGAAAAACTACTAAAGTGAATAAGCTAACGGTAGCTTGCGGCCATCTCATCCATTATGCAGATAAATAAAACTTTGTGTATTCTATTGCTTTCTCGATTTGCACTTGTCATCGTTCAATACAAATTCTCAAACATCAAACTAAACATATACATATAATGCATACACATATGTATCTATAGGATAATATTTGCCGTTCGCCTTATCGAAAAAGCTGTCGACAATACTCGAATTGCATTAGACGTTTCTTTTCTCTCTCTCTCTCTCTCACATATATACGGATATTCATCAAGAGACATATGTCTGTCAATATTTTTCCTAAGTCGTTTTCATTTTGTACTCTACTTTTTGATCGACAGTTCCAATGCGGATAACAAAATCCCTTAGGGCTTGTCCGACAACGACAAAACGAAGGATCAAACACTGTTGAAAAGAAAAAAAAGTGTGAAAACAAAATGTTTGCCAATTGACGCCTTATGCGTTACGTTCTCAATCTGTTGATGATGATCACTGATTATAAGTGCATACATTCTAACACCTGTTCAATGAGCAGGAGAGCAATTTGCAAATAGTCTTTTCTAAAGATCAATACGTTTCAAAAAGTCTATACGAAATTGGATAAGCGATATGCTGGAGAGAATTTTGACAAATCTATTCATTCACTCGTACATACATCAGGACAGATGATGTTATGAGCATTGATTAGTCTATTTATTTAAGCTCATGCTGAGAAGAACTGCTGTTCAATGGATACAATTGATCGATGATCAAAACTGATTCTTGTACCAATGTTTATTCAAATGATTTCATTGTATATTCACTGTAAACAACGAAAAGTTTGAAAACCAAACACAATGTGAAACAGTGGATGTGACATTAGCAATAAGTAACATTGACTATAATCGACAGACTTTCATCCTGTCTCATTGGCTTTTCTTTCCTTTGAACATCTGGATACGGAAATCAATCAGTCTCTTCTTTCCACTGTCGTTTCACACTGATGGCCTATGAAAATAATAATAATGATGACGATGATGGTGATGATGATCGGTCGATGTGGCTAACAAGATTATCTTCCATTTCCTTCTATCGTCGACAACGCGATACAATTTAACACCCAATGACGCACGTACATGACAAGAATCTATGTCTTGCGTTCGCTTGTGTAGCTAATCACCCATATCGAAAGACGATAGGATCATTCATCCTAATTTTTTCTTTCGCTTTTTTTT